>OZ024824.1:610000-1000000 GCA_964016985.1 Anodontia alba
GATCATTTATTTAAGACTATCTTTATCTTCACTGCAGTTGGTGTCAGTGTCGAGTGGCGGCCGTATACGTCTCCTTAACTTTACTTTAGTATGTGTGACGAATATTCCGTATAGATAAAATAGCTCGTTCCGAGATGCTTGAACATTTATATGCGGCTCAATTGGCCGAAATGAGCTAGTTTGGTGCGGATACTTCAACGCTTCAGCTTTTTTAGTTGTGTGTGTGCGTGTGTGTGTGTGTGTGTGTTTGTGTGTATGTGTGTGTGTGTTAAATATACACAAATCATATGACGTAATTTATAAGGTATTACCTTTCAGACAGTCACCTCTATCATAATGCTCATACAAATACATCAAATGAGTAGAAAAGACATGTTTTAAATAAACACTATTATTTTGAATATTAAATGAGATTTCAAGACTTTAACACTATCATCGAAATGAACCGTTTGACAGAAAACTCTCGTTGTCAAGCAAAACGTTTAAAAGAGAAACCGTAAAAAACATCCGTTCGTCATTTTACAGGATCAAAAGCATTATATTTTATGGTACTGCCAATTGTTTTTTGATGCTTTTGCTTGTCTTCTTGATAATGTCTATATTGGCTTTGTTACCAAATTATATACGCAAATTGTGGATATTCCGATAGGACCTTATTATGCACCTAGTTCGTCTTTGGTTCCTTTATGTTGTCTCTCTCTGAAGAAAGCTAAGCTAATGACATTGGGATATTGAAATCAACGTCTAGATATCTAGATAACTTGCTGCATGTTGATAATGCATATTTTGAATAAACGCTTGATTAGATTTACCTTAAAGTATTTCAGCTCAATAGAGCAAGTTCTTCTAATACCGAGGCTCTATTTCACCATTTATATTTATCAGTATCCTATTGTATAATTAAACTAAATTTTGTGATAATCGAAATGACTTAGATCTTGACTCTGGTTGGTGGTATTCTGTGTAAATTAATAAAAATAACTCTCAAATAACGTCGTTGTATCCTTACTAAATTAAAAGGGGAACTGGTCAATATAATAAAAAATCAAATAAATAAACTAGAGGTCAAATTTGGACTGCAAAATAGCTCAACTGGATTAGGCTGATCATGATATGTTACATTGTGCCATGGTGGCTATCTTGGCTATCAGATAAGATTAAAATTAGCAATTCTGCATATTGTCTAGATGCCTCCCATTAAATTTCTGAACAGCTCAGTCTGACTTGAGATTCAGGAGATGATGTTTGTGCAAAGTGGAGGGTGTTGTGCACATGAAACTGTAAGAGGGACTTTTGCTCTGTCTTCTATTCTTGGATATCGGAACGGAACAATTTTAGCAATTTTAAATCTCCATGTCGCCCAGATGCCTCCCATTACTCAATCCAATTTACAGTTTGGGAGGACATGTTGTTTCAGAAATTTCAAAATGGCTACCATGGCGGCCATACTGGATATCGGAACGCAACGATTTTAGAAAGTCTGAATCTCCATGTCGCCATTAAAGGAGTAAAAATAACTATCAATTCTATTCTCTTCTGTTTAGCAGTTCAGAATCTCCATGTCGCCTTAAAGCCTCCCACTTACTTTCAGTTCAATCCGACGTACAGTTCGGGGGCAGATTTGGGTTGAAGATTTTCAAGATGGCCGCCACGGTAGATATCGGTGCGGAACAACTTTGTCAATTCCAAGTCTCCATGTTGCATAGATGCCTTCCACCAAGTTTCGGCTCAATCTGACTTACCGTTCGGGAGCAGATAACAATTGAAGATTTGCAAGACTGCTGCAGTGGCAGCCATCTTGGATATCGCAACAAGGTTTTGCCCAATCTGACTTACCATTCGGGAGGAGATGTGTTTTGATGATTTTTAAGACGGCCGCCGTGGAAGCCATCTTGGACCTTGTAACGGAACAATTTAAAAAAAAAAAAATAATAAGAGAAAAGTCCAGGGAGAGCCACAATTACAAACCACAGCGCTTCCCAGACATCAAGAGGAAGAGGAAACCGACAAATCCAAACAAGCACAAATCGATCAAACATACGAAAAGCACTAAGATTAGCTCTCTCTTCCCCAAGCGAGGTAATCGCAATGCTAAAAAGACTGAAAAACACAAGAACAAAATGGCACAAGGTAAAAAGGGTAAGAGAAAAGTCCAGGGAGTGCCACAATCACAAACCGCAGCCCTTCCCAGACCCCAAGAGGAAGAGGAAACCGACAAATCTAAACAAGCACAAACCAAACAAACGTACGAAGAGCAATAAGATTAGCTCTTTCTTCCCCAAGCGAGGTAATCGCAATACTAAAAGGACTGAAAAACACAAGATGACACACGGAAAGACATACAACAAATCGCCTCGCAGAATAAACTATATAGCACCAAAGATTAGCTCTCTCTTCCCCAAACGAGGTAATCGCAATACTAAAAGGACTGAAAAACACAAAATGACACACGGAAAGACATACAACAAATCGCCTCGCAGAATAAACTACATAGCACCAAAGAGTAAGAATAACACCGGGACCACCGCCTTAGAACGGTCAGTAGAGTAAACCACAGGGGGAGGGGGTGGGGTGGTTAAAGCACTTTTACAGCTAGCCAACTTCACCCTGGGTCCCGATGCTACTCTTAATACACAAATACATAAAATTTCGGTTCGCTTAAAGGCTCACAACTCAGTCCATGCATCAAAGCGAAAACATAAAAAATCAAATTAATCACTATAATAAACAAAGACAAGTACTCATGGCTAATTCTACTGTATGCCAGAGTAAATGAAAACCAGAAGTTGAACCACGGCGAGCCAAGCCAAAGACATATCGTCAAACCCCAACCCACTGGTTAACGTTTTACGAAGAGGCCGTCACTGAGTCTGAGGCCCGAACCGCCGTCGTGGAATACTGCATCTTCATGTCCCCTCAATTCCTCCCATCAAATTTTGCGGTCATCTTGGAAATCGGAACGCAACGATTTTAGCAATTCTAAATCTCCATGTAGACTCAATTTATCCCACCATGTTTCAGCTCAGTCCGACTTACGAATCTTGAGGTATCGAAAATGTGAAAAGTTAACGACGAACAACGGACAACATGCCACGGCATAAACTGACCTAGAGCAAATCTTCAGGAGAGCTAATACACAAATAATTAAATAAATCAATAAATAAATAGAAAGGTAAATAAATAAATACATGAATAAACAATCAATTAAAAAAAAAAAACAAAAAAAAAAAAACAAAAAAAAAAGCATATTTTCAAGCCTGATGAGGTAAAACAATTTAAACTGACAATGTAAAGTAATATAATTATGGTGTAGGCATGTCATTATTAATGAATCTTCGAGATTGACAACAGAAAACATAAATAAAAATACACAGAAATGCCACAAGCACAAAGCACAGCCCTACCAAGATTTGCCGGAACAATAAGTTACGTTAATAACTTTTACGACCGTACTAAACTTCTAATTGCTAAACATCTCAACATGACTATCAGTATAATAAACTTCCTAGAACTTTTCAGCTTTTGTTTTACTGTCAACACTCTTAATCAGTTTTAAATATAACTATGGTTTGATCAGACTATTTCAAAAGAGTCTTTCTTTTCAAACTCGGAAGATATTATCGTAAAAATGTTATATATGAAGTTACTAAGGAAGGACCACATTCCCACGGGATAACCTTCCCAAGACATCGAAAAAAGAAGATACGAGAAGCAAAAAATGACGAGACACATATACATTACGGCACACAAACAATTCTGCAACAGATAAATTGTCCTTAAACGGGCAGAAACGACAAGCCCTTAGTCGGCTAAATCTAATTTTTGTTGCCTGTTGTTTCAGAACAAATCAAACCGATTATAAATCGCTATGAAAGGGTAGGATATAATGTAGATGTTAAGTGACAGATTGCATGATAAGGATATAATATAGCGTATACAGCATGATAAGTGTAGGATATAATGTAAATGTTAAGTGACACTGCATGATAAGGGTAGAATATAATGTAGATATTAAGTAACAGACAGACTGTATGATAAAGGTAGATGTTACGTGAAACTGCATGATTAAGATAGGATATAATGTAGATGTTTAGTGACAGACTGCATGATAAAGGTAGGATATAATGTAGATGTTTAGTGACAAACTGCATGACAAAGGTGGGATATAATGTAGATATTTAGTGACAGACTGCATGATAAAGGTAGAATATAATGTAGATGTTTAGTGACAAACTGCATGACAAAGGTGGGATATAATGTAGATATTTAGTGATACGGAATGATAATGGAAGGATATAATGTAGTATTAAGTGACACTCTGCATGATAAGGATATGATATAATGTAGATGTTAAGTGACAATCTGCGTGATAAGGATAGGATATAATAAGGATGTTAAAGAAGGCTGTATGATAAAAGTTGGATATAATCTAGTATTAAGTGACAATATGCATGATAAGGGTAGGATATAATGTAGATGTTAAGTGACAGACTGCATGATAAGTGTAGGATGTAATGTAGATGTAAATTGACAGACTACTTGCTAAGGTTAGGATATAGTGTAGACAATAAGGTAAAAGAAAAGTCCGGGGAGTGCCACAATCACAAGCC
This sequence comes from Anodontia alba, assembly GCA_964016985.1. Taxonomy (NCBI): domain Eukaryota; kingdom Metazoa; phylum Mollusca; class Bivalvia; order Lucinida; family Lucinidae; genus Anodontia; species Anodontia alba. Next base: position 614,611 of record OZ024824.1, read on the forward strand.
GCAGCCCGCATGATAATAGTAGGATTTTATGTAGATGTTAAGTGACACTGAATGATAAGGATAGGATAAAATGTGGATTTTAAGTGACAGACAGCATGATTAGTGTAGCACATAGTATGGATGTTGAGTAACAATGTGCATGATAATGGTAGGAGATAATGTAGATGTTAAATAACAGACTGTATTTCTGTACTAAGAGTAGCATTGGTGCCCAGGGTAAAGTTGGTAAAGATATAAAAGTGCTTTAAATCCTACGCTGGTTTATTCTACTGACCTTTCTAAGGCAGTGGTCCCAGTGTTAGTCTTACTCTTTGTTTTTTGGTTTATTCTATGAGTCGATTTGTTTTAAGACTTGCCTTGTGTTATTTTGTTCTTGTGGGTTTCAGCCTATTTAGCATTGCAATTACCTCGCATGGGGGAGAGAGAGCTAATAGTAGTGCTTTTCATACGTTTATTCGATTTGCGCTTCTTTGGTTTTGTTTGTTATCTTTTCCTCTTGGTGTCTGGGAAGGGCTGCGTCTTATGATTGTGGCGGTGTCTGGGAAGGGCTACGTCTTATGATTGTGGCACTCCCTGGACTTTTCTCTTACTTTTTTGTAGGATATAATGTAGATGTTCAGTGACAGACTGCATGATAAGGGTAGGATATAATGTAGATGTTACGTGACACTGAATGATAAGGGTAGGATATAATGTAGTATTAAGTGACAATCTGCGTGATAAGGGAAGGATAAAATGTAGATGTTAAGTGACACTGCATTATAAGTGTAGGATATAAGGTAGTATTAAGTGGCAATCTGCATGACAAGGGTACTTGGTTCCCAAGTATTTGTTTCTTCTGACCGTTCTATGATGGCAGTTTCTCTGTTCTAGTTCTTGTTTGCAGCTGTGTCAATGCCATCGCTTGTTCATCAGCTCTTTACTATCCGTGCCGCAAGAAAGCTGCGCTTAAAGATTGTGACATTTAAAATTTCATTCATAGTTATCCTAATCAATCAGTGTACCATATTACACACATACACGCACGCACGCACACACACACAAACATCAACTAAAAGAACTAGAAATTAAATCATTAAAATATTCAAAATAAAATAAAGATGAGACTTATGACAAAGCATATACTCTGACAGTAAAGAGCATCATATAACTGTTAATTGATCCATCCACGGAAGGCCAGACCAAAGCCAAAGTGCCACATCTACTCAGCAAGACTGTTAGTGAGTCCCAAACATGGCCAAAGACGGTGCAATTTAAGAGAAAAACATAATTATCTGATGAATGAGTCAATAATTAGACATGCAGTCTGTTGCACAGTATCAATATTATAACCAATTTTGTTGCAATTGTTAAAAAAAAGGTAAGAAGAAAGCCCAGAGAGTACCACAATCACAAATCGCAGCCCTTCCCAGACACCAAGAGAAAGAGGAAACAGACAAAACCCAAATAAACGCAAATCGAACTTCTGACGTATTCCTACAAAAATAGGTAAGGGAAAAGTCCAGGGAGTGCCACAATCACAAACCGCAGCCCTTCCCAGACCTCAAGAGGAAGAGGAAACCGACAAATCCAAACAAGCACAAATCGATCAAACATACGAAAAGCACTAAGATTAGCTCTCTCTTCCCCAAGCGAGGTAATCGCAATGCTAAAATGACTGAAAAACACAAGAACAAAATGGCACAAGGTAAGACATACAACAAATCGCCTCGCAGAATAAACCACAAAGCACCAAAGTGTAAGACTAACACCGGGACCACCGCCTCAGAACGGTCAGTAAAGTAAACCACCGGGGGGTTTAAAGCACTTTTACAGCTAATCAACTTCACCCTGGGTCCCGATGCTACTCTTAATACAGAAATACATAAAAAATTCGGTTCGCATAAAGGCTCCCACCTCAGTCCATGCATCAAAGCGAAAACATAAAAATCAAATTAATCACTATAAAAAACAAAGACGAGTACTCATGACTAATTCTACTGTAATTCTACAAAGATTGATTTCATAACAATGCAGCATCCCTATCCGGTGCAAACCCTTAACAAACCCCGTTTCACCAACACAAATCAGCACTATGAATAAACGAAGAGAAGAGAAAGAACAGGAATAGAAATACCGCTTTAAAACGGTCAACATTAATTAGTGTCCAATTTTCGTTCTTTTGTGTGCTATTTATTTCGAAAGCAAACCTTAACATTTTTATTTTATTTCTCTGGTAAGTGTCGCGTGTCGGCTGTAAAACGTCTCCTGCGCTTCATTATAGTGCAAATTATATGTTTATTTACTTTTGGATCATTGAGCGTATTCTGGTTACTTTGAAAATTGGAAACCGCTTAAGACGGTGCTATGGGGCATATGCAGCCTCGCAAACTACATGACTGCATTTGAAGAGACTTAATAAAATCGAATCTCCGGTTTTCATTCTTTTTTTTTTTTTTTTCCAAAGGGAATCTTTTAGACTTTCATTACTCCTGTTAAATCAGTTAATATAATATACAATATGTCTGACACCCGATCACGTAACACTGTATTATTCGGAATGGCAGAAAAGGGAACTTATGACATAGCAAACAACGGGGGCGTTAGCCAGTCTAGGTATCTAACCCGTATGGTCAGGACCGTCTCTGTTCGTCGACATATTCCACGGCATGGATTCAGTTTGTGTCTGGTAACAAAAAAGGCAAGTTTGCGGGAGTAAATGTATAAATGTTTTTCTTCCTCGGACTGCATACAGCAACAGAGCCGCGCCATGCGTAAACGTGTTTTCGGGCATATGCGAACAAAGGAAGCCAAGATCAGACTACGTATCCGTGCAATCTGCTCAGGATCTTTGCTGTACACTGCCAGAAACATTGGATACTACAGAATGTATCTATGCAGAACAAAGACATAGACAAGACCTTACGCATGCGTAGGATGATCTGAATCCTCACATTGTGAGCATGTTTGAAGATACTTTTTCGCTTGACGTGACCAATATGTCCTTGACGCATTTACAAAATGACAACACGTCTTTGAAAAATATAACCGAGTACGCTTCATACGCTGGACTTGAAAGAGGTAAATATTGTTTGTGAACTTCAGCTATTTGGTGTATTGAACGACCAAATAGAATGTTGGTTAAACGGGGGGTGGTTACAATGGTTTGAGATGTTTGCAAAGGAAGCAAGAAAACAGTCATGTTCTAAACTGATATATCTGTACATAGTATATGATAAGTAAATAAGAGACTGATCTGAGTCATAGCTTCGTGCTCTATGACTGGCCAAACATCCACTCTTTCTTTTTACGGACTAGAGAGAGATTTAGATTAGAACGTGTGAATGCGCTGGATGATCTGATTCTTTGCTAGGCGCAAACTAAGTTGCTGTATTACGATTATGAAGAGTCTCAGTAAAGCCAAGGTGTCCTATATTTGTTCTTTCGTGACATTTGTGTTAGTTGTTTCCAAGGACAAACTTTATTTGGCCCATTGAGGTATCTTTGAAAATGGAGTTCTGCTCACGTGTACGCTACAGGACGTTATTTGTGTTTAAAACTTTATTATAGCTTATGAAGAATCTCAATAAAACCGAGACTCCCATTTTCTATCTGTAATGTGTGCTTTGTTTACAAATGCATCCTTTTAGAGTTTTAGTTATAGGGTTTTCGCAATGTTTGGTACAGAAGTATTATAGTCATTATAAGCCAAACATGTCGCTCATATACCTCGACCTGATACGCTTGGTATTATCCCCAACTTCTATAACGTACAACAGTTTGGATTTATTTATATAGCTAATTGTATGAGGTCGACAAAACAAGAAGTTTGATCAATGTGCTCGTTTCATTCAATTGCAGACAGACTGCAGAAATGGCAAATAATGATAAATGGGATGACTTCAATTTTCACATTGTTAACTTTTCATTCCTGAGCAGCAATATCCCTTCTGCACCAGCATACGGCGTTTAAGTTTCACATTTAATCCGTTATGCCGGGGCCTGTTCAAATTATCAAGACCATTGAGCGTGGAAGGTTGTTGTGCCAGGGGTATCCAAACACCAAAAAGGTAGCAACGCTGAAGAAGTTCTGTGTGAAAACATCATGATCTGGTCAATCCCTACAATGTGGCAGTTTCCGGAATTATTTCTGATGTTTTTGCCAGTGACGAGCCATTAGTAGACTTCCAAAATACCGGTCATACTTTTCTACATACATTTCCTTCGTTCAGGCAAATGGGCATGGTGAGTGAAGCTCGTTTACCAAGTAATGCTTACTATCCGCGGACGCCTTATTACACCCTTTATTCTGGAGTCTATGTCTTTTGGTCTAACATTCTGATTTGTCATTCGTTTAGGATTGTATGAGTTGAATTATGGTTTGGGTACCATGACTCCAACTACTTATAATTCAAATGAGCCGCAAAGAGTAACAATCTAATTCATGTTAACATTATCTCTTCTTTCTGTGCCTTCTGAAGGCCGTGATTCTTCACTTATACATGTGTGTGCAGTGAAGATATAGATCAGATTAGAATGAGGGTGAACGATTTTGTCTTCAGATGGACAGCACAGTATTAAAGTGCACCGATGCTTGTCCGATCTGAATCTCCAAAGGACGGATATATCTGAAGGAACATATGGTACATATTTTAATTATGTTGAGGGTTGATTGATTGATTGAATCTACTTAAGCTATATATTACTGGTACAAAAAGTATTTATGGAAAGAGCCAGGAAAGAATACAGCCCTTCTAAAGTACCGAATTAGGATTGAATGATTTAAAGCACCATCACTAAAATGACACTTTATTGACAACAGAAAAGATAAACAAGAAAAATCTGCAACATAGATACCGCTTTGGAACGGTGAACAGCACGGCTGTTAGAGAAACCTGAACCAGAAGTACCCGCTCCAATCTCCCCCCCCCCCTCACCCCCCCCCCCCCCACACACACACCTCCTTAATTCTGGTAAGTTCCAGCTAAATATAATCGTTTGATCCACGTAGGATTTTTCTTTCTCATCAGTATCAGTTGATGAGCACAGAAAAATGATTCATTATTGTGATCGAATAAAAAGGGATAGCTCAAACGGGTCGTAAGGGTAAAACTTACCAAGTTACCAAATACATAGATAATAAACGAATAGTAAAATTACGGTGAACCCGACCATAGACGAGTAAGAGTTGGTTGAACCAACCTGAAAAAAGACCAGGACTGAACCGCCATTGCGTCCGCGCTCGTTCAATTATTTAGGACAACAACATATTTAACGCCACCACAGTGATGAATTAAGTTGCATTACTGTATTTCAGATTTCAAGATGCACTTCTTAATTGGATTTTGTACCACTGTCATAGCTGCATGCATTTACCTATCACATCCAGTAGTTACCCAGCTGCGACCTGAACATATATCCGTAGAAAACGACAGTAGAGGTTCGTACAAAATGCCTTGGTTTTCAAACATACTATGTAAAAGACAAATTTAGAAAATACCAAAGAATTTTATATTGTTCTGTGTTTATTAATGCGTGCACAAACTAGTTCGTCTTATACGCTCTTTTGAAAAACGGGTCGTATTATGTTACGGGGTCTGGCGTCCGTCCGTCCGTCTATCAGTAATTATTCGTTTCTGGCTAAATTCTCCCACAGTTTACATCCGATCAAGCTGATTTATAATAAGACCATGATGCGGAGCAGTGCATATTGTTTCGCGGTTTTAGTCCACCAAATATTAGCATAGCCGTGCCCCTATGCAAATTTCTGTCAATGTTTCGTTTTCGGCTAACTCTTACGACAGTTTACACCCGATCAAGCTAAAACTCTTTTTTTAGTTAGACCATGATGTCGAGCAGCGAATATACTTTCGAGGTTAGAGTCCACCATATATTGGCAGATTTATGTCTCTTTAAATATTTCTGTAAATTTTGCGTTTCCGGCTAACTTCTTCTTTCCGTGTGTCATTTTGTTCTTGTGTTTTTCAGTCCTTTTAGTATTGCGACTACCTCGCTTGGGGAAGAGAGAGCTAATCTTAGTGCTTTTCGTACGTTTGTTCGGTTTGTGCTTGTTTAGATTTGTCGGTTTCCTCTTCCTCTTGGGGTCTGTAAGGGGCTGCGGTTTGTGATTGTGGCACTCCCTGGACTTTTCTCTTACCTTTTTTACATTTGATCAAGCTGAAATTTTAGTGGCAGTGAGAAGGTGGTAGGGTGAAGCTTTTAAACCTACAATGGTTTATTATACTGACCGTTCTAAGACGGGTGGTCCCGGTGTTAGTCTTACTCTTTGTTGCTTTGTGATTTATTCTACGAGGCGCTTTGCTTTAGTCTTGCCTTGTGTTAATTTGTTCTTGTGTTTTTCAGTACTTTAAGTATTTCGATTACCTCGCTTGGAAAAGAGAGAGAGAGCTAATCTTAGTGCTTTTAGCACGTTTGTTCGATTTGTGCTAATTTGGTTTTATCTGCATTCTCTTCCTCTTGGTGTCTGGGAGGGGCTGCGGCTTGTGAGTGTGGCACGCCCTGGACTTTTCTCTTTTACTTTTTTGATTTATAGTTAGACCATGATGTGGAGCAGCAGAGTATATTGTTTCAAGGTTACATCCAACAAATAGTAACAGAGTTATGCCCCTTTGGAAATTTTCTGTATTTTGTTCGTTTCCGGCTAACTCTTCGTACAGTTTACATCCAATCAAGCTTAAACTCGATTTATAGCTAGACCATGAAGTGGAACAGCGCATATTTTTTTCGATTTAGCAGTCCACTGAATAGGAGCAGAATTATGTCCCTTTGAAAATTTTTGTAAAATTTTCTTTTCCGGCCTCCCCTTCTATAGTTTACATCCGACCAAGCTAAAACTTTGTAAATAGATACATTATGATGTGGAGCAGCGTATACTATTTTGTGGTTACAGTACACCAAATATTAGCAGAGTTTGTATCCCTTTGAAACTTTCAGTAAACTTTTCGTTACAGGCTCACTCCTCTTGTTTACATTTCATCAAGCTGAAACTTTGTTAATAGTTACACTATGATGTGGAGCAGCACATATTATTTCGAGGTTTAGTCCACCAAATATTTTATCCACTCCATATGTTCTAAACCACTTGAAGATTTTTCTTGCAAATTCGTTATTTAGCTAAACAGGATGATATAGAGATAGAGAACCCACCCATCAGTGAGGTCAGATCAAGATCAAGATCTTTTTTCTGGTTAGATACTTTTTTTATTGTCCATTCGTACTATTTATGTTACTTACAAAATAGAAGGGAAGGCAATGATCAGGAATCGATACAATTATCCCACACCTCGCATCAGAGACATCAAAAAGAAAGAAACACAAACACGAAATAACTAGACCCTAATGGAAACATCGCTAGCAGAAAGCCAAACGGACAGTTACTTTACCACAAAGTGGCCAAATGGCTATCCAAAACAAAAAGATGTAAGCGACACACACATACAAAGTTATTGACAGAGCATTTATCATTTCATTTCCCTATAAAGGAACTCCACGGGCGTATATTGCCCCGTTCTGCGGAGCACTTGTTACAAATAGATCCAGGTGTTCCTATGACTCAAGCCTAACTTAGGTATATATTTGTACTGACTGTAATATAAGATTTTAGTTTATTGTGCAGCCCTGAATGTTAGATTGCTGTAACATGAAGAGGCTCAATACACTGAAATTCTGATTTATGTTTTTAATGATTGTTTTTCTTTCCAAGGGCAACCTTACGTTTGTCTTATCTTCATTTCAAAAATCAAAGTCTTTGCTTTGTGGCCTTTCTTAAGTAGCAATAATCATCCTTGGTTTGGATATTGCAATTATATAAAGCTACAATAATTAAAACACAAAGGGGAAAGCCAATGATGTTCAAAAATGTTCTACGGTTGTTGGTTGGACGTAGATAAATAACAGTTTTCTTTATAGATTGATAAAGATTGACTCGTTTCTTTTTATGTCTTAGGTAATGAAGAATCTGTTCGCCTCGTTGGTCCAGCCTATAAACAGATTGAACCTGCTGGGTTGGAAAACCTTTCAGACATTCACAGCATTCAAACTGTCGCTTTACTAGAAGGTAAACTCCATGCATGCATAGTGACAAATACATGCCTGCGATTATAATATATCATCCTACTTATGCAAAGACGATAACACGTAATGTAATAGGCCGCTGCAAACTGCACATTATATGTCAGTGTTACTATTGTACAATTTTGTTCTAAATCATTGGATGCATAAACCTTGTGGTGCTTAAATCTAAAAGATAAAAAACGGTGAGTGTCAAAAAAAGCTAATACGGCTCTGCTTTCTCACAGGTGACTACTTTCGAAAACAAAAAAAAACAAAACAAAAAAAAACAAAAAAAAAAACACATGCTTCTCCCCTTAGCATCATATTTCGTTTTTGCGAGCACACGGCTTTGAGGAAAAAGAACAGGTGTCCGTTTCTTCTATTTTTTTTTTCTTTTTAAATTGTCTTCAGTTGAAAGGGAGCAAGCTTAAAACTCAGATGACAAAGATTAATATTCTTTATTTTTCTGCATTTCACTTTTAGAGACATTGTTTCAAGGATAATTAGAAAAAAAAAAGTACTTAAAATTCAGTTAGTTCCCGAGTTATAGCGATTTGACATTGAGCACTTTCTTTCCAAACGGGTTTCAAACAGCAAATGAATATAAATGAGGCTTTTATAACGTCAGACTGGACATTTATTTAAAAAAGAATCATATAAGATATCAAAACTTGGATTTATCTTTAGAGAGTCAGTGGACACAGTTTAACATCATATATAAGTAAAAGACTTGTATTATCTTTTAGTTTTTGAAAAAAAAAATCATTTTTTGTTCGATAATATTAGTGATTTAAATTTTATCTTAAAAAAAAGTTTAAATTTGATTTTGTGAGTTAATTTGACAAAATATCTATAAAGTGGCTTACAATTCCACTTAAATGTCTATATTTGGTGTAAATGGTATACTGTAACTAGCTATAATGTGGATTGTAATGTTTTATTTTTCTTTAAATTCAAATATAAATCGTTAAGTATGGTTTAAGACTATAAAACATCATTAATTGCATTGTCAATCAAAAACTACATTGTCAAATATTACAAAACTGTAAATTCCAGAAAGAACTTTACAGATGTAATGTTTTAAAATGTTTGGTTAGAATATTTTGATGCAATTCCCGAAACAATATTAGCATTAAGCAGCTCCATCATTATAAAACAATTTCATTGAAAGAGTAAAACCTTTGTCATTTGATTTTAAGCAAGTGCTAGTGAAGCATAAGCAACATCGCAAACTGCATTGTTGTATATAAAGAGACTTAATAAAACCCGAGTCTCCGATTTAGTTTTTTTGTGTGTTCTTTGTTTCCCAAAGCAGCTTTTCACAGTTTTTCTCTTTTAATTTGAAGAGCTCTTTCTTCGATGCGTAACTGTTATTCTTGAGGAGACTGGGCACATTTGCAACTTTGTCAAAAAGTTTGCCTCTATCACCTTGTCAGAATCCATCTTTTCAGAAAGGACTTCATGTACGTACTAGATAGCAATATGGTGCCACAAATTTGTCCCCTTTTGCACAAAATCTACCAAATGTAACCAGTCCCCTTAAACCACTAGGTCTGTTTCTACTCGAACCCTGTTAGATGCAGCGTATGTATCTTCCAGGTGGTAACAATTTAGTGCTTTTCGTACGTTCAGTCGATTTGCGCTTGTTAAGTTGTGACTGTTTCCTCTTCCTCTTGCTGTCTGGTAAGGGTTGCGGCTTGTGACTTTGTGATTTTACGGTGACTTAGTGTACAGATTTAGAAAAAAATGGTGGAAAATCTAACTTTTCGGAGCAATTCAGAAAACTTATTAACCATTATAAAAAATGGCTATAGCCTGGATAGTATGCGACAGACTGAATGCCTAGTTGTCAACCCAATCATTGTTGATGGCTATGCTTCACTCTTTAATTGCACGACGGCGGTTCGGGTCTCAGACAATGACGGCCTCTTCGTAAAACTTTAACCAGTGGGTTGGGGCTTGACGATATGTATTTGGCTTGGCCCGCCGTGATTCAACAATAGGTTTCATTTACTCTGGCATACAGTAGAATTAGCCATGAGTACTCGTCTTTGTTTATTATAGTGATTAATTTGGTTTTAATGTTTTTGCTTTGATGCATTGACTGAGTTGGGCGCCTTTATGCGAACCGAATGTTTATGTATTTCTGTATTAAGAGTAGCATCGGGACCCAGAGTGAAGTTGGCTAGCTGTAAAAGTGCTTTACCCCACCCCCTCCCCCCAGTGGTTTACTCTATTGACCGTTCTAAGGCGGTGGTCCCGGTGTTAGTCTTATTCTTTGTTGCTTTGTGGTTTATTATATGATGCGATTTGTTTTATGCCTTATCCAGACAATTTCGTGCTTTTAGTCTTTCTACTTATGATTTCTTCACGCTTTACACTACACTCCCTCATAATCTTATAAAAGAAAAACTATGATTTAACTGAATGGATATTTCATAGAGAAGATTCCCTCTACCTTGCATGTAATGTAAGAAATGTTTTTTTTTTTCACTTCTGAAGTGCATAAATTTACACATTATGGACATGTCAGAAAGTATGTGACCGTTCCAAGGTGGTTCTTCTGTCATGGCTTATTTTTGTTATAGTTCGTCTTTGAATGCGTGTGTCGCTTACATCTTTTTGTTTTGGATAGCCATTTGGCCGCTTTGTGGGAAAGTAACTGTCCGTTTGGCTTTCTGCTAGTTGTTTCCATTAGGGTCCAGTTATTTCGTGTTTGTGTTTCTTTCCTTTTGATGTCTCTGATAGGCACTCCCTGGACTTTTCTCTTACCGTTTTTGTGATTGTGGTACTCCCTCGACTTTTCTTGTACCTTTTTGTTTAGCCGTAGATAGGTGTTAGTCTTACTCTTTGTTGCTTTGTGGTTTATTCTACGAGGCGATTTGTTGTTTTTCTTTCCTTGTGTCGTTTTGTTCTTGTGTTTTTCAGTCCTTTTAGTATTGCGATTACCTCGCTTGGGGAAGAGAGAGCTAATCTTAGTGCTTTTCGTACGTTTGTTCGGTTTGTGCTTGTTTAGATTTGTCGGTTTCCTCTTCCTCTTGGGGTCTGGGAAGGGCTGCGGTTTGTGATTGCGGCACTTCCTGGACTTTTCTCTTACCATTATTACTTTATTACCCTTTTCTGTAATTGAGCCTTCACATTAAAGAAAGGACATTGTGTCTTTCAAGGCTTTTTGTTTTTTAAATGCATAGTCTATTTTGTCTACAGACTTGTGTGTTTTGTTGAAGCGTCCTTAAGGTCTCTACTACATGTCTGCGAATATTGCTGCGCCTGATCAATTGCTGGTCGCCTTTGTAATAAATACCTTTTTTATGTTCTGAATCAATGAAACATATTTAGCCTCGCCCACCTATTATCGCTCTAATAGCAATGCATATGTAAATACTCAGCATAATTTAAGAAATCGGAATGACAAAAAAGTACATGTGTGATGCATGATTAGCGTGTATTATAAAAAAAAAAAACAACAGTTATTCTCCAGCTATTCTTCTTTGCACAGAAAGAGTGGTAATAAGGTCTACATTATCAAAGCCAAAGTAAAACCGAGAAAATATTGAATATTAAAATAGTAATAATAATAATAATAATAATAATAATAACTGAAATGAATTGCTAAGAGACAGAGTAGCAGCCGTTATCTCGTTTTTAGACGGCTGTGGCTGTGTTCATTGATGGTGGCCTTGACTGGGTATCCACCATGTTTATTTCTAATATAATAAACGTGCTAGGATGCAAAGGAATCAGAAAAAGAAGCTTTACTATAACGGTCAAATATCTAGAAGATTCTGGATTGTTAACTGATACTCTTGTAAGATCCATCAAATATATCAGATAACGCTATGAGAAATATGATGCGAAGTTTGGTATGTGAAACATGATGCGAAGTTTGATATGTACACATATTTTATAATCGTATGATTTATCCATCCTTTAATAATAACAAGAGGACCATGATGGTCCTATATCGCTCACCTGAGCAAACAGATTTGCATACTTACTGTAGAAGTTTCAGCCAAGTTCACTGCTCTAAGATTTTTGTATAAATTTTATAGCCCTGCCCCCACCCCTCACCCTCCCAGCGGCCATTTTTAATGCATCATGACAACTTGAACTGAATCTTGAAAGAGGGTCACCAAAGGAACATTTCTGTCACGATACATTGAAATTGGTCCAGTGGTTTCTGACAAAAAGATTTTTAAAGTGTTTTATAGCTATAAAGCCCTACCCCCTGACGGCCATGTTTTTTGACGGATCATGACAGCTTGAACAAACTTGGTAGAGAGTCACCAAAGGAACATCCCTGCCAAGTTATATTGAAATCTGTTCAGTGGTTTCTGACAAGAAGATTTTTTAAAATGTTCTATTTAGATATATAGGGAAAATAAGCCCCACCCCCTAGCAGCCATGTTTTTGACGAATCATGAATGCTTGAACAATCTTGGTAGAAGGTCATCAAAGCAACATTCCAGCAAAGTAGTATTAAAATCGGTCAAGGGGTATTTGACAAGAAGAATTTTAAAGTTTTCTATGCAGATATATACGAAAAATAAGCCCCGCCCCCTGGGGGCATGTTTTTTGACGTATCATAAAAGCTTGAACAATCTTGATAGAAGGTCACTAAATCAACATTCCTGCCAAGTTACATTGAATTCGGTCCAACGGTTTCTTTCGAGAAGATTTTTAAAGTTTTCTATATAAATATATAGGGAAAATTAGCCCCGCCCCCTAGCGGCCATGTTTTTTGACGAATCATGACCGCTTGAACAACATTGGTAGAGGGTCACCAAAGAAACATTCCGGCCAAGTTATATTGAAATCGATTCATTCGTTTCTGACAAGAAAATTTTTAAAGTTTTATATATAGATATATAGGTAAAGTAAGCCCCGGCCCTGGCAGCCATGTTTTTTTGACTAATCACGATTATTTGAACATCGAGGGTCACCAAGGAAACATTTCTGCCAAGTTATAATAAAATTGGTCCAGTGGTTTTTGACAAGAAGATTTTTAAAGTTTTCTATATAGATATATAGGGAAAATAACCCCCCCACCCCCCCCCCTCCCCCCGCGGCCATGTTTCATGTTTTTGACGAATCATGACGGCTTGAAAAATCTTGATAGAGGGTTACATAAGAAATATTCCTGCGATGTAAAATTGAAATCGGTCCAGTGGTTTCTGACAAGAAGATCATTAAAGTTTTCTATAAAGTTATATAGGGAAAATAAGCCCGGACCCCTAGCGGCCGTGTTTTTTGACAAATCATAACGGTTTGAACAATCTTGGTAAAGGGTCACCATGGAAACATTTCTGCCAAGTTATATTGAAATCGGTTCAGTAGTTATCTGACAAGAAGATTTTTAAAAGTTTCAATATAGATATATAAGGAAAATAAGCCCCGGCCCCTGCCGGCCATGTTTTTTGACAAATGATGACGGCTTGAACAATCTTGGTAGAGAATCACCAAAGGAATATTTCTGCAAAATTAAATTGAAATCGGTCTCAGGGTTTCTGAAAAGAAGATTTTTAAAGTTTTCTATATAGATATATAGGGAAAATAAGCTCCGCCCCACCCCCCCCCACCCCCCTGGCGGCCATGTTTTTTTGACGAACCATGGCAAAAGATCACCAAAGGAACATTTATGCAAAATTATATTGAAATCGGACCAGTGTTTTCTGACAAGTAGATGTTTTAAGATTTTAGTTAAAAATATATTTGTAGCTCCTGTGACTTAGATATGCAGTGGACCGGAACCATTTGAACAACTTTAAAAGAGAACTAACCAATGATCATTCCTGTGAAGTTTGGTCAAAATCCAATCAGTGGTTTAGGAGGAGATGTTTTTTTAAAGATTTCGGACGAACGGACGGATATACGGTCGACGACGACGGACGGTGATGATTCACAAAAGCTCAACTTGAGCCTTCGGCTCAGGTGAGCTAACAAAAAGGTAAGAGAAAAGTCCAGGGAGTGCCACAATTATAAACCGCAGCCCTTCCCAGACACCAAGAGGAATAGAAAACACAAAACCAAACATGCGCAAATCCAACAAACGTACGAAAAGCACTAAGATTAGCTTTCTCTTTCCCAAGCGAGGTAACCGCAATGCTAAAAGGACTGTAAAAAACAAGAACAAAATAACACAAGGTAAGACATAAAACAAATCGCCTCGTAGAATAAACCACAAAGCAACAAAGAGTAAGACCAACACCGGGAGCACCGCATTAGAATGGTCAGTAGAGTAAACCAACGGGGAATTTAAAGCACTTTTACAGCTAGCCAACTTCACCATGGGTCCTGATTTTACTCTTAATACAGAATTACATAAAAACTCGGTTCGCATAAAGGCTCAATCAATGCAACAAAGCGAGAACATAAAACTCAAATTAATCACTATAATAAAGAAAGACGAGTACTCATGGCTTATTCTACTGTACGCCCGAGAAAACGAAAACCAATAGTTAAACCACGGCGGGCCAAGTTAAAGACAAATAGTCAAGCCCCAACCCACTGGTTAAAGTTTTACAAAGAGGCCGCCATTGTTTCTGAGGCCCGAACCGCCATCGTGCAGTAAAGTTAGTGAAGATAAGAGTATTTTAAAGGATGAATTTCTAATGATGAATATTAACTTTGGCTAAGAAGTATATGATACAGCAAACAGGTATCCGACAACTACTACAGATGTCCAAGAAGAGTCTAAACATAGCCTATCCATTACACCAAGGGGAAAAGCAAACAATCACATAACATAGTCTATCGATTACACCAAGGGGAAGAGCAAACAATCACATAACATAGTCTAGCGATGACACCAAGGAGAAGAGCAAACAATCATAGAACATAGTTTATCGATGACACCAAGGGGAAGGGCGAACGTTCACAGAATATAGCCAATCGATGCCATCAAGGAGAAGAACGAACAAACCATGACAAGCAATGCACCTACCACAAACCAAGGGAAAATAAAATAAAAATAAAAGTGCCGCTTCCCTTACGAGCCGATCACAGGATCCACAAACAAGACAAAATCCCTGGAAAACAAACACAGATGGATGAGCAGTCTGTACATGCTGACATGATACGAGTCGCCTCATGACAGAACCAACAAAATGGTATCTGCGCCCAGTCTGTTCAGAATCTTTGCTGCCCGCATGAAGGAAGCTTGGATCCTTAGCTACCCACTGAGTGCACAGCAGAGACTTTGATCAGACTCGGCGGATGCCCAGGAAGATCCAAGTCTCTGCCGGGCGCAAAGATTCTGAACGTTGATTTTATCATTAGGTTGCTCGTAGGATTATTGGTGTGTAAATTTACAGGAAATGTATTTATAGAAAATGTGTTGAAGACAGATGCCCTCCTCGACAGACATAATGCTACATATACGTATATTATGAGTTGATCTATAATCACGTTTAAAAGATATTATCGCGTACAATTAGTTTTGATTTAAAGTTATCCCTATTTGTAATGTTGAGAAGCTTGCATTTACAAGTTAAAAGGGAAAACCATCCAAAAATCATGCAAAGTGGGCGAAAGTGTTATCATTTCAAAATCAAGCAATGCTCCTATCGCAACCTTAAACGGTTTCATAACAGTTCATAACACATGAGCTCAGTGTTCTAATTAGCAAGAAAAAGTATCGAAGCCTACGTCATTACCGGAAGTATTTTAAATGTAAGCAGTTGTGAGTCGCAACGTGAACAAGCGTACTTTCTCATACGAATGCCCAACGAAGACTCAAATAACTGCGCATCTGCACAGTCAGATCAGAGTCTATGTTGTCAGCCTAAAGAAAATTTACCTCCTGGGCTATATGATACTTTGCGTTCGTTAGACATATTTTCACAGGGTGCGGCTCACATAATTCTACGGCTATATACTGAAATCAATTATTGATGCATTTTATTTCAGATTATAATAATAGAAAAAGAAGAAAGCGAACGTCAAGAACATTAATGGCCTTAGGTAAGCAAAAAGCACTCAAATGCTTTATTATAGAAGAAAAATATCGGCGGCATAAGCAATCTCTTAAGGTCATATACAAAAGATAGTGAGACTTTTCATATATGATTTGGAGTTGATGTATGTGGCTATACTTTCCGCTACTTCCTGTGTATTCCCTTGAATATTGCAAAGCTGACGGTTGTCTTAAAACATATATTAAGGCTGAAAGCTAGGGTTAAGTCTACATACTGTACTTATCATGCAGTTTAACTACAGTGGATAATGCATATATTCTATAACAGTTCGTACTTTTTGTTCGAGATTATCTATTTTCTAACATCCAGTGTGTTATAAGAATATAGTAAACAAC
This sequence comes from Anodontia alba, assembly GCA_964016985.1. NCBI lineage: Eukaryota > Metazoa > Mollusca > Bivalvia > Lucinida > Lucinidae > Anodontia > Anodontia alba. The sequence continues at coordinate 630,974 of OZ024824.1, forward strand.
CTTCAATAAGTCAAATAGAAAGACATATTCTTGACCTTCACTATTAGCAATTATGATTTCGGAACCATATCTATCGACGAAATCATTCATAGTTATTTGCATGTCTAAAAATAAATATTGCGTACACATGCTTTATTAATGACTATGATTTTTTTGCATAAAGTTATATGATATAAGATGTTAGGTTGTTCTAACGAACTGCTATAGAATATATACATTATACATATATACGTATACAGTCGACTCTTGTTATCTCGACTTCGCTGATCTCGAATAACCGCTAATCTCAATTGTAAAACTAGTCCGTCTTTTAACATGGAAATCTAACATCAGGTCACAAAATATTGTTGAAAACAGGAGAAACTGCTCCTAAGGAGCAATTTATCCCGTTTTTCAGAATATTTTTAATATATCTCTAATTTTAGGAGTTCAATAACGTATTCATTTGTAAAATTGGTTGTTTGATTAATTTGTTTCCTCAGTTTTGCAAATCTGATAAGTCGAGGTACGGATATCTCGAAATTTCAGAGAGTCCCTTGGCCGAGATAACGAGTGTCGACTATCCTTGGGTACACTTCGTAGATTTTCTACCTTTTTGTAAGAGAGACACATTTTTTTGACTTCTTGTTTGCATTTGTGGGATCAAGCCCCTTCTGAAAAGGCATTTACTGTAAATGTTATTTACTCCGTTTACGTTGAGTCAACGCCTTATTAGAAGGGAATCCTTTTTTTTTCAGAAATATATGCCCTGAATGTGTCGCCATTTCACTTATGGCCAAAATGATTTTTTAGCCAGATGTCAGGGATACAAATCAAAATTCAACTGAAAAATGGATACATACTTAAACCCAGTGGGCACACAACGTTGAAACACTGCTGATTCAAAGTTAATTCAATAAATCGACTTTATTTAAACAGTGTATGCCTGCTATTGAAAGAGTTTACTCCCAAGATTCCTCGTAATAAGGAATATCTTTAAAGAAAAAAAAAAAAAAAAAACAAAAAAAAAAAGAAAAAAAAAAAAACGCTCCCTTGATAGAGAGTTTATCCTTAAAGAGAACTCTTTGTTTTGGGAGGCATTTGTTAACCTGGTAAGCAAATTATGTTCTATTGCAGTTGTTCCTGCGAAAAGAAAAGCAATATTTAATTTAAAATGCAGTCTCTTTAAGGTATATCTATTAACCAATAACGATTTGGAAATAACCATGAAGATACAGTCACAGTACGCAACCTATCTAAGTCACAGGGTAGGATTACATGATCAACACACGCATGTCTGCATGCATGCATGCACAAACAAGTCTTCTAAATCAGATCAAACAAACAAAAACTGAACTGCCGTTGGCATTAAGTCTTAAAACTGTCAATAATAAAACTATGCTTTCAATCAAACCGAGTCTCCGATTTTTCTGATTTTGTGTGTTCCTTGTTTCCGAAGGCAATCCTTTTGGACTTTTATTTTACTCTACTGTAGCTGGTGTTGTACCGAGTGGCGGTTGTAAAAAGTCTCCCCGTACATCATCATAGTGCCGGCTATATTTTATTTCCTTTTGGATCATTGAACCCATCCTGGTTATTTTGAAAATCAAATACCGCTTAAGCCGGCACTAGTAAGGGCGGGGAGTGGGTTGTATGCAGTCTCACAAACTACAGTGTTACATATAAAGAGACTCAATGAAACCGAGCCTCCAATTTTCGTGATTTTGTGTGTGTTTTTGTTTCCGATGGGCAATTCTTTTAGACTTTTATTTTATTTATTGCACTTATATTTGAAATACATATTCAACTTGACATCACAGATGAATCCCAAAATATTAAACAAGAATCACTATTACCTATAGCGTGGAAAGTGCTCACTCAAAAGTTGTTGAGCCAGGGGTATCAAAAAACCAAACTGGTAGCAACACTTAAGAAGTTCTATGGAAGACATCATGATCTAGTCAATCCCTACAATGTGGCAGTTTCCAGAATTGTTTCTGATGTTTTTGCCAGTGACGCGCCATAAGTAGACTTCCCAAATCCCGGACATACGCTTCTACCGATATTTCCTTCGTTCAGGCCCATGGGCATGGTGGGCGAAGCTTGCTTACCAAGTAATGCTTACTATCCGCGGACGCCTGATTACACCCTTTGTTCTGGGGTCCATGTCTGTTGGTCTGAACATTCTGATTCGTCATTCGTTTATGGATTTATGATTTTGAATTACGGCTTTGGTACCATGACCGCAACTACTATAAGAGAAACTAGATTTAGCACATTAATTCATATATGAGTTAATCAAAGTGATTTGTGACAGATACCCCCATCCAATTGTCCAATTAGACGAGAGTGGCTACAAGTTTTGAAAAAAAATCCGTCTCATAAATATATTCACTCAGCATAAATCATTCAAGGTCCATATAATTAATTTATCAATGAGGCGCCTCTTTCGGCCTTGGTATACTTATGATCCGATACCACTCTTTTTCAGGGGTTGCTGCTGCGGTATCACTTTTGAAAGGGGCAAAATCGCTACCAGGCAGCAAGGATTTCCGACGATTTCAGAAGACTGGTGATATTACAAATGCTCTGAGAGACTTTTATGCAGCCCATCCAGACAGGGTTCGCACGGAATGGAGACCACGTGAGGTATGTTGGTACTGACGCTATGTCAAATACCAGGTAACCAAAAGTTATGAGAATATTTAATATGAGAATGTTTGTTTAAATGCTCCAAAGTTCAAATTTTTATTATAGTCTATGCCTATATATATGTTCGTCTGTCATTACTGACAATGACCAATCCTAATCAACTGTGTGATATGTTATTATTTGTGTGTTCTAAGATGGCTGATCAGACCAATCTTAGCTCTAAATTGCCTGTTGCAGATAGAACAAGAGAGGTCTTAGGAAGAAAGCTCTGTTGGTGATACCTTAGCTCTGGCTTTCCGCTGTGCACGTTTCTGCTCGGCTTCGTTGATTCATTTTGCTTCGTATTCACCAGCTCCCCTTCTTATGAGGCCTCGCCACTTTGTACGATCCTGAGCAATCTGTTCCCATGACTGTTGGTATGTTGAAGTCTTTAAGGGAGGCTTTGAGGGTGTCCTTGTATCGCTTCTTCTGACCACCATGGGAGCGTTTTCCAGCTTGTAGTTCTCCATAGAGGATTTTCTTTGGCAAACGTTCATCAGGCATTCTGGTAACATACCCTGTCCATCTTAACTGTGCCAATTTCAGAAGAGTATGTACACTCAGCATCCCTGCCCTTAATAGGACTTCTGTGTCTGGAATCCTGTCTTGTCACTTGATCTTTAGAAGTTTTCTAAGACAGCTTGTTTGGAAGTGGTACAGTCTTTTGGCATGCCGTTGGTAAACTGTCCAAGTTTCGCATGCGTATAATAGTGTTGGCAGCACCACCGATCTATATACTTTCAGCTTTGTATCAAGTCTGATTCCAAATCGGTCCCAAATACTTCCACGTAGCCGGCCAAATGCTGCACTATGGCAATTCTAGCATTGACTTCATCATCAATGTGCACAAGTCTAGACAATGTGCTTCCAAGGTAGGTGAACTTGTCTACCACTTGTAGTCGTTGGCCTTTCACTGTGATGGTAAGGCTTTCCAGGTGCTGGCTGATATGCTACCTCAGTCTTTTTGATGCTGATTGTGAGATCATAGCTGTCACATGAATCAGATACGTGATCCACACCTTTTTGCATTTTCTCTTCTGTTGGAGCACCCTTTGCCATGTCATCAGCAAAGAGGAACTCATCTAGCACCTCTGTCTGCACCTTGGATTTTACGTGGTCCCGGTGTTAGTCTTACTCTTTGTTGCTTTGTGGTTTATTCTACGAGGCGAGTTGTTGTATGTCTTTCCGTGTGTCATTTTGTTCTTGTGTTTTTCAGTCCTTTTAGTATTGCGATTACCTCGCTTGGGGAAGAGAGAGCTAATCTTAGTGCTTTTCGTACGTTTGTTCGGTTTGTGCTTGTTTAGATTTGTCGGTTTCCTCTTCCTCTTGGGGTCTGGGAAGGGCTGCGGTTTGTGATTGTGGCACTCCCTGGACTTTTCTCTTACCTTTTTAGCTTGCAACCTTCTTAGGTTGAAAAGTTTCCCATCAAAGCGATACCTAATAGGTATACCATTGTCACTATCCTGGAAAGCATCTGTAAGCATGGCACAGAACATCATGCTGAACAGTGTTGAAGCTAGTACACAACCTTGCTTAACTCCATTTGTCACAGGTAATGGATCAGAAAACTTGCCATCATTCTGGACCCTTGCAAGCATACCATCATGGAACTGCCACACCATTGCTATGAATTTGGCAGGACAGCCAAACTTTGCCATAATTTTCCAAAGTCCCTCACGACTGACTGTGTCAAATGCTTTGGTAAGGTCGACAAAGTTCATGTAGAGGTCCACATTCTGTTCCTGGCATTTTTCTTGAAGCTGTTGTGCTGTAAAGATCATGTCTATTGTTCCTCTGTTTTTCCTGAATCCACAATGGCTTTCAGGTAGAAGCCCTGACTGTTCAAGGTGTTCATTCAATCATTTCAGTAGGACCCTAGCAAGGATCTTCCCAGCAATTGACAATAAAGAGATGCCTCGATGATTGTCACAGACTTGAGGATTCCCTTTCCTTTTGAATAGGTGGATAATTGTTGCATCCTTGAATTCTTGAGGGATGGCTTCTTTTCTCTCTTTTCTTTTTTCTGTCTATGCCTATTCGCTACTCCAAGGACAATTTCTATGTTCTTTTTGTTTTCTGCATTTATGATGAAGCATAAACGTAAAAAGCAAAGTCCAGGGAGTGCCACAATCACAAAGCACAACTGACACCAAGAGAAAAACAAAACACAAATCAACATGAGCAACACAAACAAATGCACGAAAAGTACACAGACCAGCTATCTCTCCCCCCAGCGGGGTAATCATAATGCCTGAATGACTGAAACCACAAGGACAAAACATAAAGCAAGACTTAATATATATTACCTTGTAGAAAAAAATAAATAAAAGAAATAAAAGAAGGTACACAGAGTAAGACCAACACCGGGAACACCGCCTTAGAACGGGCAGTAGTATAAACTACAGGGGGTGGGTTAAAGCATTTTTACAATCGACTACTTTTGACCGGGGTTCATAGACTACCCTTAATACAGAAATACATAAAAATTCCACTCGCATAATGACTCCTAACGCAATCGATGTATCATAGCGAAAACATATGAAAAACAAATAAATCACTATAATAAACAAAGACAAGTACTCATGGCTAATTCTACACTCACTGCGAGCCAGAGCTAAAGAAAACCAATAGTTGAACCACGGCGGGCCAAGCCAAACTGAACTAATGCATGGCTATATAGCGTCCATGGTTATTTTTCTTAGAAGTGTCATTTATAAATTCATAAAATACATAGTTGTATGGATTGTAAGATAAACGGAATTATCAGCTACCTCATGAATCTATAGAGGAGCGTTACAAGTTGTATTAAATGGAATAGATAAACTTTATGGGAGGGATAACTTTGTCAGAATCGTTTTTGTCCCCTTCAGATTGGTAAGCCGGCATACAAACAGGAAGAATAAAAAGTTGTTCCTATTCTGAAATATGGCCGCTAACCCTCCAGTTGTATTCAATGATCTTAAGAGGACTAGATGAACTTAGTAGATTTTCCGCCATGTCTTCTATGGAGAACTTTTCTGTTTCCAGTTTGCATTTTTGCACATCAAGCGCCTTCTGAAGAGCAATCTTCTCTACAAAGAAACTAGAGCTGGTGTTTGTAAAACACTATGCCCCCAACTGCCTGACTCTAACACTGCTTGACTCCAACACTTGCTTGCCCATGACGGTAATAACAGTACAAATATACGAGATTTCAGTTTATTAAAAGGGAAATAATTCTAAACTGGGTGGTAATTCGGACAAGAAAAAATATATGGTCACCTATATTTTCATTACGAATCCATACATGAAATTTCAAAACATTAGCATACATGGTTCTAAACTTATATTATACACAATAAAGCAACAACATTAAATGGCCAGAAATTGCAAAGGGCCATAACTCCAAAAACATTTTATTTAATTGGTTAAAAATTTAATAAGGTGATCTCCTCCTCAGTCTCAATAAGAAAAATAATATGGGTCACCTATGAAAGTTTATTCAGGTAATCTCCTCCTCAGTCAAAATCAGTATAACAAATATCAAGGCTCTAGCTCAAACACTTTTTCAGATATCTTGCTAACAAGATTTCAATGCCATTTTATTAAAAGGAAACTAGCTCTAAAATGGGCGGTAATTCGGATAAGAAAAACATACTGGTCACCTATATTTTCATGAGAAATCCATATATAAAATTTCAAAAACATTAGCATACATGGTTTTAAAGTTATACAATGCACAAAAACAGCAACAACATTAAATGACCAAAAATTGCAAAGGGCCATTTATTAAGTTCAAAATTTAATCAGATGATCTCGTCCTCAGTCCCAATCAGTATATCAAATATCAAGGCTCTAGCTCTTATACCTTTGAGATATCTTGCTAAAGAGATTGCAGTGTTAATTAATGTCTGGGAAGGGCTGCGGTTCAGACTCAATGACGGTCTCTTCGTAAAACTTTAACCAGTGGGTTGAAGCTTGCCGATATGTCTTTGGCTTGGACCGCCGTGGTTCAACGATTGGTTTTCATTTACTCTGGCATACAGTAGAATTAGCCATGAGTACTCGTCTTTGTTTATTATAGTGATTATTTTGATTTTTATATTTTCGCTTTGATGCATTGACTGAGTTGGGAGCCTTTATGCGAACCGAATGTTTATGTGTTTCTGTATTAAGAGTAGCATCGGGACCCAGGGTGAAGTTAGCTAGCTGTAAAAGTGCTTTAAACCCACCGGTGGTTTGCTCTACTGACCGTTCTAAGGCGGTGGTCCCGGTGTTAGTCTTACTCTTTGTTGCTTTGTGTTTTATTCTACAAGGCGATTTGTTGTATGTCTTTCCGTGTGTCATTTTGTTCTTGTGTTTTTCAGTCCTTTTAGTATTACGATTACCTCGCTTAGGGAAGAGAGAGGTAATCTTAGTGCTTTTCGTACGTTTGTTCGGTTTGTGCTTGTTTGGATTTGTCGGTTTCCTCTTCCTCTTGGGGTCTGGGAAGTACTGCGATTTGTGATTGTGGCACTCCCTGGACTTTTCTCTTACCTTTTTGTGATTGTGGCACTCCCTGAACTTTTCTCTTACTTTTTCTTTTATTTAAAGAGAAATAACTCTAAACTCGGAAATAAGTGGTAAAAGTAGTTGCGGTCATGGTACCAAAGCCGTAATCCAAACTCATAAATCCATAAACGAATGACGAATCAGAATGTTCAGACCAACAGACATGGACCCCAAAACAAAGGGTGTAATCAGGCGTCCGCGATAGTAAGCATTACTTGGTAAGCAAGCTTCGCCCACCATGCCCATAGGCCTGAACGAAGGAAATATCGGTAGAAGCGTATGTCTGGGATTTGGGAAGTCTACTTATGGCGCGTCACTGGCAAAAACATCAAAAACAATTCTGGAAACTGCCACATTGTAGGGATTGACTAGATCATGATGTCTCTCCAAAAGATACCGGTCCCCTATTTTTTTTCATGAGGAATCCATATATGAAATTTCAAAACATTAGCAAACATGGTTCTAAACTTATGCTGTGCACATATATGCAACAAGATTTAATAGCCTAAAATTGCAAAGGGCCATAACTCCAATAACATTTCATTTAATTGGTGGAAAATTTAATCGAGTGATTTCCTCCTCAGTCCCAATTAGAATACCAAATATCAAGGCTCTAGCTTAAATACTTTTTAGATATCGTGCTAGCGAGATATTAATGTTATTTTATTACAAGGCAAATAACTCTAAAATGGGAAATAATTCGGATAAGAAAAAAATACAGGTCACCTATTTTTTCAGAGGTATTGAATCGCAGACACAGTGCCTTGTTAGAAAAATATAGCGTCAGTCTGAAAACACTTCTGCAACAAGGTATATCGCAACTAGAATTTTACGGTGACTTAGCGTACAGATTTTAAAAAAATTGTAGGTAAATCTAACTTTTCGGAGCAATTCAGAAAACTTATTAACCGTTATAAAAGAATTGGCTATAGCTTGGATATTATGCGGCTGACAGCATGCCTAGTTGTCAACCAAATCATTGTTGATGGCTATGCTTCACTCTTTAATTGCATGACGGCTGTTCGGGCCTCAGACTCAATGACGGCCTCTTCGTAAAACTTTAACCAGTGGATTGGGGCTTGACGATATGTCTTTGGCTTGGCCCGCCGTGATTCAACTATTGGTTTTCATTTACTCTGGCATACAATAGAATTAGCCATGAGTACTCGTCTTTGTTTATTATAGTGATTAATTTGACTTTTATGTTTTCGCTTTGATGCATGGACTGAGTTGGGAGCCTTTATGCGAATCGAATTTTTATGTATTTCTGTATTAAGAGTAGCATCGAGACCCAGGGTGGAGTTGGCTAGCTGTAAAAGTGCTTTAAATCCCCCGGTAGTTTACTCTACTGACCGCTCTAAGGCGGTGGTCCCGGTGTTAGTCTTACTCTTTGGTGCTTTGTGGATTATTCTGCGAGGCGATTTGTTGTATGTGTTACCTTGTGCTCTTTTGTTCTTGTGTTTTTCAGTCCTTTTAGCATTGCGATTAACTCGCTTCGGGAAGAGAGAGAGCTAATCTTAGTGTTTTTCGTATGTTTGATCGATTTGTGCTTGTTTCGATTTGTCGGTTTCCTCTTCCTCTTGATGTCTGGGAAGGGCTGCGGTTTGTGATTGTGGCACTTCCTGGACTTTTCTCTTACTTTTTTTTATTCATATATGAAATTGTTAAACATTAGCATACATGGTTCTAAATTTATGCTATGCATATGAAAGCAACAAGACTAAATAGTCAGGAATTGCAAAGGGCCATAATTCCAACAACATTTCATTTAATTGGTTGAACATTTAATCAGGTAATCTCCTCCTTAGTCCCAATAAAATACCAAATACTCTTATCAAGGTTTTAGCTCTTAATCATTTTGAGAATTCTTTCTAACGAGATTTCAATGTTATTTTATTTAAAAGGAAATAACTCTTAAATGGGAAATTAGAAAAAAAAAAAAAAAAAAAAAAAAAAAAAAAAAAAAACAAATACGGGTCACCTATTTTTGTTTTTCATGAGGAATCCATGTATGAAATTTCAAAACATAAACATACATGGTTCTAAACTTATGCTATGCACATGAAAGCAACAAAATTAAATGGCCAGAATTTGCAAAGGGCCATAATTCCAACAACATTTCATTCAATTGAAAATTTAATCAGGTAATCACCTGCTCAGTCCCAATCACTATACCAACTATCAAGTCTCTAGCTCAAATACTTTTTGAGATATCTTGCAAACGAGATTCCAATGTTATTTTATTTAAAGTAAAATAACTCTAAAATGGAAGATAATTCGGAGACGAAAATAATACCGGTCACCTATTTTTTCATGAGAAATCCGTATGTAAAACTTCAAAACATTAGCATACATGGTTCTTAACTTATGCTATGCATGATAAAGCAAGAAATGGCCATAAATTGCAAAGGGCCATAACTCCAACAAAATTTAATTAAATTGGTTGAAAACTTAATCAGGTGATCTCCTCCTCAGTCCCAATCAGTATATCAAATATCAGGGCTCTAGCTGAAATACTTTTTTTGAGATATCTTGCTAACAAGATTTCAATGTTATTTTTTACAAGGGAAATAACGGTAAAAGGGAAGATTATTCGGATTAAAAAAAAAATACGGGTCATCTTTTTTTCATGAGGAATCCATATATGAAATTTCAAAACATTAGCTTACATGGTTCTAAACTTATGCTATGCACATGAAAGCAACAAGATTAAATGGCCAGAAATTGCAAAGGGTCATAACTCCAATAATATTTCATTTATTTGGTCGAAAATTTAATCAGGTGATCTCCGACTCTATCCTAATCGGTATACTAAATATCAAGGCTCTAGCGCAAATACCTTTTAAGATATCTTGCTGACGATATTTCAATGTTATTTCATTACAAAGCAAATGACTCTTAAATGGGATATAATTCGGATAAGAAAAAATTACTGGTCACCTATTTTTTTATAAGGAATCCATATCTGGAATTTCAAAACATAAGCATTCATGGTTCTAAATTTATGCTATGCATATAAAAGTAACAAATGACCAAAAATTGCAAATGGCCATAACTCCAGCAAAATTAATTGGTTGAAAATTTATTCAGGTTATCTCCTCCTCAGTCCTAATTAGTATGCCAAATATCAAGACTCTAGTTTAAACATGTTTTGAGATATCTTGATAACGAGATTTCAATGTTATTTTATTGAAAGGGAAACAACTCTAAAATTGGAGATAATTCGGATAAGAAAAAAAAAAAAAAAATAAGGGTCACCTAGTTTTTAATGAGGAATCCATATGTGAAATTTCAAAATATTAGCATACATGGTTCTAAAGTTATGCTATGCACAAGAAAGCGTGACGAACGAACGACCGAACGGACAAGCAAGAAGCAATATGCCCCCAACTTTGAAAAAAATTGGCGGGGGAGGGGGGCATAATAAATTGTTCTCAAATTATTTATTTTTCAAGGGCAATCTTTGTAAATTTTATTATTCATACAATCTTTATAATTTGTTAAAGTTCTGTTTTGTTTTTGTTTCTGTTGTTTCAAATGCCTCAGAAGGGTTGTGCATTTTTTCAGAAGGGATATAAAACAATATTGACACAGAGATGCTTACCTTAAAATTTCATGGGCTACCTTTACATGTGCTGGGATTGAAAGGATATTAAGAAATTTACCAAAGAAAGGTCACAATCACTGCCTTTTTGAGGCACTACAGAAAGAAGAAAAGAGGAATAAACAGTGCCAATACTGCGGTAGAGTGTCAATGAATGATATACAAACAAAAAACTGCAGCAGATAAACCTCATTTGAACGATCAGCGATATTAATATCAATAATGTCCAGTGTTGAACACTGCTTACAAATGATTAGGAATTCAAGAAATTGGCGTATGTGGCATGTCCGGACAGTGAATGATATACTATATATATATGATATCATCTCTGTTGTATAGTGGCAAACTCATTGTATTTCATCATTAGGCTGGGTTGTTTGCTATTGCTATTATTGCTATTGTTAGTGCATCCCTGAAGGCATCATTTGTATGATAAATCAAAGCAAGAAGATGGCGCATGTTCCATGCATCCGTGCAAGCTGATCCGACTGTGTACCTTATTATTAGTGCTCACTAATTCAGTGAGAAGGCAAAGAAAACCGTGGTCAAAATGTGCAAGTATATCACAGTCGTCGCTGGAAGCAGTTTTGATATCCTAGGATGCAACGTTTTTTCACGTGAACAACAAGTACTCTGATCCGCGTTGGGCGGTTCTGGCCTCAGACTCAATGACGGCCTTTTTGTGATTCTTTTACAAGTGGTTTGATCTTGATGATGTGTCTTTGGCTTGGCTCGTCGTGGATCAACTATTGCTTTTCTTTAACTCTGGCTTACAGTTGGTTTATCGTTAGCTATTAGTACTCATCTTTATTCAACATAGCGATTTATTTGATTTTTAGCTCGCCTGTAAGAAAGTACAAGAAGAGCTATTGCACTCCCCCCCGGCGTTGGCGTCGCATCGGTGTCAGCGTTTGCGTCGGCGGCAGCTTCGGCGCTAACAAAAACTTTAAAGTTTTACGTCAAAGTTTTTAAGACCTTATATTTTCTAAATCATCATATGGATTTCGTTTATATTTGGTATAATTATAGATGTTGGTCAAAAATTTTATTGAGCCCTATCCACACCCAAGCTCATGACCTATAGGTCAAGGTCACGGACTTAGAAATTTTATGTTAAAGTTTCGCGTCAAAGTTTTTAAGATCACTTATTTTCTAAATCCTTGCATGGATTTACTTTATATTTGGCATTATAATAGATATTGGTCCAAAATTTTATTTGGCACTACCCCCACCCCTGCTTATGACCTAAAGGTCAAGTTCACGGACTTAGAAATTTATGTTAAAGTTTTGCGTTAAAGTTTTTAAGATCTCTAAATTTCCAAATCTTTCTATGGGTTTACTTTATATTTGGTATGATTATAGATGTTGGTCCAAACTTTTATTCGGTACTATCCCCACCCCTGCTTATGACATATAGGTCAAGGTCACGGACTTAGAAATTTTATGTTAAAAGTTTTGCATCAAAGTTTTTAAGATCTCTTAATTTCTAAATCCTTGCATGGATTTACTTTATATTTGGCATGATTTGTTCGGCACTATTCCCACTCCTGCTTATGACCTAGAGGTCAAGGTCACGGACTTAGAAATTAATGTTAAAGTTTTGCGCCAAAGTTTGGAAGACCTCTTAATTTCTAAATTATTGCATGGATTTACTTTATATTTGGCATGATCATAGATATTGGTCCAAAGTTTTATTCAGCACTATCCCCGCCCTCTGACCTAGGTGTCAAGGTCATGGACTTTGAAATTTTATGTAAAAGTTTTACCTCAAATTTCTTAAGATCTTGTAGGCATTCAACTACTTTTCAATCATACTATTTGTATTTTGTATACAGACAGCAGTTATGGAAGATGTTCTTCATCCAAAATTATCTTCCTCTCCCCATCCCCCCTCCAAACACACACATACACAGACATTTTAAGGTCATAGGTTTACTGTTTTTATTTGATTGACAAGCACGAGTTCAAGCGAGCATCCTGTCTGGCGACAGGTCTTGTTATAATTTCGCTATGATGCATCGACTAAGTAGGGAACCATTACGTAACCGTTTTCTTTTTGTGTATTTTATGTCTGTATTAAGAGTAACATCGAGACCCAGGGTGGTTAGTCGACTGTAAAAGTGATGTAACCCCTACCCATCCGCCGCGGGAACTTATCCTACTGACCGTTCTTAGGCGGCAATCGCGGTATTGCTCATACTCTGTGTAGCTTTGTGGTTTATTCTAGGAGGCGATTTACGTCTTGACATGTTTTGCCCTCTTAGCTTTTCAGTTCTTTCAGTTTTGCTATTTCCTCGCGTGGGGAAGAGAGACCTGGTCTTTTTGCTTTTCGTGTGTTTGTTTGTTTTGCGCCGGGGGACATCGCCATCCAGAAAAGAGAAATTGACTATATCAAAATCGTCCCGTTTATCATAAATTTTGGTGGAAACCGTACCATTAGATATACATTGATTCAAATCCAAAGAAGGTGCCTCGGTATCGGAAGAATTGGCTCTATTTAATTGGAGTTCTGTAGGGTATATGCGGTCCACATTTGGTCAAAGTAAATATTGTTAATATCTAATAAATTATCAAGGTATCTAGAAGTTGAATTGAAACAAAAAAGGTAAGAGAAAAGTCCAGGGAGTGCCACAATCACAAACCGCAGACCTTCCCAGACACCAAGAGGAAGAGTAAACCGACAACTCCAAACAAGCGCAAATCAAACAAACGTACGAAAAGCACTAAGATTAGCTCTTTTTTACCCAAGCGAGGTAATCGCAATGCTAAAAGGACTGAAAAACACAAGAACAAAATGACACAATGTAAGACATAAAACAAATCGCCCACAAAGCAACAAAGAGTAAGACTAACACCGGGACCACCGCCTTAGAAAGCCTCAATAATGTCAGCCTGATTTTCACGTGAGAGAGATTTCATGAAATCTCGCTCATAACAAAAGAAGAAACAAAGCTGCAACAAGAGGAGCACAATTAGTTCCCATCGGAATACCAATAGTTTGAATATAAAGTTTAGTTCCAAATCTAATAAAATATTATCCAAAAGATAAACAAGGGCATCACAGACTTTCTGACAGGACCATAAATCGTGATTATTGTATACATCAGAAGTGAAAAAAGCACATTCTTCGTTGCAAGCTAAATATTGGATATTCTCCGAATAAACGTTCGGTTAATTAAATCAATATCTTTATCTTTTATAAGATGACGAGGTAACGTAGTATACAGTGTTGAAAAATCATATGTAGACAATTTAGAAGACTTAAAGTTTTTAGATTAAAATTTATTGAGAACTTTATTGGAATTTTTAATTGACAAAAATAGTTAATTCCGTCCCTTTCGTAAACAGTATCATAGTATCTAATACAATGTTTTTTTAACAGTAGTAAGGCATGCAGTTAGCAGTTTGGACAAAACAGTAGTCGTACATGAACTAGAATATATATGAAACACGGATTCGACTGAACTATTCTCCGAATGCATTATATTTCCCTTCCAATTATCACAAGGAAACAACCTTACAGGACCAGTAAGCGATTGATCCCAAGGCCAACAACACATAATCAACACCAAAAAGAAATTTATCATATGACGTCGCTATTATTCGGTGGATAACGTCATGTTATCAAAATCGTATAGCCACACGTTATATAACAGTTTGGCGGGAACAAGTTACGTCATGACGACGTCCATGTCAACCATACATTTTCTGTTGAACAATTGTCAACTTTAAAGGCGATAAAATCCAATTTAAAAGGGTCATATGATAAACAGAATCTTACACTCGTGGTCATTTAATATGAAATTTATGAAACTCGCCGAAGGCTCGTTTCATAAAGTTCATATGAAATGACCACTCGTGTAAGATCCTCTATATATGTTTTGAAAATGTTTTAGTTTTTACTCATAAAATTTTTATATTCGAACCACTACGCTGGTGTACATGCCGGTGGCATAATGCCTAGAGGGTCCCATTATCAGTTATTACCTTTATCCAGGAGAGCTTTCCTATGCCATAAGTAATCAGTATTTATTACGGATAACACAGGGAACACTATATGATTGATCTGCTTTTAGCGGTATCTTCGTTTAAGCAGGTCGACAGCTTCTTTATTTGACGTAGGCAACGAAACTTAGGAACAGTTTGTGTGAGGACTGGCCCTGAGGTTATAAAACTTTTTTATGCTTAACTCAGCTCAGCATGAAATTAGTCCTGCTCATAAATCTCAAATTGTCAACAATGGCAAATAATTTCTTGCTAAACATACCTGAGCATGAAAACTTCCCTACTAACAAATATGACAATGCCAACTATTGTTGGTATTTTTTATATTTATCAGCAGAGAAAATTTCATGACCAGCTGAGTTGAGCATGAGACAAGTTTTATAACCTCGGGCCAGAGTTTATAGTATCGAATTTTGTGAGAAGTTAGTATACAGAATCGCATTGAAGTTGTCTTGTGCATAAAACGTTCAGCCGCAACAAAGTCAGTTTTAACTCCATCGAGAGATGTTGATTCTGTAAACACACACACACACACACACACACACACACACACACACATAAAACAACTCCCCGATAGCGGTTAAAACATGATTTGTGTATCGGAAAATAAAATAAAAAAGTTACACAGGAAAAGCCACAGTCGAAGAACATAGCCTACCAATGAATTTAAGCGGAAAATAAGACAAACAAGACAGACTGTATACAACCAACAAACAAATAAAACAAAAAAAAAACATAAAATAAAAACTAGAACCCATTTATCTTGCAGGGAAGAGAATGGACAGGGAAAGTTGGTGACCGAGAACTACGCCTTAAATACCGTGGTGAAGACGGCAAACCCACGCTTGATGTTAGATTCGATTCAATGAATGCCGATAGGGAGAGTCTGCCTACCGACAGAATTATATACAGGACAGAAGACTAATATTGACGCATTTATATACACTTTATAATTGCCATCAGGCGTTTGGAGGTATCACAAAATATAGACTAACGGACTTGTAACAGTATTAACTTACACTCCAAGAGAAACATTTCACAGACAGTTTGTGTCCGTTGAATATAGCAAGCAGCATTACTCTTACAAGTGTGTCCTGTTATAACATGTGGACAAGGGTTGTCGGTATTGTAGTTGAATTTAATAGCAAAGAAAATGTAAACACACTGTGAGACTTTCCTCCAAGTTCCCAAATTTTGCTACCTGTGCTGAAAATATTTTTACTTTCAACCAAAATTTCTGAACGAGGTTATGCGAGAGTAAAACTGGTTTAACTCCCCGGTAGCTTCTACTGACCATTCTTTCTGAACGAGGTTATGCGAAAGTAAAACTGGTTCAAGCCCCCGGTAGCTTCTACAGACCATACTTTCTGAACGAGGTTATGCGAGAGTAAAACTGGTTCAAGCCCCCGGCAGCTACTACTGACCATACTTTCTGAACGAGGTAATGCGAGAGTAAAACTGGTTTAAGCCCCCGGCAGCTACTACTGACCATACTTTCTGAACGAGGTAATGCGAGAGTAAAGCTGATTCAAGCCCCCGGTAGCTTCTACTGAACATACTTTCTGGACGAGGTTATGCGAGAGTAAAACTGGTTTAAGCCCCCGGTAGCTACTACTGACCATACTTTCTGGACGAGGTTATGCGAGAGTAAAACTGGTTCAAGCCCCCGGCAGCTACTACTGACCATACTTTCTGAACGAGGTTATGCGAGAGCAAACCTGGTTCAAGCCTCTGGTGGTTTCTACTGACCATACTTTCTGGACGAGGTTATGCGAGAGTAAAACTGGTTCAAGCCCCCGGTAGCTTCTACTGGCCTTTCCAAGGCGTTTCCTCTGTTGCAGTTCTTCTATACGCGTCGGTGATTTCAAATGTTGCGTTAATTTTATCATTATTTGCTCCTTAGTTCTTCTTCTTTAGTGCCCCGTGAAGGCAGTGCTTTGTGACTGCGGCGTTTTCTGGGTGTTATGATATGGGACTGATCGTATCACGCACTAGTAGCATAAATATGGTAGTAAGATATACACACCAGCCTCTCTGATACTTGTCAGATTAAGCCAGTCGGCCAGCATGATAGTACACTTCGAGTAGAACTAATAAATACCTATATATTTATATGTCGTTGGAATCTATCCAGTCTACACCCAAACTATAGCACTGGGTATCTTTACTTGTATTATACATTTTGTATGGTTGGTTGATAACTTTTATTGCACTATTGTGAGTCAGTCAGGCTCAGGCTGAATGACGGCTACTTCCTCAATCTGCTTCATAAGATTGACACAATGTCTGTGATTATATATTTGTAACCAGGAGCTGCATCAGAAACAAGGGTGAGATTTCACGTCAGCAAAACTGGTTTAAGTCCCTCATTTTTTTTCATTCCTACTAGCGTTATCAACGCGGTTCCTCCTTAGCAGTTCATCTTTCTTTGTGCGTCGGTATTATCAAATGTCCTAGCAAATGTACTTGCATTATGTTGTAATGACATTTTTGCTATAATAAAATATGTTTAAACCAAATGTCCTAGCTAGCATTCTTTATAAATCTATAGCGGGCCGTCATCGGCCCGTCAGCTTCCTTGACGGGCCGATAACGGTCCGCTATAGATTTATAATGTTTCCTGAGGTGCCGTTTGTTTGTCATTTTTTTGTTCCTCATCTCTCCGTTTTTGGTGCCTCAGAAAGGCTGTGCAACGTTATTGTGATACTCGTATTTTCTGGGATCTGTGCGTATAATTGTACAAGTACTTATAAAATATTTAGTGAATATACCCATGAAGTGCCACAATCACGAAGCACAAACCTCCCGAGGCACCAAACGAAGGATAGATAAGAAACAATTAAGACCAACACAAACGTCGCATATGAAACAACAGACACACAAACAAAGAAGTGCTGTAACAAATTATAAAGAATGTCTAAATAATACAATGTACAAAGATTGCCATTGAAAACACCGGACACATGAAAGAAGGATAATACATAATTTAGAATTCGAGCATTGCTTATATATAAGTGAAGATGTCCAGGAAATGCCACAATTACGAAGCACAGCGTTTCAGAGGCACCAGAGAAAGAGAAAAGATGAATAAAAAAATGATAAAACAAACGCCACATATGAATCCACCGATGGACGGACAAAGAAAGGCAACAGATAGCCATCATGTTTACGCGTCACGCATAAACCTTATACTGCTATAAGTGTATGACATTGGTACTCGATAGATTTGCTCTCTTGTGAAGCGTCTAGATGAATTATATTCCCGTGAAAAGAAACGTGAGGTAAACAGTGGAGCCTGCCTCGAGATGCGATATGTGCGACTAAGGAAGCCACAGACCAGCCTTCGCATCTCCGTAGTCGGATAAAAAAAAAATAGTGAAGATACCCAGAAATGCAAAAATCAGACAGCAAAGGCCTCCCGAGACACTAAAAGGAAATATGTGGCTTAAATAAGGACTACGCAAACGCCACATATGACACCTCGGATGCACAAACATAGACGAAGTCCAACAGAGGAACTACCTCGGAACGGCCCATACCGGGGGCTTAAACCAGTTTTATTTGCGCAAAACCTCGCCTTTAATTCTGATGCAACTCCAGATAACAAATACAGTCGAACTTCAATGGCTCGAACCCCTTTGGGACCATGGAAATTAGTTCGAGATATGGGTGGTTCGAGCCACTGAGGGTTAATCATTATGCCAGGTCAAGAAGCAAATGGCGACAATTTAGTGCTTTTTTCGAGCTTCTGGACAATAATGGTATGTTGTGTGTACTCATTAGAATCGCCTCGACGAGGCGATTCTAATGAGTGCACACAACATACAATTCCATGATAAAATAAGAAAAAAAAAATTCAATATTTGTTTTCTTGAGCTATTAGAAGAATTTCGTAGGGACTGAAAAAAGAGAATCATCCACGGTAAACGAGCCATCCGTGTTCGAGCCATTGAGGTTATACTGTATATATATATATGTTCAGCCTGCAACAGGGTCCTCTACCTCATCTGTGAAACATGACAGTGAAACACATAAGATCAGAAACACTGTTATGAAACAAAACGATGTTCAATGGCGATCTGAAGAGACAACACAAGAAAACCACAAACAATACCACGATGAGCCCATTGATAGACAGGCACCGACCATCTAAAACATATTGAGGATGGAGCCTTCCTTTCAGTCTGAGGACCGACCCACAATCGTGCAATTAAAGAGGGAAGTAAAGTTATCAACCATAATTGGGTTACCAAATATGTATGCAGTTTTCCCGCATGCGTGCAGTTCGCCGCAAAACATCCATAGTGTAATCTATCTTGTGTGGCGATTGAAATGTTTTTGTTTTTTTTAACTGCACGAAAAAATCCGTTTTGCCAAGTCATGCTGAATTTATTACCTAAGTCGCCAGAAAATTCAGGCTCGGACAGATTTTGCCAGTACGAATTAAATATGACTATCTTTGTAAATACTGCATTAGGATATAAATTTCTGTCGCATTCGCATGGAAGATATCCGTTCATCCATTGTTCCTCTAAAGGTTTTCAGAAAATACGCTCGTACACCTGCAAATGGTTAACAAAGGCAGATAAAAGCGGTGACCCTGGACGCCAACAAAACCTGTTTGGCTCATTGTTGTTCAACAAAGTTTCCCTAAAGAACTATTTTATACTTTGCTATTTAAAGAGCAACCAGTAAAGTCTGGTCAGCACATACCTGAAGGTATGTTTGCTAACGTTATGCTTTACATACATTACGTAAACACGCCTATTCAAATACATTAACAATTTTACAACCAAAAAGAAGGAAATTTTCAGATAAAAAATTATTATATTTTTCATATTTCTGCTCAAAACATAGATTGTGGGTACTCATTAGAACCGCCTCGGCGAGGCGGTTCTAACGAGTACCCACAATCTATGTTTGTTTTGCAAAATAAGAAAAATAATGTATACCCCTGTAAACCCCAGTTTTACTGTATAAAAGTGGGGTTTAAGGGGGTCATAATTATATAAGCGTGTTTTCGTGATGCAAGAATACCTTTTTGGAGCCTCGGGAATGCTGAGCGTCGTGATTTTAGCATTTGATTTTAACATCTAGACTATTATATGTGCCTACTGTGTGCATGTGCCTACTTCATCTGAAAGCATACAGCGGTATAATAACACTAATCTTATACATGTGTAAGCAAGATGATTTGATTGATGGTTTGTTTATTCTTGATATGATGGTCAAGCAGTCCATATTTCAAACTGTATTAAGCCGGCTCCCAGAGAGAGAGAGAGAGAGAGAGAATGGAAGAACGAGAAGAACGATCACCAACCTACTTGCAGTACGTGCAAACTAACCTTGTTCGTTCTACTTTTATCTAAGACAGTGGGTTAAATCACCATGCCTCGAGCTAAAGCGGACATGCGACCCATACACATTCTCTCATCTTACACAGCTATATGCCCCTATCGGCCATCACACGTGAGCAGTCTCTCCAGCATATAGACAGTTTGCCTTCTAATATCAACGAGGCCTGAACATAGTTTTGAGTATCACATCCTGAATATAGTGAGCAGTCTGTGCATGTGCAGCATCTAGTCTGGGCATAGACAGATCGATTATACCACAGATAGTACGGGCTCCAATACAAGATTTGCTAATCTACAATCGGAAAGATAAACAATTTATTTTAATATTGGAAAACAGTTTGGCTATGTCTATATATAAAACAACTGTATAGCAGATAGTATTCATTGCATTTTGCGAAAACTGCCAGGTTTCTACGAGTCACAGTTGATACTTAACAAATTCCACGTATACAAAATCTTGCGTATTCAGAATGACGTCATAGAAAAGAAAGTTAATTATGTTCAAAGCAGAAACCAGAATGTTAACGTCTTATGTGCCTACGCAACTACGAAGAAAAAACTGACACTTCAGCTGTTTTTCTGCCTTAAAGGGAGCGTACCTGGTTTACTGCCTGAAACCAATTTAACATTTTGCATGCAAATTGTATGTCAATTACACCTTGAACCTGTTTTTGATATAATGTATAAATAGATTCATAGAACTGGATTGACATATAAAAATGTCCCATTTCCGATCCACTGTGGCAGCTGCCATAAACTTGTAAGAGAACACTTGTTTTAAAAAAACAATCACAGTATCATTATTGTGAAATATATCAATATATTGACACATTTTAAATTTTACTATACATCTTTCGGACGCTCGTGCTTATGAAATTTTAATAGATTAATTCGTATACAAATTAATTTTATACTTATGAAAATAAACGTCAAAAAGAATGCCTTTGGAAACAAAGAACTCACTACGGATGCTTTTACATGAAGAGTCTCAAACAAACCGAGATTCCTATTTACATTTTAATTGTTCTTTATTTCCAAGGCCAACCTTATAGATATTTAAAAAAAAAAATGCATGTCCCGATTTGACTGCGCATATAAAGGTCGCATATGCTAAAAGACATGTTTTGTCATAACATGCTTTATTTGTCTGCTTTTTAGACATGAATACGCTAAAGGTAGCTTACTTCTGCATCTTTTTGTGGCTATATTTGGTACAGTATTAACGTTTACTCTGTCAGAGATCGACAAATATCATACTTACGACAGCAGCGGTATCACAGGTGAGCAGACTTGATTTTTGAAAACTGTGCCATGACAACGTTAAATGCAAAGCAAATCTACACGGCATAGTTGAAGGTTTGAAGATTCCTTGTGATCGTTGATCCCATTTCCGTATTTATGAACATTTATATGAGACTTAATAAAACTGTCTTTCCAATTTTCGTTCTTTTATTTTTTTTATTTTTTTTTTTTTTATGGTTTCCAAAGGCAATCTTTTAGATTGTTTATTTACCTATGGGACCTAATTACTTCCCCTATCATCCCCTCCCCCTCCATCCCAAAATAAATAAATAAATAAATAAAATAAAAAAAAAAAATAAAATAAAAAAGCAGTCTGGACAGAAATCTTCGACACTTAGTTAGTTTCATTTGTGTGTGTGCGTTTATTGCTCTTAAGGGTAATCGCTTTTAGAATTCATTCATTTTGGTTCGAAACCATAGTCACTAGCGCATTGTTTGATGATTTTCACTATCTTTTGAAGTGTAGCTTTTTCGAGACAGACCGAAAAGAACTCCTAAAGCAGTATTTTTACACAAGAACAAATATAAAAAAATTTCAACACTTACTTGCAAATACTAATAAAAATAGTCTTACTAAATTGTCTACGTTCATGAAAATAATTATGAATAAATTTGCTAATGATACATAGACCAAAATGTGTATAATCGAGCCGTCTCACGAGATAGTGGCACTTTCCATTCACCCTTTTGTGTGTGCGAACAGTGGTGGCACAGGTGACACTGCGCGGATGCGCAGACGCGCCTGAGCTCTGCTGTTTTCGTATGCGACAGGTGCCACTACCCCGTGAGATGACTCCATTAATGATATTTTCAGTATTCCTGTTACACTTAGTTTTATATAATGTTCCGTGCTCTTGCAATGCAATTTGCATGTATCTCGAAATTATGATGCTATTGATATATTTATATATATATGTCGGTAGCTTTGTGACAACGTCCACGTCATATATGCATTTCTGTCACATTTGAAGCGATAATACTGTCTTTAAATGGTCATATGATTAATATACCCGTAGTCATTTTGCAGGAAATCTATGAAACTTGCCGAAGCTTGTTTAATAGATTTCATACGAAATGCACATTCGTGTGGGACCACTTGCGTGTCTGAAACGCGCACCCGTACAGTAACTATATAATTACTTGGATTCCACATAATGACTATATATTTGCATGTATTAACTTTACCCTGTAAACGTTATTCATCACTACGTCAAATCGACGGAAATTTGACGGTATTCTTATGGTGTATGCAGGATGGGAAGCTCATCAGGCTGAACGGTGTCTTTCGGTCACGTGCGAGCGGTGACTGTTCGGTCGAGCCTGAGCATGCGCACAGACCTGACCGAACATCCCCCGATGGGCCCCGCAAAGACGTTGGTAAAACCAGCACTGTTTATTCATGAGCAAAGCCATGTCGCAGAATGGATATGTTCACTCTTTGAGCCCCTCATGGCTCATGCCAGACTGACTGGTCATTTTTTTACCTGATGAGACTTAATCATGTTCAAAGAAAGTGAGACTTGGGAAAAACGCCATTTTCGCAGTTATTTATATCCAAATGTTTTTTTGTTCTTTTAATTCTCTTTATAGAGTAAAAACAACATATTTGTCAAGAAAATAGTTACTAATTAGTAGCTGATACTCAGTGAGAAACCATCAGACACACGACGTTGAAATAGCGTCGGTCAGTATTGATTCGACGTTGTTTCAACGTTATGTGCCCACTGAGAATGTCTATAGATGCATATACATGTATTGGCGAATTTTACGAATTTTAACGGGATTCATGAGACAGCGAAAAGGCGGATTTCCTGGGTCACCTTCTTTCAATCGTTGGAATGACGAATCAGGAGGGATCGGGAACGAGATGCAGAAAAAACAATTTCCAAAATGTAATAAATAGCCAGTCTTGAAAATATATTTTAGAGGACTAAAGAATTAGATCACTTTCCCCGTCGTTCCGGATTCGTTTGAGAGAGTTACCTTTATACATGTATTGGCATCACTGAAAACATAACTCCGTATTTGCACAGATACGTTAGTTAGATACATAATCCATTCACAAACCAGCTCGACACACAGAAAAACAACAAAACAGGACACTTATGCTGACCCGGATATAACCAGCATGATTTAAGCATGAATAGGTCAAGTTGACAATGCACTGACAGGTGTAAACATCCATATAACCCGCCTACAAAAATTATTGGAAATTTCCTATACTTCCCGAAAAAAGAGACGAATTGCATAGGTGTTTAGTTCTGTTATTTTAATGTTCGAGGAGCAACAACTTACAAATGACTTGCCATTCTCTTACGATTGCTGATGTGATCTACTAACGTAAAGTGCATTAGCTATATTCGGTCTTCTATCATCACCCCGACGTGAGCTCCTGACCGGAATATCGAAATTATACGAATATTTCTTGGTAATTAATACCCATCTTGTACACATATCTTATATAGACTGTTTGTACACAAGTACATGTACCCTTTCTTTTTACAGGAAACTAAAAATGCTATTTATAACCAGTGCAAATATCTGTCTGCATGATTTTTTTACTTTGAAATATGATAGGTAAACGTTCCCAACGGACACGCAGCGCCGCAGCAACGTTGATTCGTTGATGAGTCAACGCTGAATCGACGATGCGTGTGCCAACTGACACCATACTGAAAGCATGTCCAATAATCCCAGCCTTAGACAAACTTGACTAAACAATCAGTACACATCTAGCTTGTGGTATTTCAATGTACACCCCAAGCTCCAGCTCCAAACTCACCCTATCGTGAAGTCCAAGAGCTGGACCTTGCCCCGTCAACATCTGTGTTCTGCAGATGATGACGCGGTGAGGCCTTGCTGTTGGTCCTTTAGTACGATCAGTTTTTTCTCTGGTACGCTTTCAGATATATACATGTACAATGTGAATATCATTATATATATATTATATCATTCACAGTTCTTGTTGTGACCGTCAGTTTTTTGTATGCTACTACTGATTATTTTTTTCTCATATGCTACTTGTATGTAGCCTGAGATTTATTGCATAATAAAGTTCTGTTCTGTTCTGTTCTGTTTGAACAGACAGTTTGTAATCCTTTAAGGAAAAGAAAAGTTTTTTTTACGTGATAAATTATAACGTTGAAGGAAGTGTAATACTTATTAAACCGTGTATACACTGAAACATTGTATAGAAGATGTCCAGGTTGAACCAAAATAAAACAATATAGCCTACCACTGAGACCATGACGAAGAGTAAACAAACCGTGACAGACATTACACAAGTTCCCACGTCCCCGGACAAGGCGATCACAATACACCAAACAGCATTAGGGAAACACGCCTAATCAAATATACTGAAAATTTTACCACCAAAAACTGGAATTTATCAGATAAAAATTCTGACATTTTTCATATTTCTGCTGAAAAACATAAATTGCGGGTACTCGTTAGAACCGCCTCGCAGAGGCGGTTCTAACAAGTACCCACAAGCTATGTTATTGAGCAGATATAAGAAAAATAATGTATAATCCTGTAAACCCCAGTTTTACTATATGAAAATGGGGTTTAACGGAATCATAATTATATAGGAGTGTTTTCATGATAAGGATCAAACATAAAATAGTCCCACAGCAAGCAATGACAAGGTTACACAAGGAACAATCACCAGAACCGCAGTGAAACTACCGAGGTGTGTGTGTGTGCGTACGTGCGTGCGTGCGTGTGTGTGTGCGTGTGTGTGTGTGTGTTTGTATGTGTGTGTGTTAATCTATAATACAATACATTAGCATTTGCTTATTCTTCTAGGGATTACTTCAAGTATAAAACAACAAAATTCTGAAAAAAATCATTTGTTTCTGCTAATGTAATATTCTTTATATAGTAGTAGTAGTAGTCTTGGTAGCAATATAGCAGTTGAGTCGTAGTAGTAGTAATAGTAGAAGTAGTAGTAGCTTAATAATTGTTGTTGATATTTCTGTTGATGTAGCTGTGTAAGATCTGTGTTGATTTTTGTAGTGGGCATGTTTAAGCGTTGCACAACAAACGAGCACAGTGAAGCTGGAAAATTGTTCGGTCTGATAAATTATCGCTCCTGGCGAGGTTCGAAACCTCGTCCTTCCGCTTGCATTTCAAGGAGACAACCAGGTTTTAATCAAACCCGACGTTCTTAATCTCTTATTTCAATTTTACACATGACTTTTCGTGGCAGCAGAAATTTAAATTTGAGCTAATGCAATAAAAAATGTTCTTAAAACACGCTTCAATGATTTAAAGGTATAAACATTTGAACATTTTTATCAAATCTAAATCACACAGTCATGTTAATTTTTGATGAGGTAAGCCTAAAAGCGATGCTAAATTAGCTGTAATTTCACATTTTAATGTAACTAGGGCCTTTCTTATTTAGACGATTTATCAGTTAGACCTCTTCAATTCATCCTTAGAATTTTGGAAGATAGCCGATTTAGCCAAGAATTGCATGTAAAGAAACCAATACCACTTAAATCAACTTCAACATTTATTATGTGCGATGCGTTGACCAAGCTTTTGTGAAAGCTTATTCTTGTGGTTATACTATTATTGATACTTGTGTACGTTCGCTATGTACAGGAAATCATGTTCAATAAATTGTCGATTTGACTCTAGTTTCTTTCTTCTACGTTGTATTATGTTTTCATTCTCCATTTGTTTTTACAGTTCCTGCAATCAGTTTCAGTTGCCCTGCGAAATGGTTTGACTTAAAATATAGGCTTTCACTTTTCTGATGTCTGAAACTACGAATTTGAAAAGCGCTGAAAGTCCATTATACTCTCACAAGCGTATGCGCATGTCAACGTCACGTGTACAGCGAGCGCTCTGAACCGCGCTTAGCAGCGACTTTCGTAAAATACAACTAATCGAGGGCTTTATCCCATTATTTGTGTCAGCAACCCGTGTGCGAAAGACATTTATTTCGAAAAACACGTACAAGTTTTCCATGCTATGTTATTAATTACAATTAATAGAATAGACACCTCTTCTTCTTTAATTAAGATAAAATTATATTGCACTTAAGTTTTTCTTCTTTTCCTTATAAAACATTTGGTAGCAGTTGGTAAACACTTGGTAATTTCCCACAAAGCTGGGACAGTGAGAGTGAAAAATAGAAAATGTCGCGAGATATTTCCTTGTACAATGCCTTTAGAGAAATAGATAAGCATTTGCCTGTAGAACAGACGATTTTAATTTCGATTTCCGCTCGGGGTGGATATTTTCTCATGATTACAAGATTTCATTTTTAGACATCACTTTACAATCTACTCGAAATGGTTGCAAATAATAATAATAATAATAATAATAATAATAATAATAACAATAATAATAAAAAATAAAATAAATAAACAGATTGATAAAAAAAAATACACCGGTCATAGAATGGACCGCTTTCAAACTATTTGAAACAAACGAAAAGTAAATAGATAAATCAATAAAAAAATATTCTTTGCGGGTTTCATCTGACATGACAATCTGTAATTCATACACATATATATGTGTGTATACTGTAGATGATGAACTGTTGTAGGCAATTTCTGTTCTGCTTTGTCCAAGCATGAAATTAACATTCTACATGACAAACACCAACAATATTGCTTTATATGAGAAACAAAACATACTTGAAAACCTTAACATTATAATAATAAAACTACTTGAAGAAGGATTTATAATAATAATAATAATAATAATAATAATAATATGACTATTATTATTATTATAATCATTATTATTATTATTATTATTATGTTATAATAGTAACAATAAAATAAACTACAATAATGATAACCTACATCACTACACCATGCTGTCTCGTACATGACATGTTTTGACAAAAAAATCGGTTCTTATATTGGGAGACACAGTCTGATAAACTTTTGTGTGAAGGGAGTTAGGGTCGGTCGGCCAGGGGCGGGGATGGGTGGGATGGAGAGAAGAGACAGACAATTATCTAAAACTGGGACAACTTTAATAAGTGCCACTTCTTAAAAAGCTTTCCGTTTACTGTTATAGATATATATTTACACTGTACCGTATTTATTTATTTATTCATTTCAAAGTTACAATATTATCTGCATCAGATACGTATTACAAACAGCAGACAAAAATTTACAACATAAATCATAAAAAATAATAATAAATGAAAAGGGTACTTTACGGTTCACATTACCAGCGAAAGTTTTCTGTTCATTGCCAGTGGATGAACGGTGGCAATGAAAAGCTAATCAACTTGTAATTAACATCATAACGGAGGGCCTATACCGGACGGCTTTAACGCATGCGTGTGTCATCGATTATTTCCGTTTAGGAAATAGAAGAGAGCGCGAGCTGAGTAACTTAGAAAACCAAACATTTACGGGTGATTAGTAAACAGCTGTGACAATGAACAAATTTTCTCACATTATTTCAAGCATCCCTTATATAAATAATGTCCTTGATAAGCTGACTTTTAGTTTCCCTTGGAATGTGATTTAAGCGCATGGGTACATTTTTTAGGGTTTTACATAGTATATTTATATATTTCTGCGAATAGTGCAGTTTAATGAAAACATCTAGATTCTGAGAGAAAATAAAACATTATAAAAACTGACTTAGCAAGCTAATTAATGAAAACTAGTTAGATAAAACATGTAACCTTTTATAGTATTAGCGCATATGTCGATTTTCACATTTGAGTACAACCATAACAGTGAGTAATGAATTTTAAATTATGCTTTGTTTTCTGTACTCATGATGCTGTTAACTGACTTAAACGCCTAGCACTCTGGGTAAAATTTCTAGCAAGCGATATCCTGAAATATTGTTCTTATTTTTTCCAGAAAATAAGTTTGACATTTCATGCAAATTGTCTCCAAAGCAGACAATTTGCATGAAACGCCAAATCCTGCTTTCTGGGAATTTATAAGAAAATAATATCATCAATTTGTTGTCTTCTGTATTAGCCCAGAGAGTAGTAAGGTTTAGAAAGGATTTTGAACAGTATATGGTTAATACAAAAATAGCAGAAGACCAGGGCCCAGTTGTTCAAAACGTCGTTAGCTTAACGAGCTCGTTAGTGGTCAAAATGTTATCTGTTTTAGTAAGTACAGTATCTAATTCACAGTTATTTTTGCTGAAAAAAAAATGTGAGTAGCTTGCAAAAGCTACTCACATTTTTTTCAGCAAAAATACTAGCGTAAATTCCATATTTAATGATCAAAATTTTAACGATACGTTAACTAACGAAACCGTTAGTTTTGAACAACTGTGCCCAGAAAATGAAATAAATGAATATTAACTAAATAAAGTGAATACAGACCCAGATAGAACGACATCTACAAAACAAATTACATCGACAACAGCAATGGCTATTCATGCGATGCACGTGAACAATACAACGGTAGTTACGGACACGGATATTCCAGAAAACGTTGCATTCACAGCCCACCAGGAAACTTTAGATCTTGGAAGAAGTATGAAAGATCAGCGCTTGTTCGACTACGTTTTAAAGGTAATTTTATGCATGGATCTATCTTTCTGTCTGTCTGTTTTTCTGTTTGTCGGGCCTACCGTCTTGCTACCTGGTTGTGTAAATGATGATTACCGGTCGTGTAGAGTGATGCTTGTTGCGAAGTACAAGGACATTTTTCCCACAGTAAAATGATTAAAGTAGTTGAAGTACTCACAAATTTTGTTCTTTGTTATTAAGACATCGACTCACAATATTGATGTCAGAAAGTTGCTACACATAGGTGCAGTGAGTTTTAAAGTTTTTTTTTTTTTATTTTACTGATGGATTTTCTTTTCGTGTGTATGGGTAACTCTTGTATAAATTACAATCATAATTGTGTGAAGCGAGCACAAAAGGGAAAGCCAAAAATGAGATTCCTTAAGACAGGCAGGTACTCAATACTGGTAAATTTATACTTACTGTACATTGCATACAAGAGATTATTTTATACAGGTGGTCTTCAAGACTGGTTTAATGCTGTGCTGCGGCAGTTAAACGTTTTCCGGTATTTCACTATAGTAGTTTATGCTTACTGGTCCTTTGTGACAATAATGAGCACATTCCGGGACATCACGAAAACATGCCTATATAATCTGGACCCCCTGTAAACCCCACTTCTATATAGTAAAACTGGGGTTTACAGGGGTATACATTATTTTTTTATTATTTTTGCTCGAAAACATATTTTGTGGGTACTCGTTAGAACCGCCTCGCCGAAGCGGTTCTAACAATTACCCACAATCTATGTTTTGAAATGAATATCAGAGTTCTGTATTGAAATTTTTCAGTTTTTTGGGGGTGAAATTTTCTATAGATTTGAATAGGCGTGTTTTCGCAATGATTTTGCAAAATTTATGTGAGAGTCACTGATGGGGCTTAAGCTATCAAAACTAGCTATTCTGGTTCAGAATACTTGACACTTCAGCTGTTATCAGTTTTGAATGCTCATTTCTGTCAAAGGTCACTCCTTTAAGCATCTATTCGTCTGTACTTTTAAGCAAATAAGTTCTGCACTAGCATGCACTAATATTCTCGACGTTATTATGTCATTTTAGGGTTTATACGTGTAACTAAGCAATGAAACATACATTTAAGAATTGGCGTCTTATTCAATAATATGCATGTACATGTACCTATCTGAATCAGCAGATGTTCTCTTCCCATAGGGTGTGGTCGGGCGTGGTGATGCTATCGTGTATCTTACGTCACAGGGGCGTCCAACTGATATTGGCTTACAGCTGGGCAAGGCCTGCTATCCTTGTAGCAGGTATAGAGGGGGAATGTTTTCATTTCTTCTGTTTCTTCCTTTTCATTCATTTTCCTCTTTCTTCTCTGTCCCTCTCTTCCGTCTCCTCTACTATCTCTTCTATCTCTTTTCTCCCTTTCTCGGGAGGCAACACAAAATGACCCACAAGGGTTGACGTGTCGTTAAAGCCCAACACAATCAATCAATCTCTTTCCATAATAATTATTATTGCAGAATTTCGAAATACAGCTGTGACGTCGATATTTTAACGTATGTGTTTAGCTCTCTTTGTATGTGTCCGACTGATCTGGTATTTCTGCTCAAAAAAACATAGATTGTGGGTACTCGTTAAAATTATTTCTGTAGGCGGATAACGTGATCTGTTTAAACTCAATCCGCCGAGTCACTTTGTTAACACTTAGCACTCTGGGTAAAAATTGCAGCAGACGACAATTTGTAATAGTTTTCTTATTTTTCCAAGAAAACAGGATTTAATGTCTCATGCAAATTGTCGTCTGCTGAATTATCCCACGCAGTGGTAAAGGTTAAAAATTAAACAGTTCAAGTAGTGATACAGGAATAATGGCCTTTAAGTAGTGTCCTTGGCCATTTTTCTCACGCATCTTCAGTTGCAAAGAATAGATTTTGTACTTCTGAAATGTTCAATATCTATTTACTATTACCACTACCAAATTTGTAGATGTACATGCACGTTAAGGTAGTGCAATCTTGCTTTGACATTAAGGTAGTGCAATCTTGTTTTGAAACGGTGTATTCGTTGACCACTGTATTAGAGTATGGATAAAATTTGCCAAGGAAATTTTATAGAAATTCGGGTTTACATTAAAAAATTGTACAAAACTTTTACTATATAAATGTAGGGTGTAAGGGGGTCAAAATTATATAGGCATGTTTTCGCGATGATAAGTAGCTCTGCGTCTGAAAGAGTACAGCTCGGTGGATCCCACACTGGCTCTCTAAAGAACAAAAAAAAGGCACGTGTTTCTTATGCGAAAAATATTAAAGCTGTATCCGAAATTTGATAAGAAAAAAAAAATTCTGACATTGTCATGGTTGATGAAATATGGATACACCTTTTTAAGTCAGTAATAAAATTAGCCACGATATCTACCAAAAGACCTTCTATTACAGACGGACAATGAGTGCGAAAAGTTATGTATAATGTCTTCTTTACAGTTATTGGGCCTGCAATCCAGGTTGCGGTGCCAAAGGGTAAAGGTGTTACTGTTTTTTTTTTTTTTTTTTTTTTTTTTTTTTTTGTTTTTTTTCTAGAGGGATAACGTGTTGAAAAAACAACAACTTAAGTCTTGTTTTCAGAAACGTCGGCCGAAGAATGGACTTAAGTACGTATGCTAAGCTTCTCCATGATAATGCTCCTTCGCACAAAGCTGCCATTGTGACGAAGTTTCTCGAAGATGAAAAAATAACTGCCTTGCCCATCCACCCTATTCCCCAGACCTGACCCATGTGACTAATTCCTATTCCCCCGGATGAAGCAGATGCTAGCTGATAAAAAAATATATATTAACGTCGTCCTTCTGTGGGATCAACTTTTTTTCCAGTTTCTAAAATGTATATCACAAAACGACTGTCAAAAAGCATTCCAGATGTGGATTAAAAGCCTGGAACTTTGCATGAAACTCGATGGTGAATATTTTGAAGGAATGAAATAAATCAATCCATATTTATATTGCTTTTTACTGATTCCGGACTCAAAGACACCACTTAAAGATCATCCGTCGTATTTGGATATTAAGGGAAATAAGTACACTTTCAGGGAAGATAACTCTGTCAAAAATTTTGCTCTCTTGTGAAAATGGGTCTACTTG
Organism: Anodontia alba; assembly: GCA_964016985.1. Lineage (NCBI taxonomy): Eukaryota > Metazoa > Mollusca > Bivalvia > Lucinida > Lucinidae > Anodontia > Anodontia alba. The sequence continues at coordinate 663,060 of OZ024824.1, forward strand.
AAAAAGGAAAAAAAATATGTTTCCACTGGTAGCAAATGCTTTGATTTTAGAGAAACACTTTCTAAGGTCTTGGTAAGCAAACAGGAAATCACAAAAGTTGTCTGCTTTGTCGAAAGTGGAGGAAACTCTACCACATGTATCTGGTTGAAACTCTGCCACATGTATCAAAATAAAAATCTAAAAGGTTGCTTCTGGAAGCACACAAGAACAAAAATCGGAATCTGCACTGTAGTGAAGTACGGGGAGCAGTTTACTGCCGCCACATGACACTTAACACCAGCTCCTTTGAAGTAAAATAAATATCTAAAAGAGTGCCTCAAGTCTCGTGAAGCAGTTTTATAAATAGAAATAGAAATATATAGTTAAAGTGCTCTTTGATGTAACAAAATGTTTATGAAAATATATATATGGTTTTTAGTGTGCCAAGCGATCTACCATGTACAGGCAGGTGATCATTTAAATTTCACAGGGTCCTTGTACAGCAAAACAATGTCATTATCGAACATCCACTTCTACGTAGAAATTCAATTTCTTTTCACCTTATGGATTATCAGTAACAAAAATACGGTAACACTACACCCAGGCCCAAGCTACGGAACACAACTCTCCTATTATTAATATTATTATTACCCATCAGCATCCACTGGCATCAACGAGCAAAAACAGTTGTGTATTCAGGATTAGGTCTGCGTCAGGAACAACACACTGACGAAAAAAAAGAACAAAACAAACAAAGAAGAACTGTATCAGAAATATCGCCTGTGGCGGTCAGCATCACTTTTATTGCAGCGGGTAGGGCGCCTGATGGGGGTGCGGGAGTGGGAGGGGGGTCTGCTTTGACCTGGTTTCATGAGGCCTCGACCATCGCCCCTAATCCTCATACAGTTTCAGCTATGTATAGTTGTTTGGTCCATGCAAGAGTAAATTATCAAGACTTTTTCATATTTTTTTCTCAAGGTATTTTGTGCCGGAATTCTATTTGTATCGGCACTACTGTATAAAATTAAGCTGCGAGACGTAGCGAAATTTGTCCCTTAAGTCCAAAAATGAAGGGAAGAGCCCGTTTAACTCTTAATTTTACAAATTCAAGGGTCCTTTCTTCTCATTTGAGAAATTCCGCTTTAGACGACACTTACATCTATCATTTTTAGTCATATGACCTGAGGCAACCAAAAGCGTGAAATGTGTACATTGGTTTATCGAAATGAGATATTTTTAGCAGACTGAATGATGACATATCTTGCTGGCTTCTAAATCAGATATCCCCTACGTGTACTATTTGTGAGTATTATATTATGTTGCCCACAAATAAACAATGACATATAATAGAGGAACAGATTGTAGCCCTAATAACTGGGTGACCGCTGTCCATATTTACATTCAATAACTTTTAATTATATCATTTTCGGGTATCCGTTTATGTTATTACTGCCGGATATTTTTGCAGGAACTTATATGCATGCAAGGGATTTCAGAGATGCACCGCAGATCTGGATAAGTCGGTTTATAAATATGCTCAAAACCAAGTTTAAACCTTCCTCACTCCTATCCCACCCCTTCCCCACACAAAAATGAAATAAAAAATTCGAAAATAAAATCAATAAATGAAATTAAAAAAATAAATAAATAAGAAAAGTTTACTATTGGCTGTTCCAAGGTGGCATTTCTGTTGCAGTTCCTGTTTGAGTGTTAGTGAATGTTTTGATGAGATGCTCTTTTGTGTTATCATTTCATGTAAGGAAATCCTATCTGCATCCCGGGAGCGCAGTGTTTCGTGGTTGTGTCCTTTCATGGGTCACTTAATATCTTATTTATTTAAGGGGTACATCATCATCTAAAATGTTCCACGAAAATGATTGTTTTTGTCAAAGAGGGGTTCGACTGAGCCACTCGCACCAAACCCCTTTTGGATCCCCTCCTCTGATCTGGATCTTTACTGGGAGTACATGCCATAAAGTACATTTTCCTCCCAGTGCGATTCATGGTCGGTGAATATTGCGGTCACTTGTTCGGGTCCTGTCACACAATGATTAGATACCATATTGACTAAGTTTTCGGACAGACAGGCTGAGGAAAACATGTAGACAAAAATTAGAGAACGCGACGTCTACACTGGGCCTACACTTTTAGCAAGTCATCTAGCAGCTTTTAAGTACCTTAGTAGGTAGTGAAAGAATACATGCATTGTAAGGAATTAAGTTGTCCTAATATTAAGGTTTAGGTTTAATACGGTATTATGAAGCGTAACACAGAGACTAACGATTTTTAACAAACATAAAAAAGCAAACCTTAAGATCCGGGATAAGCCACCAAATCAAATGATTGACGGCGCGTGCCACACTTTCATATGAAACCAGATTAGATTTTTTGAAAGTTATTTATCAAACGCAGCAGCCTGTCATTTTCCAAATAAAGCTATTTAAATTTCATTACTTGTAATATTCAGATGGAGACGACATGGTTATCAAATTATTTAATGATATTATCGCGTTTGTTTTGTGAAAATGCTGGTGATTTCTCTGATTAATAAGCAAGTGACGGTTTTTAGAATCTACCCAGCAGTGCGTCACGGTGAGCAAATTCAACACTTTGATCTCCACAGACCAAAAAGAATACCTTGAAAAAAATGTAAATCAAGGTGATACGGTTCATGAACTTATCCGTACGTTAACAAACAACCCAGACCCTGATCATACTGTCCTTACACATAGGCTGCGTCGATCCAGTATGCGCCAAAAACCTGTACCTTGAGGGGACTAACTACAGTTGGTAAATTTTCCTCCACTTTCCTAACGGGAGACATTTCGTTTTTTGTGTGTGTGAATTCCCGTTTGCTTTTCTGTACATCAGTCCCCTTAAGAAGAGGAGTCTACTTTATAAATGCTCCAAAGGGAATGGAATTATTTCTTTCATAAGAGGGGAAAACAGAGTTGAACGTGTTTCCATTCCTCTTATATGAAGAACTCACATCTTTGTATCTTTAAATAAACGTGTGTCATGCTGCTGGTAGAGGACTATCTTACAATGTATGTCATGCTGCTGGGAGAGTACTATCTTACAATGTATGTCATGCTGCTTGGAGAGGAGTATCTAACAGTGTATACCATGCTGCTGGTAGAGAACTATCTTACAATGTATGTCACGCTGCTGGAAGAGGACTATCTTACAATGTATGTCATGCTGCTGGGAGAGGACTATCTTACAATGTATGTCATGCTGCTGGGAGAGGACTATCTTACAATGTATGTCACGCTGCTGGGAGAGGACTATCTTACAATGTATGTCATGCTGCTGGGAGAGGACTATCTTACAATGTATGTCATGCTGCTGGGAGAGGACTATCTTACAATGTATGTCATGCTACTGGGAGAGGACTATCTTACAATGTATGTCAAGCTGCTGGGAGAGGACTATCTTACAATGTATGTCATGCTGCTAGGAGAGGACTATCTTACAATGTATGTCATGCTGCTTGGAGAGGAGTATCTAACAGTGTATACCATGCTGCTAGTAGAGAACTATCTTACAATGTATGTCACGCTGCTGGGAGAGGACTATCTAACAGTATATGTCATGCTGCTGGGAAAGGACTATCTTTCAATGTATGTCATGTTGCTAGGAGAGGACTATTTTACAATGTATGTCATGCTGCTGGGAGAGGACTATCTTACAATGTTCTAACTTCTCCTTCCAATCCCTTTGTTTAACATGCAATAAATATTATTAACTTAAACATCATTTCAGAAAGGATGCAAAACGATTTTGACAGTTGCCTTCCCTGAAAGAGTATTATTTTTCCTTTTTCTAGATGGATATATTGAGTTAAGCGAAAAATGCCTTCGAACATGCCCACAATGTGCGGTTTCATATCATCTTGCACATGCGCGAAGAACCCATTCGGGCATTTGCTCTTCATTGAAACATTCTGTAGTATCCAATGGTTCTGTTTGCGGACGTTAAAGTCCTTGATCACTCTGCACGGATGCGCAGGCATTCGGTGTCCGCATATGCCCGAAGACAAGTTTTCGCATGGTGCGGCTCATATTTACACTTTAATATTGGGACACCTTAACTTCTTTTCCTACTTGTCCTTAAATCTGATTAAATCCATTTTACTGCTTGTTGATTTGTCTGAAAATAATGCTGGATGAGTAGCAAAGAGTGGAGACTTTAATCAGACGCCGTCTGATCTAAAAAAAGGTAAGAGAACAGTCCAGGGAGTGCCACAATCACAAACCGCAGCCCTTCCCAGACCCCAAGAGGAAGAGCCTACACTGTTTGCTCGAGCCTGTCTGTCCCCGTACTTAGTTTTAAGACTGGTATATTAATTATTTCCATCGAACTGGCAGCTGCAATATTGCACGACCCCGTAATAAGTTCATCCGAATGGAGTACTTACTTTTTATAACGAGCTTAAGCGACCTACGCAGGTGGCGAAGCTTAAGCTCGTACTATAGGTATCGTGAATCTCTCACATACTATGCAGAAGAATTCGCATGCGGCGGCTGAATGGTTTCCCAAATCTACAGCGGAGTGTATCGGCTTAATGTTGAACCCGAAAACCAACGCTAAATTATGTTCGTTGCCAGCCTGGTTTCCGAAAAATATGATGATCAGATACGCTCCGCTGCAAACATGGAAAGCCAGTCAGCCGCCTCAAGCGATCTCATTGGCTGTAATGAATCGTATAACCACTGAAATAGAAGGCTACATTTTTTACGACATTGACACGGATAAATGCGTGACTGATCTGCGGTTTAGCCGCCATATTTAATATGTGACTTCCCTCGCATTAAACAAAATTTTCACGTATTTAAGTGTAAATACTGGAGTTTTGCCGTAAAAAATGGATTACATTCCTACAGCAAATAACAGGAATTATGCATGGAGAAGAATTTATCGCTGACACCATGATAAAGGTAGAATATGTGGTGATTTCAGTTGACTGGCGATCAGGTGATCGTTCGCGGTATAGCTAAAAGAAATCAAGTTGTATTTTTTTTTTACAAAATCAGCCTACAAAAATAAATTTTCGGGGTACATGCATAATTTCTTTTTACTATAAGACTAAATATTTATTTATACACTTGTAACAGGTTAAAAAAATTTTTTGCCACGACCGGGGACTGAACCCCGGCCGTCCGCGTGACAGGCGGATACTCTACCACGTCGATATAAAGGCCGGTTTGTACCGCAAGGCAGTACAAGAGTATCATATACCTATACCTGGTGACACACTAATGTACAAAATTTCATGGAAAAAAAAAAGTTCGGTGTTGTGCTCTTTGCGTCGGACCTACGTTTAAACAGGTTTTGTCTGGTCCGCGACTTTGCATACCTGATGGAAAAAAAAAGTGCATAAAATGCTTAAGCTTGTTTTATAGGTAACACCTATTCATTTCATATTAATCAACATGTCGGCCCGTCCGTGATCCGCTTGTGAAAAAAACGCTATATTGTTTTTAAACCGCTTAGAATATTTTGATAATTTTTGGCATGCAGATACATATAGACAAGACCTAACCAATGAAATTGTCAGCTGCCAGGTTTCTTTATAAATAGCCTCGCCGGGGAATGTCCGTCCGTCCGTAATTAGTTTGTGAAAATTGCTTTATCTTTTAAACCGCTTGGATTATTTTGATAATGTTTGACATGGAGATAAATATTGACAAGATGTAACCAATGATTTGTTCAATATTACGCCGACATACGCGTACATGTCCTGATTGTCTCTTCCTAATTGTGAACCTTAATTTGTGATCATACAATACGATAATAAGCGATTTTAGCATAAATGTCTTGTCTGCTTTGTATCTCGTACTAAATGGTGAAATGTTATCAAATATACATTAGTATATTAATATACATGTAACAGGAAATATTTGTTTATGTTTTCACAAACTTTTATATTTTTGTACCTTGTACTTCACTGTACAAAGTTTTAATGTAAGGTTTTGTTTTTAAGCAATCAAATCACTCCAATCACCGAGTTTGGGGAAGAGAGCGCTGGTCCATGTGTTGTTTTGTCTGTTTGTTTGTTTGTTGTTTTGTTTTATATATGTTTATCTAACCCATATTTCTATATTGTTATTCCTCTTGGCGCCTTTTGTAGGTTGCTCCTTTTGATTGTAGAACTCCCTGGCTCTTTCGTTTACCTTTTGAACTCATTTTCAAGGTCACAGGTGCACTGTCGGTGGGAGGTATTATTTCTCTATATATCTGAAAACGCCTATACTACTAACATTCACTTACAATACCATCATGAAAACAGGCCTATATAATTTTGACCCCCTTAAACCCCGCTTTTATATAGTAAAACTGGGGTTTACAGGGGTATACATTATTTTTCTTATTTTTGCTCGGAAATATAGATTGTGGGTACTCGTTAGAACCGCCTCGACGAGGCGGTTCTAACGAGTACCCACAATCTATGTTTTGAGCAGAAATATGAAAAATATCAGTTTTTTGTCTGGAATTTTTCAGTTTTTGGAGGTGAAATTTTCTGTATATTTGAATAGGCGTGTTTTCGTAATACCATGCTGTCAGGATTATATTTATATATAACCCTGTGTCACTCCTTCACTTTTAATGACCTCTCGCTGATGGTTAGAATTGGTAAAGAGGTATAATTGTGCCCATGCATTTGTGCGGGTCGTGCACCTAGTGTAAGATGATTACTTCTGTATTTCCCAGTTTGTTTCAGAATCATCCTCGTTTCCATTTCAGATACGGTATGAAGGAGACAACTTCGTTTGTCCGTATGGGCTGGAGTGGCGACGCTATGTACAGGCTGCACGTGACAGACACGAACAAAACCTAGAATTATATAGAGAACCAGATGGTGCTGTTTGTTTACGCACCGTCAGACACATTTTCCCGAGGGAAGAACTACTAGCCTGGTATGATACATCACTGGCGCTTGAACTGGACGTACCAATAATTGCTATTCAAAATATTCGTGGTAAGTAGTATGTAAACAGAAATACTTATGACCACTCTCATGCAAATATCTTCGGCGACAATTTGTAAGAAATGTAAAGTCTTATTTTCTGCGAAAAAAATATGAAAAAAAGAATAAATGCTTATTTTTTTATGCTTATTTATCAATGCTTATTTTTTATTCATTTATTTATAATCAGTAAGTATACGAAATATTAAGCTTTCAACTTCAGACCCATGCGATTTGCTTGCTCAAAGTTAAGATCGGACCTTTCAGTGTGTTGTTTAGTAAATAAAAGGCTTAATACATTATTTAGGCTATTTTAAATATAACGACAAACGAAGCCAGTCATCAAATCGGTTTTCAGGCATAGATACTCCGCTGTCCATTACGAAAATACGCCAAATTCAAATATATTGAAAATTTTACAACCAAAAAAGGGACATTTTGAGATAAAACATTTTGATATTTTTGATATTTTTCATATTTAACTGTGCGAGCCAAGCAAAATAGTATGGAAGATATAATTTTGTATTTTTGCAACATTTGAACCTAAGGTGAAGATTTTGTACCAGTAAAATCTATTTCACTCCCCCTCCCACCCAGCCACCCCGGAGAAGTTTTTACTACTGATCGTTCAAAGGCGGTGGTTCAGTATTGAAGCAATGCAAACCTAGAATAAACTGAAATTTATTATCAACCTACTCTCAAGCCGAGTCGCTTACTTTTTTTTTTTTTTTTTGTTTGTCTTTTTTTTTTTGTACTTCATTTGGACCTCCCTTTCAGTTAAGGATACAGTATGGGTTAAAATATTATTTTAAGCCTTTGTTTTAAATTTCTATAAGGTTGTGTTCCTCATTAGAATGTGAAATAAATACAAGAAGTACAAATTTCTGTCTTTAATAATAAAGCTGTTATTAAAAAACAAACAAACAAAAAACAAAAAAACGTTTTAACGGTAGTTGCTAATTTTGTTGTTCCTACCAACAAAAATCTAGAAGGTCGCCTTTGGAAACAAAGCACACATTACAGATAGAAAATGGGAGTTTCGGTTTTATTAAGACTCTTCATAAGCAGGAATGAAATTTGCAACACTGCTTATGCCCTCTAGCGTATACATGAACTAAACTCTATTTGCAAAGATACCACAATGGACCCAATAACCCAAAGGATGCTGACGTAAGGCAACACTGCCATTAAAATGGTTATGGCTATAAAATTATCCACGATGATAAGTACTCCAGGCCCCGAGGTTATAAAACATTTTTCATGCTCAACTCAGCTGAGCGTGAAATTTTCTCTGCTAATAAATATGAAAATGCCAACAATAGTTGGCATTTTCATATTTATTAGCAGAGAAATTTTCATGCTCAGCTAAATTTAGCAAAAAAGAATTTGCAATTGTTAGTAATTTAAGATTTATTAGCAGAATAAATTTCATGCTTAGCTGAGTTGAGCATGAAAACAGTTTTATAACCTCGGGGTCTGATTGCTCTTATCAGTTGCTCTACATCCATAAATTACCACAAAGTGACCATAACGGTTTATGGCCTTGATAATGCTGGAATGAATAGCTTTATGTGTACGGACCAAGGTGTAAATATAGCTTTATGGGAGACAGATTCATATAAGTCCTTTACTTTTTTCTGAATCCCAGTTGAAATATGTTAATGTTGATATGTATTGTATCTGTATTTATACAAATAAAATATATTTAAACTAATGTGTAAATAGCTGTCTATAATGTTTAATAACAGCTGTTCTTAGCTCTTTGCCATCTTTGGAAGCTGATTATTTGTGCTTTATTATTTCATAAAAGAAGAATTTTTGATTTGCTGTCCAATAGCCACGGAAAAGGTTGGGACGGTCTCTATAGGCTGGTCTTACGTTAGTTCCGATTTCTGTTTGTAGTCATGAGAAAATGAAGATTAATTGGTTTCAAACAATTGTGGCTTATCTTTGCAAACTAAACATCAAGGACATTATGAAAACACGCCTATTCAAATATACTGAAAATTTTACCACTAAAAATGAAAATTTTCAGACAAAAAATTCTGATATTTTTAATATGTCTTCTCAAAACATAGATTGTGGGTACTCGTTAGAACCGCCTCGACGAGGCGGTTCTAACGGGTACCCACAATCTATGTTTTTGAGCAGAAATAAGAAAACTAATGTATACCCCTGTAAACCCCAGTTTTACTATATAAAAGTGGGGTTTAAGGGGGTCAAAATTATATAGGCATGTTTTCGTGATGATATGAGAAAACTTAAATGGATTCCACTCGTTTATTTCTGGGCACAACTAAATGGAATTTAGCATATATAAAGTTTAAAAATATTGTCACCAAAACTGTATCACAGTTTCTTTGTAACTGTTTCGATTCAGAATTTGTATGGTCTTTTGGAAATGAAAGACAGAAAAAATACTGTATATAGTTGATTTAGCTGTAATTTTACTTCTAAACATTTTTGAAAATTTTGTGATACGGTTTTCTTTAACACTTCGTCAGTCTGTCCCAAAATTTTGGACTGTTTTGGGTCGTTGTTTTGATACTGAATCAACAATAATGTTGCAAGGGCTGTAATGACATATATTTTATGTTACTGCTTGAAAAAAAAACGGAAACAAGGGTATTAACATGGTTGGGGTCATTTAGGTGAAATGTATCCTGATGAACAAAGTTTACGACAAACGTAATTTGGACAAGGTTTCCCAATACATAGGAAAAATATGTATATGTTTGTGTCTACGCCCATGGTCGTAGACAATCTTAGAGCTTGTCATCGCTCCGGAGGCACTTTATGAAAGGCCATGGACTGGCTCAATGCTATTTTCCATGGACTGCTCAACTTCATAATCAAATATTAGCTTTCAAAAAAGCTTGTCTACGCTTAGCGCACAGTAGACTAAACTTTATTGTGAAAGTTAATAATTGTGTTTACTTAGTGTTTATTGTATCTCTTGCAGACGCTGGTAGTTACATTTGCCTGGAATGTGGATTCGAGTCAGAATTTCCAAATCCTTTGAAAATACACATGATGTCCCACTGTAAAAATAACAACACATGTGATCCCTTGATATACAAACCGCTCTTCGTTAACGGAACACCGGTATCGACTTCGTCAACCACTCAACGACAGGCGGGTGAAACCAATGCGCAAAATCATTTGAACAATGGTGTATTTTGTAATAACCAGGAGCTTTATGACAGCAGCACTGATGTGTACTCACAGCTGAACTCAGTGCTGCGCAAAACAAATGATTGTGTGAAGAAACATTCCGTGTCAGAAAGTAGATCATTAAGCTGTAACGTGAAGTACGGCCCTGGACACTGCTTTCGATCGTACAATATAAAAACGAGCGTTTTCGTCAGACCTACCTTTGAAGAGGAAATGGACAACTTGTTCCGTTCTAACTGTGCCAAATACTCATTGTTGCAGCCCTATGGGGAAGTAATCACCCGTAATTCCTCTCTGAAAGACATGCAGAGTGACCTAAGGTCACCTTCGCGCGTGTCGCCTAGCAACATAAACAATGATGAGCAGATTGACGTGTTACACAGGTCATTCCTAGCATTGTCGTCTAGAAAAGGTCATCTCTGCCTGTACTGTGGCAAATTTTATTCCAGAAAATACGGACTAAAGATTCATCTAAGGACTCACACAGGCTATAAACCACTGAAATGTAGAATATGTAATCGACCTTTTGGGGACCCCAGCAATTTGAATAAGCACGTGCGCCTACATGCAGAAGGAGATACACCGTATAAGTGTGAGATCTGTGGGAAAATTCTCGTGCGAAGACGAGATCTTCGAAGACACGTAAAATCCCGTCACCCCAATAATGATTTAATATGAAATACTTTTTAATTCTGATTACTACTAATGTAACACAAATACAAGGGCAGATGGAATACATTATTTTGATATGAATCAAATAAGTCTTAACGTGAGAAAATTACCTGATGAAGAATGAAGAAACTTTGTATCCTTAGTTTTGAATAGCCAAAGATAGGCTTTGCCCAGTCAGCATTCTACATAAATCTATATCGGGCCGTCATCGGCCCGTCAGGGTAGCTGACGGGCCGATGACGGCCCGATGTAGATTTACGTAGAATGCTAGCTTGGTGGATAGCAAACTGCACACACGTTAAGTACAATTTTCCCGCTATATCAAGAGTCCACCCTGGAGAAGCGATCTTACTCAACACGAACTCTAGGGCCGAACTCTTGATATAGTATGAACATTGTACTTAATGTGCTGGAAAACGGCAATGTATTGAGCGTTAAACGTTGCGTAACGTTTGTGTGTGGTTTCTACGTTATGCTTGTTGGATTTCAAAATGTCTGACGATCAGAAGTAACAGAAAGAAAAAAAAAAAGAAAACAAGAAAAAAAAAAGATATATTGTTACCTCGATGTTACCTCAATTCATAGACATTTAATTTTCCCTATATTTTGAGTCACACGATATACATGTATATACACAAGGGTCGGTCGGAAAAAATTCGGACTTTAAATGCTCCTATCTTTGAATGTGCAGCTCTTTAAACATATTATACACAGCGAAAACTACATTTTCTGGCCTATACATCGGTCAGTTTATTTACAAAAAGAGGAGTGTGTATACACTAAGTTTTGAGCATATAAACAAGGTAGGTGTTAGGACTACCATGGACTCTAAGCTGGAGGAACAGAGATCTGTTATAAAATTCATGCTTTTAAAAGGTGAAAAACATTGCCACATTTTTCAAAGGCTGCAGAAAAACTTTCTTTAAAGCCTGCATATCCCATTCAACTGTTTATAGCTTGGTTTCACAGTTTAGGGAGGACAAGACAAGCGTGAGAGGCAAGCCTAGGCCAGGGAGGCCCACTTAGGTAGTTAGCCCTTCAATGGTGGCGAGTACTGAGGTTTTCAGCTTATCAGTTTAGTTTCGGTTTACATGAAAACCTCGGTATGAGCAAGATAAATGCTAGGAGGGTGCCAAAACAGCTGGCCGAAGACCAACAGGCTCAAGGGTGACCATAGCAAATGAACGTTTGGGGCGTTTTAACCGCAATGAAAATAAATGTTTGAACGGTATTGTCACTGGGGATGACATGTGGTTTCATTATGCTGTACCTGAAAAAAAAGGTAAGAGAAAAGTCCAGGGAGTGCCACAATCACAAACCGCAGCCCTTGCTAGACCCCAAGAGGAAAAGGAAACCGACAAATCCAAACAAACACAAATCGAATAAACGTACGAAAAGCACTGAAACCAAAGTTCAGTCAAAGCCGTGGAAACGAGCTTGTTCCCCATCTCCCAAAAAGATTCAGCTGGCAAGGTGATGATTGTTGCTTTTTTTTTTTTTTTTTTTTTTTGGAGGTGGGGGGGGGGGGGGGGACTGTGGAATAACATTGGCTCATTTCATGCCAAAAAAAAAAAAAAAAAAAAAAAAAAAAAAAACTAAAAATAATATATGGCAAATAATTAAAAGAATGTTTGAGAAACATTAAACTGTTTTTGAGAAAGAGCAAAAAGTCCGGATATTTTCCGTCCGTCCCTCATATAATTTTTTACTTTGTTTCTCATATAATCACTGAAATGCAGTAGTGCATTCATAAATCTAATTAAAAATGGTAAGGATTTACAGCCCAGTCAACCCATAAGGGCCATGTCAAGCGCGCTCAATTTACCTCACCTCGCTTTTCCTGGGCCTGCTTTGACCTCTAAGCATTTAACCAGAACTTGTGCACATTCTTTCGGCAGTAACTGACAACTACCCTTCTTAAATCAGTGGAAGAGAGAGAATTACAGTAGAAGATATTTCATGATCAATCTCCACGAAAGAATGTTGCCGGACCCAGTGGGGATCGAACCCGCGACCTCCTTATCACTAGTCGGACGCGCATCCGACTGAGCCGCAGAGGCCTGTGCCTTGTGGAAAGTCCGAGTATACGCATTTTGCGCATGCTTGAAGACACATTTGTCGCTGGTCGCTGTTTAATCTGCTTTTGGGACTGGACACACATGGTGCAGTTTTCGCCATTTTAAACAGGGAGAAAACCTTTGTGACTTCCTGTTTGTTTTTCTCCGCAACCTCTGAAAAAGGGGTATACCTCATAAGGAAAACTTTTTTCCCAAGGGGAGTACACTGTACTATTTTTCTTTTAAGAGTGCATGCCTGTTCAGGAGAGAGGAAATTACTTTGTCAAAGTTATCTCCTCTGAAAGTGTATTAGTTTCCCTAAAGAAGGGAAGACACATTAATGTCATCACTTCACAGTATGGTTACTTAAGCGCTACGTTGTGCAAAACATTTGTGAAATAACGCCGAAAGAGCTAAAAAAAATCTGAAGAAAAATCCCTTTCTGATATACAATATATAGATTAAAACATCTAGAGTTTAAAATGTAGGAAGTATTCGCTGAATATGTTCATTGGGATAGAATATCACATTATTTCGTTTATTCATTAATCATATCCAGAAGAAATGTTTTACTTCCTATGACAGTTTTGGCTCCCATCGAGAACATCATCTGACATAATATCATCAACACAGTCTGGTGACATTCTCTATGAGACCCAAAACTGTGACAAGGGAACTTTTTTTCGGGATATGTCTAATTAACATATGGGTTAATGCAGGAAAGTTTTTCCCTCGTAACTTGCAAACCTAACAAAAAACTCGTGCTATCGTATCCATTTTGTTTGTCGGATTTTGCAACTCTCTCGGGAAACATTTCCTGTACTTGAAATTCAAGGTGCATAAATTTTAATCTTTAACAGTCACGTCTTACATAGTCTGTAAACAAATTCAAAAGCCATAAAGAACATGAATTCAATAACACTAAAAAACTAAAAAAAAAAAAAAAAGAAAAAAAAAGAAGAAGAACAAGAGCGAGAAAGATACCAGCGGGCACGCGACGTATATACAACGTCGTATCAACGTCGATGCAACGTCATGACGTTGCACCGACGTAGATACGACGTTGTATAAACGTATTGTGCCCGATGGGATATAAAGAATATATAGGTGTAACATAATTAAACACTATATATATGAGACATTGTGTTCTGCTCGTCGGTTCATTGTTAGCGTGCATATGTTCATAGCTCTAAATAAGTTGTTGTTTTTCTTTCAACCAAACAATATCGATATTTTCTCATTTTTCCACCAAAAATTAAATGTACAGTTGACTCTCGTTATCTCAAACACTGATAACTCACACTACTGCTTAAGTCAAACTAAATGTTGGATAATGATGATTTAATTATCCTTTTTGTTCTTTAGATTTCAACTTCTGTTATCTCAAAGTACTGTTGTCCCAAACTAAAAATTCTGGTCCCTTGGAGTTTGAGAAAGGATGGTCCACTGCATTATGGGTACTCATTACAAGGTGCTTCTCAAGAACACCCACAACATATAATCTTATGAAGAAATGCGACAATATTTCATTTCGAAATCACGCCTATTCAAATATATTGAAAACTTCAACACCAAAAACTGAAAATTTTCAGATATAAAGTTCTGATTTTTTTTATATTTCTGCTCAAAACATAGAGTGTTGGTACTCGGTAGAACCGCCTCGCCGAGGCGGTTCTAGCGAGTACCCAAAATCTATGTTTGGAGCAGAATTAAGAAAAATAATGTATATCCCTGTAAACCTCAGTTATACTATATAAAAGTGGGATTTAAGCGGGTCAAAATTATATATAGGCATGTTTTCGTGGTGATTTGACTACCCCTCTTATCTACTGTGCTTTCGACATCTTTCAGAAAGTCGTTTTTTGCTATGCGCTTTACACAAAAGAAGTAAATTTGCCAACTTTTGTCATGATTTAATGCAAAACCTTTTGTCGTAACTACCTATGCACAAAAAGTTTTATTCTAGTCACTGGATTTTAAAAAAAAAATCAAATATTTTCACTTTTTCCCATAGTAAAAATGAATGCGAATTTTGCAGAAATCTGTAGGGTAGGTAACTTGGAGGCAGATTTTCAACAAGTTCCGCTTGTTCAATTTTTTCGAAATTTTCACAATATTGTTGTGAAACATCAATAATTTAAATTCAGCAAAGAAAAATAAAATATTTTGTTAGACAAAAACTCCAAAAAAATCACTTTACTAAGAAATTGCATAGGTCAGACCAATTTTTGGCCGTAAATTTAATTTTAGGGTACATATTTGAGAACAAAACACTGAAACAGAAAAGACAAATGTTTCTGGTAAGATATGGCCAGTCAGAACATAATATTTTCATTTAAAATAAAACGCCAAGCCTTTCCGAGAGATGTCGAAAGGATAGTAGAAGACGAGATAAGGCACAAAGAGTGACAAAACAAAACATTTGCAATAAACGTACACGATATACGAACAAAAAGCTGCAGTCGCTTTATGGTTCATAGACAGCAGACTCACGCTGCACCCTTTCATCTCTGTGTTTCTGCAATCGACGCTACCGTCTTTGAATTTGGTCACGTCCGTTGTTGCAAATGGTCTGTCATCCGTCAAAATTCTAGGACTACATGGAAAACATTGTAGATCCTGATGAGATGGCTTGTCACGAGGAATCTCATCTGGATTTACAGTTTGCATGAGTACGAGTATTTGTTTTAAAGTCTGCCGCGCTGAAAGGGTTAAGTGTGGGCGCATCATGAAGAAACACCTTTCCATTACGAAAACACGCCTATTCAAATATACTGAAAATTTTACCACCTAAAAATGAAAATTTTCAGATAAAAAATTCTGATATTTTTCATATTTCTGCGCAAAACATAGATTATGGATACTCATTAGAACCGCCTCGGCGAGGCGATTCTAACGGGTACCCACAACCTATGTTTTTGAGTAGAAAAAAGAACAATGATGTATACCCCTGTAAACCACAGTATTACTATATAGAAGTGAGGTTTAAGTGGATCAAAATTATACAGGCATGTTTTCGTGATGACGTGGGCACATTGTGTATACCCGGTTAAACCAGACCCTTCACACGAGCAACTTGCTATAGGTTTGAGAAGACACTTTTAGGAAAGTCAGGGTCTACTGTTGACTCAAGGTCTATTGCAGATCAAGTCTTATTTGGGACCTAATGCCTATGTGAAAAAAATGTTGGGGCCTGAAGAGCTATATTAGGCTAGAGACTTATTAATTTTATTAAAAGTTGAAGATGCTGGTCCTATTTGCGACTTAAGGTCTTTACAGAATTAAAAAAAAAAACCTATCAGGGCTATGTAACTATGTAATTGATATTCATTTAGTTAGATAGGGACTCTCCACCGGTGTTCCGTGGTACCTCTCCATGCCGATAGAGACAATAGGCAGCCAATTTAGTGCCGAAAATAAAGTATAAGTTGAAAATATTTTCAAAATTGTGCGTTTTCTGAGAAAACACTGTAATAGAAATTCTAAATATTAAGACTAGCTACAAACTAGAATAATTGTTGTGCAAAAATAGAGCCTCTGACAGAAACGACGCGTAAAAAGTGGTCGGTAGTGACACTAGAGACGGGTATGTAGAGGTACGACGGACCATCGATAGAGATACTCAATCTACTATTCATTTAGCATGAGTATTTTCATTTTACTAATTTATTCTCGCCTTTAGGTCTCTCGGCTACATCAGATGAGGATAACCATGGAACAGTACTTATGTTTTGTGATTGTGAAAAAGACAGTTTTTAGTGCATAATCGAACACTTGATTTCATCCCATAAAATAACTGCCTGAAATATCGCGAATTGGAGCTTAATGAAGTATCTGGTTCGGTAGCATTACGCACTAAGGCCCATGTGGACATAATCCCAGCATCCATATGTGTCATTAATGTATCATTATAAAGTGCATAGACTGACTAGCATTATTGATAATATAAACAATCTTTGCGAAACACATCTTAGACGGAAATCAAATGTTCATTTAAAACACATCTTGTGATTAAACTTAGGTATGCACCAAAACAGAAACATTTTAAATTTTATATCTTGTGCATACATCACTTTAACAAGTTTATGCAATAAAGCCGCTCTTAACCCCACCTTATATAGGAAAAATGGGATTTTCATGAGTGTACATTATTGTCTTATTTCTTCTCTAAAACATAGATCTGTCGGTATGATATATTCCGACCGTGTTACTGATCAACTGTGACAACAATGTCACCGTCTGCTAGGATTATTTCCACATGGGCCTTAGTGCTGTATGCTACCGAACCAGATACTTCATTTAAATCTAAATCACGATATTTCAGGCAGTTATTTCTGTGGGATGAAATCAAGTGGTCGATTGTGCAATGTAAAATGTCTTTTTTTCAGTCACAGTCCCTCATAAGCCTTCAGTACTAAATCGGTTTGACTCCCCATTAAACATTGAGTTCCAAATTGCCAGATGACGCTTATATTCTACTATTTGATCTTCCTGAAATTGATATTTTGACTTTGTATGAATTGGAAATACTCGCAAAAGTGTTCTTTTACGGCTTATATAATTTTCATATCGAAGCATTAGTGCAAACTCAGTAAGAACGTTTTTTTTTTGTTGTTGTTTTTTTATTATTCTGGAAGAAACAACTGACATTCTGATATGTCGTCCATGTTAGCCTTCAAATTATTTCCTCTTCCGTTCGTGTTAGACAAACAAAAATTACCTGTAGGCAAAGGCGGCTGTTTTTCAGACACTTGCTACGTTTAGAAGCGTATAACTTCGCTATTAAACCAAGTTGTGAAGCCAAGTTGTGCAGAATTTCTGTTGAATGATTGCAGTTTACTTTATGCAAGAGAAAATATCTGATTTTGTTCCTGGGAAAATCGACCCTAGCAGAAAACGGATTTTGGTGCAATATTCGACCACCTCACATTACTTATGCTGCTGTGAAATCCAAACAGATTACTACTGCACGGTATGCAACTATTAGACATTATCTCCATAATGCATAAAAGTGAAATGCTTTCTTTCTGGATTGTTACCGGCACAATGTCTTCGCTACCCTTTTTTTATGTCAACAATGTTTACATCTGTCGTCTTGAGCAAACAATGCCTCAGTTGTACAAAATGACGGAAAATGTACACAAGCCAAGTCTACTGCAGAAGCCTGACTGACTAAAAGAAGTTACAACGATCAAACTTGTATCGAATATTTAATTTTACCTCACTCAAACCAGTAACCCCCATTTTAAAATTTGCAATTTATTTTGTGTAAATAAAAATACAACAACCGTGTCGTTATTTTATTTTATTTTTCATTTATTTTTTCTTTCTAGTGATGTCTCTCCAACGAAATGAATTAAATGTTTAACTAATCAACGCATTTATGCTTAGCGTCCCATGAAAGGGACATTGCAAACGGCGTCTGATCAGAGTCTATACTGTTTGCATTAAACACAGAAAATGCCTTAAAATGATAATGATTAAATTAATCAGACACTCCTTCAATAAATGACAGTCCCAGATAGGCCTGCAAAGTCTTCTTTGTTGCCCGCTTCCTACAGGAGATAGACGTCAAATTAAACATTCTGCTTCTAAAGACGCCGACTGTCTAGTGATGGGGGATCGGCCGGGAAATACCCTGTAAAACCAAGCGACATGGAAGGAGAGTCACCTCATTGATACATTTATTGGTAGTTTTGGACTACACGTTTTTATTTTGTTAGCGGTGCGAGCATGGTTCGAACCTACGCAGTAAAGGTATAGCTGGTCGTGAGTCGAACGCGCTCCCCACAAAGCTATCCGGACACCCAAAGATCCGTTACAGAATCAATCGATACTCTTATGATTGGAACAGCTGTTCTAAGTCAGACTGTACAGGATAACATGGACCTTCCCTCATCAGATAGCATAAATATCCCATTTTCTGTGTTGTGCAGCATACGAGTTTATTGTGCTAAGGGAAATAACTCGCGAGAGGCATGAGAAATACATACATGAATCGTTACTGTGCAAGTGCTGGGTTATTCATCTCATGATAGATTCGGATAGAATAAGTCCTTAACATACTTGAACTAAAGATGCGCAGTTCAGTTGTGTTATCCTGCTGGTATGCTTAAAACTGCTGTATGAATGGCAAACAGTATAGACCCTGATTTGACGCCATGCTAGGCAGCCAAAATCAGACATCCTAGTCTCTGTGTGTACTGTTTGCCCAGGCCTGTCGACCCGAATACGTAGGGTAAATGCGGTATGACGCTTCGTTTCGACAATATTTGAACTTGGAAATTTCAAGGAGCCAAATGTGCATATAAGCAGGTTGTCGTATTTACCCTAAATATTCGATAAAAAAAAAAACAAAAAAAAAAAAAAAAACACACACACACACGCACACGCACGCACACACACAAGCCCATGCAAGCACTGTAGAAGCTTTAATCGAGCAGTTTGATCTCTTGTAAGATTTTGGCACATCACCAAGTTGTCTAATTAATAAGTTCAAGTTTATATATAATACAATTTATAAAGGTTGCCCTTTGTAACAACAAACACATAGCTGATTGAAAATCGGAGTATCGGTTTCATCGAGACTCTTCATATCCCGGAAAGGGTTGTTATAGTAACTGAAGTAGTGTGGATTGGGTATATGTACATGATTGTGTGAGCAGATTTTCGGGACTGTGTACTGACGCCAGTTACCAGATACTCTAGAGAAACTGCTGGGCCGTAGGCCGTCAGCGGGACAATCGCTGCAGAGTGGCATGCAGCACAAATGTATGTGCAACCGTCAAGTTCACAAATAGCACAAACACCATCGCTTAAGCGAATACATACCATTCAAGAAGCTGACATGGTAATGATATGCTCTGTATAAATGTACACCCACATCCACACACCCACTCATACATACGAACGGCCACCGGGATGACTAGAAACGCGGTTCGAGAGGTCTCTTGTCGCACAGCACTTCTTTTCACCAGAACATTTCCTCAAACACGCCGCGCTTTGTTGCTTAGATCATAACCCGGAGTGGACATATCGAACAAGGAAAGTTCCAGAGAGCTATTGGATCCGACGTCTGAACACTCTCCGGACATATGGTATCAACAAGGGCGACCAATAGATGAAATCATCGTTACTTAGTCAAGGCATGCGACAGCTTATGTGGAACGTTTTGTTCATGTGATTTTCCGAAATCATAGCGTAAGTTCGGGCCATTTGCCTTAAGCATTGGTGAGAAATACTCAGTTTGGCGTATATCCCTTTCGCTGAAAGGATTATGTGCAGTGTATACATTGCGTATATGGGCACAGTGGTGTTGACAGGAAAGATAAGCTTTTTACTTTTTGCACGTTATGTTTACATTTCACATACGTATATCCAAACACGATCAGTTATCAAGTCACAGCGGGCTAGATAACATGGGCCCGAAAAGGGCATAATTTCAACTCGTGTAATTTTTATTTGTAAATTTTACATTTTTTTATTTGTAAATTTTACATTTTTAGTTTCCTTTTTTATATAGAAAACCTCTGCATAAGGCGAAAGCCAAAAGACCTCAGGTGAACAAATCATTTGCACTGTTAATGATTAACTCTTAACATGTAGTTTAACGCCTCACTTCAGCATCCTTTCTGGATCCAGTGTTCTCTCTCTCTCTCTCTCTCTCTCTCTCTCTCTCTCTGTGTGTGTGTGTGTGTGTGTGTGTGTGTGTGTATGTGTGTGTGTTACTATGGCTCTATGGCATGTGTGATGGTATTGTTTATTTGCAGTTGGCATAGTGACAAGGGTAAGTTCTTCACAATTGTACATGTACGTGTATATGGAAATGTATAGATACAATTGCATATGTATTACATATATATGTAGGTTGATGTGCGTTGAGCTTATTGATATTGCATTATTTATTCGCAGCTGACATAGCAAAGATACGATTTGCACAATTGTACATGCACAACTGGCTAGACTTTCTTCAACATGTGTCTGCAAATCCACTGACTGCATAAAGGGTTTGGGATAAGTCAGAGCTAGTTAACTGACGGTTATGGTTAGGTTAGGATTAGGGTTAGGTTAGGGCAAGGGTAGCTGAGCGATCATATTTGCGTCAATATATCTGAAATATTTACATTTCTCACGGTGCTGTGTAATTTCAGCTGAGACTGAGCATTTGCTTATTCTTTCTTTCATATGTAGACATCCAACGTACATCCCTCTCTCTCTCTCTCTCTCTCTCTCTCTCTCCACACACACACACACACACACACAATGTATGACGGGGATTGTGATTGGATTGCGCGAGTGTGCATACTGAACTATTCGACAGTTCGTACATGCGTTTAAAACAATGGGCCCTTGTCATGTTACGTAGACCGCTGTCAACCCAGCAAGACGGCAACACGGTAAAATTAAAATTAATTCATCATCCTGTTTGTCTTCTTCTTTGTCTTCTTCTTTCTTCATCATCATCATCATCATCATCATCATTTTCTTCTTCTTCTGCTTCTTCTTTGTATTATTATCATTATTATTAGTAGTAGTAGTAGTAGTAGCAGTAGTAGCAGTAGTAGTATAGTTGTTGTTGACGTTAGTATTTTAAAATTATTATAGTTTGTGGTGTTGTTGGTGATTTGTATGTAATTGTACATGCACTGGACCGTCCTTTCAAACAGGAAAACGAATAATAACTGAAATCGACATATAGGATTGTGTGAGTTATGTCCCGTTGACCAAAATATTTACCCCGTTACCCACTGATTTCATTGTCTACCTCTTTGTTAAGATGCGCAATGCAAGGAAATGTCGCATAGTTCGCAATCTGATCAGTTCTTTCTCTGTTCTACGGTATCCATTTACTGTGCAGATGTGCAGGCTGGACTGCTGTGTTTGTACAGGAGATAGAACACCGTATGACATAATGTTGTCCTTAAATCGACCGGACTGCTTATGCTAGTATTGATATTCCGCCTTCACATTCCCTCATACACAATTACGTTTCAATTATACAATGAACGTAATGATAAAGCAAATAAGCGAACCAGCTTGGCATTTTTACTATTCCCTCACCCACCCTCAAAAGTCGATGTTAGGCCAAAACACGCAGATGTAGCAGGCAACGTATTACGAAAACATGCTTACTCAAATATATAGAAAATATCACCTCCAAAAACTAAAAATTTTCAGAAAAAAAAAACTCTGATATTTTTCATATTTCTGCTCTAAACATAGATCTTGGGTACTCGTTAGAACCACCTGGGAGAGGCGCTTATAACGAGTACCCACAATCTATGGTTTTGAGCAGAAATAAGAGAATAATGTATACCCTTGTAAACCCCAGTTTTACTATGTATAAAAGTGGGGTTTAAGGGGATCAAAACTACATTGGCGTGTTTTCGTGATGTTATAAGGAGTAAACCAAATAATAGCTGTATTTCCGCTAACATGCTGAAAAAAATTTGGTCGGTAGGTAGGAGAAACTATTTTTTATTTTTCTATTTTTTCTCCAGAACAGAACAGGGTCGGGCCTGTAATTTTATGAAAACACAGGTATTTTGTTGAGGGTCGGTGCTTTACTTTTTTATTTGCATTTTTAGTGATAAAAAAATAGCAGAGTCGGGTGTTTGAAACAGGGTCGGATTAGGGGAAACACAGCTATTTTTAAGATGTTCGTCGTTAACATATACATTGAACTTCTAACAACACTACGACTGCGCAAGCCGGTATATGTCCAGAAGACACTAACCAGGAAACCTAATTGTTTTCGATGGTTCTAATTGAAATATAACTTTTGTTTACAAAATAATAACAGATTATTTGCTTACTAACCGTAAATATTCGGACAGACAGGCTCCAGCACACACTGTAGACCGGCCTCATAAAGTGGCGTATTGTCAGCGTCTGCACCGTTTGCCACTTATGCAGCATCATTCTGAATCATCAACAGGAAGTTAAATGTATTTGTTCTTATTTTAGAACAAGTATGGTGAGTAGTTAAGTTGTCCGAATACTGAGGCTAGCAATGTAATGGAGTTTCCCGTTAAACGTTAGGGGTTCTCCGAAAACATAAGTTCCCTGAAAAAACAGTCTGTTGTAAAAGTTTTACGTACATACATACATACATACATACATAGCCTACATGCATGGATGGATGGATGGATGGATGCATGCATGCATGCATGCATGCATCCATCCATCCATCCATCCATCCATCCATCCATCCATACATACATACATACATGCTGTGAGACAATAAATTGCTTCTAAAGTACATACTAATACGAAAATGAAGATTTTCTGATTTCTGTTTCATTTCCTGCTTCAATGAACTGATGAATACACCATCCTGACTAGTCTCAATAGCTATCTTTTCTAGATACCAGGGTTACTCAGAGCCTTAAACTAACAACTCATACTGATTTTCAACATTAGTTAAAATGCTGATTTTGCTTCACGCCATAAGTCACATAGAAAGAGGAAGAGGATTCTTAATAATGCTTGATTAGATTCAGTCCATTGTCTATTCAATTTAAGAGTGAAATAATTCACCATAATGCTAGGTTATTTTGCCTTTAGTCGCCGGGAAATGGTAAGACAATTTATTATAATGCTGGATTAGCTTCACTCCAATAGCGGCATAGAAATGGTAGGAGAAGTTATTACGATGCTGGGTTTGCATCATACCGAACAGAACAAATACTTCATTAAAGTTAATTATTCTTCCAAGGCCATACATGGATGGAATTTTGTCATAGAGATAGAACAAATGATTTAATATACTTTCTTTGCTTCACTCTATTTATCATAGGAAGCGGGCAAAATAATTCACTATAATGCTGGGTATGCTTCACTTCATTAGTAACAGTGAAAGGGCAAGTTAATTCACTATAATGCTGCATTTGCTTCGCTCAGTTAGTCTTAAGGAACGAGCAGGAGAATTCACAATATTGCTGGATATGATTCAATCAATTTGTAACAGGGAATAGGCAAGTCAAGTTGCTATAATGCTAAAACTGCATCACAGGAAAAGGGCAGTAGAATGAACTACATTATTGAATACTTCACTTCATTAGTCGCTACAATGATGGCTGTGCTTCACACCATGTTGTAGCATGAAATAGACAAGATACTTCACTATAATACTGTATATACATGTACCTCACTTTAATGGCAGCAGGGAAATGGCAAGAGCACTTCATATAATGCTGGATTTGTTTCCCTGCATTGGTAACAGGAAAAGGGAAGAGGAATTCATTGGAATGCTGGATGTGCTCCATTGGTAACAATGAAAGGGTAAGTGAATAGTGCTGGGTGTTCTTCACTTCAGTGGTAATAGGGGAAGGACAAGAGAATTCATAAAAATGCTGAACTTACTTCACGCCATTGGTAACATTGAAATTGCAAGTGAATTCGTAATAATCTGAATTTTGTATATTTCAGTGGCACCAGGGGAAAACACACGAGAAATCAGTGTAAAACTAGATGTGATTCCCTGCATTGCTAACAGGGAAAAGGCAGGTAAAATTATCATAATGTTGGATGTGCTTCAGTTCATTTGTAACACATAATGCGCAAAGGACGTAATTTAATGCTGGATGTGTTTCACTCCATTTCCAACAAGGAAAGGGCAAGAGACCCAATTATACTGCCAGATTTGTTTCACACCATAGACATGCAAAAGTGTCAGAGAATTCACTATAATGCCAGATTTACTTCACTCCAGGAGTGGCAATGTAAAGGCAAGATGATTTACTATAATGCCAGATTTGCTTCACTCCAGGAGTGGCAATGTAAGGGCAAGATGATCACTATAATGTTGGATTTGCTTTACTCCATTAGCTGCAGGAAAATGGCGAAAAGAATCCCCATATAGTTGTATGTGATTCATTCTATTTTCAACAAGAAAAGAGCAAGACAATTCATTATACTTTCGGATGACTTCACTAACAGGAAAAGAGCAAGATAATTTGTTATACTTCCGGGTGTGCTTCACAACATTGATAATAGTGAAAAAGCAAGATAACTCACTATACTTCCGGATGTGCTTCACTACGTTGGTTACAAGAAAAGGGCAAGATAATTCACTATACTTCCTGATGTGCTTCACAACATTGGTCACAGGAAAATGGCAAGATAATTAGATATACTTCTTGATGTGCTTCACTACATTGGTCACTAGGAAAGAGCAAGATACTTTGCCATACTTCTGGATGTGCTTCACTACATTGGTCAACAGGAAAGGGCAAGATAATTCGTTATACTTCCGGATGTGCTTCACTACATTGGTAACAGGAAAAGAGCAAGATAATTCGCTATACGTCCGGATGTGTTTCACTATATTGATCACCAGGAAAGGGCAAGATAATTCGCTATACCTCCGGATGTGCTTCACTAAAGTAACAAGAAAAGGGCAAGATAATTCGCTGTCCTTCCGGATGTGCTTCACTAAAGTGACAGGGAAAGGTTTAGATAATTTTTATACTTTCGGTTCTGCTTTACTCCATTAGTAATAGAGAAAGAGCTGGATTATTCAATATACTTCCGGCTGTGCTTAACTACACTGGTCTCAAAGAAAAGGGCAAGGTAATTTACTATACGTCCGGATGTGCTTTTCTTCATTGGTAACAGGGAAGGACAAGATAATTCGCTACCCTGCTTGATTTAACTTCACTCCAACAGTCAGATAAAAAACAACGCAAGATAATCCACTATGATATTAGATTTTCTTCATTTCATTAGTCACATAGAAACAGCAAGATAATTCTCTTTAATGCTGGGTTTGCTTTACTACATATGCTACAGGAAAAGAGCAAACACAAATTCACTTTATAGCCGGAGGTGCTTCGTTTCATTTCCAATTGAAAAATGACAAGACAATACATTATAATGCTGAATATGCTTCATTCCATTGGTAACAGGGAAAGGGTAGCAGAACTTGCTATAATGCTTGATTCCTTTCACTGCATGGATAGGGCAAGATAATTCATTATACTTTGGATGTGCTTCACTCCACTTGTGACAGGGGGGGACAAGCTAATTCGTTATAATGCTAGATATGTTTCACTCGAGAGAACAGGCGAGATTATGTATTCACTCCGTTGGTAATAGAAAAAGGTTTGATGAAAACATTGGATCAGTACGAACATACTACTATCATGGAATTCTCGCAATAAAAAGTGCAATGTCACTGTATGGTTAGCAAAATTTTGCCATAATCTTAAATGATTTCGATATATTAATGTTTACTATAGTTTCATTGCGTCAATATAGCTGTCCTTCACGATCGACTGTGTCGAAGGCTTTCGACGTCCTGTGAAGGTCCAGGTTATTTTCCTAACATTACACTTGCAGTATTTTTCGTGCTATGTAAATCATTCCGGTTACACCACTGTCCTTTTAGGCTAACGCCAGTTCCCCAATCTCTCTCTCTCTCTCTCTCTCTCTCTCTCTCTCTCTCTCTCTCTCTCTCTGAAGTATGGATACGATAAGGCGTTCAGATATCAGAATATGTAAGATAGTTATGGTGTTTTGTGTTAGAATAGCGAGAATAAGTGTGTCTGCTTATTTAGAATAGGTATAATAAGGTGTTCTAGTATCTGATTATTTAGAAAATGTATAATAGGGTGTTCTGGTGTCTGATTATTTTAAATAGGCATGATAAGATGTTCTGGTGTCTGATTATTTAGAACAGGTATAATAAGGTGTCTAGTATTTGATTATTTAGAATAGGTATGATAAGGTGTTCTAGTGTCAAAGTATTTAGGTACACTATGGTGTTCTAGTGTCTGATTATTTAGCATAGGTATAATAAGGTGTTCTGGTGTCTAATTATTTAGAATAGGTATAATAAGGTGTTCTGGTGCCTGATTACTTAGAACAGGCATGATAAAGTGTTCTGGTGTCTGATTATTTAGAATAGGTATAATAAGGTATTCTAGTGTCTGATTATTTATAATGGATATAATAAGGTATTCTAGTGTCTGATGATTTAGAATAGGTATGATAAAGTGTTCTAGTGTCTGATTATTAAGAATAAGAATAATAAGGTATTCTAGCGTCTGATAATTTAGAATAGGTATGATAAGGTGTTCTGATGACTGATTATATAGAGTAGGTATGATAAGGTGTTCTAATTTCTGATTATTTAGAATAGGTGAAATAAGGTTGTCACGTCCCTGTTTTATCTTGAATATATTTTTATATGTACATAGTATAAAAAGAAGTTTGTTTTGATTTTTATTACCAGGTTAGATTATTGCATGTAACTGGAGCGCTGATTAAGATGACTGTTTTACTTTTTAAGCGAGTAGGTACACTTCAGCTTTAAAGTTACGATATTATGGTAATCACGAGATATGTATGCTAGGGGTGTATTTGATTATTTACGTCTATATACTTGAACGGTTACCAGAACATTGTATATTCCGAGTGAACCTAGGTTCGGTGATCAATATCTTCACTGTTCTGGCATTGATTTTTGTCTCAAAGCTATCTTTTAAATGGGGAGACAGTTTTCTTTCGTAATCTTGCAGTTTTGTAGCGTTCCGAGAGAAAAATGTTTTTTACTTCATAGTTTGAGCAGTCGCTGTGTAAGGTTTTGCACCGTTCGGACAATCGAACAGGTTATTTTAAATCTTGACCATCACGGTATTCTTATGAATATTATTTTTAGATCTTGAATATCACGGGTTTCTTGTAGACACATGTTTCAAAACGTGCAACATTACTATAAAAATTCCCTGGTGAAATAGAACAACACACACTACAATATTTTTCATTTGAAGACTGATCATTGCCTTCCTTTCTATTATGTTATGATGTTGTGCTGTATCTCGGGGATCTGGCCATGGTCCCGTATACGTATCTGTTTTCGTCACTGTGTTTGTATCCTGTTATCATCGTCACTCTATAATCATGATTTGACATCTACAAGTTTTT
Organism: Anodontia alba; assembly: GCA_964016985.1. Classification (NCBI taxonomy): domain Eukaryota; kingdom Metazoa; phylum Mollusca; class Bivalvia; order Lucinida; family Lucinidae; genus Anodontia; species Anodontia alba. The sequence goes on from OZ024824.1 coordinate 690,840, forward strand.
CCGGGAAGTTGTATCCAAAGTTGTATCTAATCAAGTACAAGTGGTACCCGGTAGATGACATGCAGTATAAATCCGTTTACATCATCAGTGACTGATAAGTTACGTCATTATTTTCAATTTTATCCACATGGTGAAAATCATGAAGCTGCCAGCATCTTCCAGAAATATCTCGGACATTCAATTTATGAAATATTGAAGATTGCTTTATAGTTTTTCTTAACTTTCTAAATACATGCTTGTATTTTTATTTATAAAGTATTATGTTTATCCTCTGATTGCTTGTGATCGCGTCTAGTCCATCGTCACCGGCCCAACGCTCGTCCGTTTACGTGACAATGGTGTTCAAGTTTCTGAGTTTTTAGAATAGGTATAATAAGGTGTTTTAGTGTCTGATTATTTAGAATAGGTATGCCTCGCAAACTATAGTGTTAAATATGAAGAGACTAAATCAAATCGAATCACCAATTTTCGTGATTTTGTGTGTTCTTTGTTTCCGAAGGTAATCCTTTTTGACATTTATTCTAGTTTCTGATTATTTACACGGGATATAAAAAGGTGTTCTGATGTCTGATTAATTAGAATAGGTATAATAAGGTGTCTTGTTTTCTGATTAATAAGAATAGGTAAGATAATATGCTCTAGTGTCTAATTATTTAGAATATGTACAATAAGGTGTGATAGTGCTATATTATTTAGAATAGGTATGACAAGGTGTTCTAGTGTCTGATAATTTAGAATAGGTATAATAAGGTGTTCTGGTGTCTGATTATTTAGAATAGACATGATAAAATGTTCACGTGACTGATTATTCAGAATAGGTATGATAAGGTGTTCACGTGTCTGATTATTTTAAATCAGTGTGATAAGGTGTTTTGGTGTCCTGTTACTTAGAATTGGTATACTAAAGTGTTCTAGTATCTGATTATTTAGAATAGGCATGATAAGGTGTTCACGTGTCCGATTATTTAGGTTAGGTACAATAAGGTGTTCTTGTCTGATTTTTTTAAATAGGTATAAGGTGTTTTAGTGTTTTATTATTTAGAATAAGTATGATAAAGTGTTCAATTTTCTGATTATTTTGAAAAGGTATTACAAGGTGTTCTAGTGCCTGATTGTTTAGAATAGACATGACAAGTTGTTCTGGCGTCTGATTATTAAGAATAGGTATTATAAGTTGTTCTGTTGTCTAATTATTTATAATAAGTATGATTAGGTGTTTTGGTGTCTGATGATTTAGAAGAGGCATGATAAGATGTTCTGGTGTCTGATTATTTAGAATTCGCATGATAAGGTGTTCTAGTGTCTGATTATTTAGAATGCGTATGATAAGGTGTTCTGGTGTCTTATTTTTTAGAATAGGTATGATAATGCGTTCTGGTGTCTGATTATTTAAAATATGTATTATTAGATGTTTCGTTGTCTGATGCTTTAGAATATGCATGATAAGGTGTTCTGTTGTCTGATTATTTGGAATAGGTATAATGTTTTGGTGTCTGATTATTTAGAATAGGTATGATAAGGTATTCTAGTGTCTGATTATTTAAGGTATTCTAGTGTTTGATTATTTATAATAGGTATAATAAGGTGTTTTAGTGTCTGATTATTTAGAAAAGGTATGATAAGGTATTCTAGTGTCTGATTATTTAAGGTATTCTAGTGTCTGATTATTTATAATAGGTATGATAAGGTGTTCTAGTGTCAGATTATTTAAAATAGATATAATATGGTGTTTAAGTGTCTGATTATTTAGAATAGGCATGATAAGTTGTCCTGGTGTCTGATTATTTAGAATAGGTAAATTAAGGTGTCTTGGTCTCTGATTTTTAAAGAATATGCATGATAAAGTATTCAAGTGTCTGATTATTTAGAATAGGTATGATAAGGTGTTCTGGTGTCTGATTATTTAGAATTGGCATGATAAGGTGTTATAATATCTGAATATTTAGAAGATGTATAATAAGGTGTTTTGATGTCTGATTATTTAGAATAGGTAGGATAAGGTGTTCTAATAACTGATTAATTAGAATAGGTATGATAAGGTGTTCTGGTGTCTGATTAATTAGAATAGGTACAATAAGGTGTTCTAGTGTCTGATTATTTAGAACAGGTATGACAATATGTTCTAGTGTCTGATGTTTTAGATTATGTACGATAAGTGTTTTGGTGCCTGATTATTTAGAATAGGTATGATAATGTGTTCTGGCATCTGAATACTTAAGAGACGATCGGCAAGGAATTCGAGCGTCTGAATACATAGGATAAATATGCATTACAAAGTGTTCGAGGGTTCTAAATAAGCAGACAAACTTATTCTCGCTATTCGCTATTATTTGAGATTCACTCGGTAAGGAGTTCGGTTTCTGAATGTTTTGGGCAAAGGAGTTCAATAGTCTGAATATCTAAAATAAGTAGAGTAAGAGTTCGCATATCTTAATACTTATTCTAACACAGCACGCCTATATAGGTTACGGAAAGTAAATGTGGTTTATTCAGCAACAAATCACTGGGCGGAAGAGAGTGACGCAAAAAACTGCCGTTTAAGATTTTTCTGACGTCATTCGCCATTTCCTTAGCGTTAGACTGTGTAACGACTTTTTTTTCGCATCCGATACATTATAAATATACGTAAATGCATGTGTTACAGCCACACACGTCGATTTTTTTTCTTTTCGCATCCGATAAATTACAAAAAGACATAAATGTATGCGTTACAGCCTAGGGAAGTCGGCGGGGGTTCGTCGAACAAAAGCGGAAGGTTGGGAGAATCTGAACGAATCAACGGCATTATTGTCGGTTTTTAGTGTGCTAATCGAAAAAGAACAGTTATAGTTCGTGAACTGTTGAGTGATAAATCACAGTTTGGCGGTCAGCTGTAAGTAGATAAATCACTTTGCGTTCAGAATTTGATCTACATTACAACTGAACTCCAACCTGTGATGTATCACTCAATAATAATTTATGACTAGAGCTGTTCTAGTTCTTAAACACAAGCCCGTTATGTCGAGCTCGTTCAATTTACCTAACCACAGTTTTTTCCTGGCAGGCCTAGTCCTCTAAGCGATTTACCTGTACCTTTGCACATTTTTTCGCCAGAAACTAACAACTGCTGTTCTTGAATCAGTGGAAGGGAGAGTATGTTCGCAGAAATTATTTCATTATCAATCTCCATGAAATAATGTTGCCGGACCCGGTGGGGATCAAACCCGCGACCTCATGATCCCCAGTCGGACGGGCATCTGACTGAGCCACAGGGCTGGCTGAACATTTAATGTAGTTACATTTACATGTTATGAAGTAACGCGAGTCTACGTCACAAAATGTACTTAATGACATGCGAGCAGTAAAGAGTCACACTCGCATCCACGCCACCTGTTCAGTCTTCGGTATGAAGAAACTGTAGATACGGGTGTAAAGACTGGTCCCTGTAGTCGCTGTCATATGTGATAGGGTACATTTACTTTGCCCTTTACATATTGGCATATGGACCGCAACGTCATAAAATGCCCCTTTCGGCATGTGCACCTACCGTAGATTTAGATCAGCCTGCGGATCCGCGCAGTCTGATAAGAGACTACTTTGTTCGCATGAAGAAAATATCATCCTTGGCTAACCTAAATGCGCCCAGTGAAGATTCTGAACAGACTGTGCAAATGCGCAGGCTGATCTGAATCCGTTAGGCACACATGTTCGAACATGTGTTTTCTGACGTTCGGCACATTTGTAAATCATTTAGTCTACCACATTTATCCTAAACATTTGGGCAACTTAACTATTTATAATATAATACATAATACATGTTCGAAAATTCCCGCAAACCCTTTTTCCTACCTTATGATGTCTTAACCCTTGTCCTGCTGAACCCGGATCTACCCTGCCTTTGCAAACAGTGTAGATCCAGATCAGTTGGCTTCTAAGAAGCCAACTGATGTGGATCTGCACTGTTTGCCACTAAGTATGTGAATTTATAGGAACAATCTGGATCAAGTAATCTGATTGGCTGAGAATTAGCAGTGGGTGTGGCAGCTTAATTTATTCAGCAGGACAAGGGTTAAAAGATGCTAGTTAAGTAGCAAACAGTGTGGACTTTGTCGCGTTCTGTAGAGTCTGATGGGTGTCTATACTCTTTGCTCGTGTCTGTTGGTCCAAATACTAAAGGTAAATACTTTAAGAAAGGTTTTCTTAGATATTGTTTTGATACCATTAAAATATTGAATTACTGGACCTACCTGTAATTAATCATGCTCCTGACGGTAGATAAAACTCGGTTGCAACATATGCGAGAGTTAACTCACACGTGGAACTTTCATCTTCAGATGGCCAATTATTATCTTGTATAATTACATGAATAAATACATAAGTAAGTATCTAGCCAATAATGAAAGACGAAATGCTTTTTTTGAAATTATAAATTAGAACATAGATTGGCTCTCTTCATTTTCACCAACAATTCAATCAACTCCTTGATCTGACATACTACAGTAATATGTCTGAGCTGTATGACGAAAACATATCAAGGAAAATGTATCTCTTTTGTTCTGTTATCTGACGTATCATATAATATCTGAATGTCAAGTCAAAACTTCAGTATTTACCAACACTATTCGGACAGAAAAGGGGCCAGATCAGACAACGCAGAACACGGCGACAAAAAGGCCAGACAGTTTGCCGCTCATACAGCATTTTCACACATCCGATCATATATTGTCAAATATAATTATTTTCCAATTAAAGGGTAACGTTTAGGGTAAATACGATACACATGCGTATGAAGGTGCATTTCTTAAATATTCGATTCCCACAGTTTGACTGCACAGGATTATGCATGTACCGACTGGATCAAGACCTATTATTCACCTCTACAAAGTCTGATGCACTTGGTGTGACAACAGTGTTCGGCGTGAAAACAGTCTGATCTGGGAAGGTTTGGACGTGACGATAGACTGATCTGGATAGGCTCTTGACGTGAAGACAGTCAGATCTGAGCAGGCTCTTGACGTGACGACAACTTGATCTGGGTAGGCTCTTGATGTGACGCCAGTCCGATCTGGACAGAATTTTGACGTGACGACAGTCTGATTTGGGCAGACTCTTGACGTGACGACAGTCTGATCTGTGCAGGTTCTTGGCATGACGAGAGTCTAATCTGGACAGGCTCTTGACGCGCAGACAGTCTAATCTGGTCGGGTTCTTGATGTGCGGACAGTCTTATCCGGACAGACTCTTGACGTGACGACTTTCTGTTCTGGGTGGGCTCTTGGTGTGACGACAGTCCGATCTGGGCATTCTCTTGACGTGACGACATTCCGATCGATCTGGACAGGCTCTTGACTTGACGACAGTCTAATCTGGCCAGGTTCTTGGCCTGACGACAGTCTGAGCTGGACAGGCTCTTGACGTGATGAGAGTCTGATCTGGACAGGCTTTTGACAGTAAGACATTTTGATCTGTACAGGCCTTTGGCGTTAAAACAGTCTGATCTGGCCAGGCTCTTGGCATGACGACTATCTAATCTGGGCAGGCTCTTGACGTGGCAGGCTCTTGACGTGAAGACAATTTGTCCTGGTCATGCCTTTGGCATGACGACAATCCGATCTGGGCAGGCTCTTGACTTGTAGACAGTCTGATCTTGGTATGACATGCAAATAGTCTGATCTGAGCATGTTACTGACGTATAGACAGTCTGATCTGTGTAGACTCTTGGTGTGACGACAGTCTAATTTAGCTAGGCTCTGGATGTGACCACAGTCTCTCGGCGTGACGACAGTCTGATCTGGGTAGGCTCTTGACTTGTCAGTCTGATCTTGGCATGCTTTTAACGTGCAAATACACTGATATGGGCAGGCTCTTCGCGTGACAACAATTTGATCACGACAGTCTGATCTGGGCAGGCTCTTGGCATGATGACAGTCTAATATACATAGTTTCTGAATGTGAAGACAGTTTCTCGGCGTGACGACAGTCTGATCTGGGTAAGCTTTTAGTTTGAATACAGTCTGATCTAGATAGGCTCTTGGCGTGACGACTGATCTTGGCATGCTTTTGACGTGAAGACAGTCTGATCTGGGCAGGCTCTTTGCGTGATGACAGTCTGGTCTGGACAGGCCCTTGGCGTGACGACCGTCTGATCTGGTCAGGCTCTTAGCGTGGTGACAGTCTGCTCTGGGCAAGCTCTCTGCGTGACGACTGTCTGATCTGAGCATGCTCTTGACTAGTAAAAGTCTAATCTGTGCATCTCTTGACATGTAGAAATTTTCAATTCGGTATACTCTTGATGAGTAGAAAGTCTCATCTGGGTATGCTCTTGATGTGTAGACAGTCTCATATGGGTATGCGCTTGACGTGTAGAAAAAAAAAAAGTAAGAGAAAAGTCCAGGGAGTGCCACAATTACAAACCGCAGTCCTTCCCAGACACCAAGAGGAAGAGGAAACCGACGAATCCAAACAAGCACAAATCGATCAAAAGTACGAAAAGCACTAAGATTAGCTCTCTCTCCCCCAAGCGAGGTAACCGCAATGCTAAACGGACTGAAAAACACAAGAACAAAATGGCAGAAGGTAAGACATACAACAAATCGCCTCGTAGAATAAACCACAAAGCACCAAAGAAAGTCTCATATGGATATGCTCTGGACGTGTAGAAAGTCTCATATCGGTATGCTCTTGACGTGTACATGGTCTATTCTGCACCTGTATACGTTCTGTGTCATTGGGCATGACACTGACCTGTATACAGTATTATCTAGGTATGCTGTTGATCAATGCACATGCTGATCTGGGTATACTGTTAACTTGTAGACAGTGTGATCTGGGTATGCTACTAGCTTATAGGAAGTCGGATTGGGGCCTGCTCAGCCTCATCTGGACACTTTCATGATCTATATACTAGTTTTTAAGCAGTCGGATATGAACATGTTCTTGATATATAGATAGTCTGATCTGGACATGCTCTTGACATGCAGACAGACTGATCTGAGGCTTCATTTCACCTGTTGAACACTTATGTTATGACCTATATTTTGTAACATGTGACAATCATTTTGAATGGTTCCTAAAAGTTAGTATCATCACAAAGCTCTCTGATTTCATTGGCTAAGTCGCCATAAAATCATTGTTCCGAATTTACTAGATAATCTTATAATCCAGATAAAATACACCATGGATGTGGCACGAGGGTTTTCTCCATCCAAAACGGAAATAAATAAAACCCATAAAAATCAAGGTAGTCTAGTCTAACATATTTTTGTAGAGTTTATATCATTAGAATTTGACTTATTTAAATCCAGAAATGGGGCTTCCGTATCAGAGGTATCAGCTTTGTTCAGCTGAAGTCACTTTTACTATGTATCTACGTACCATTTGTTTACAATAATCAGTAGCAATAATAAAAACCTTCTTAATGACGAGAAGGTGAATTGAATGCTTCGACAGAATCGGTTTGATTTTCGTAAGAAATGGATAACATTAAATATTTTCGTAAACAAAATAGAAACATATGTAACATGTAGCGAACAATTTGTACCTAATGGTATAAACATTATTTAGCTTTACAATGTAGTACTGAGCCGAATAAAGTCATTGTCACCGGGAACAAATAAAGCTTTTCAAACATGATGACAGTTTTATGATGTGACAATGTTTTAGAATACTGAGAAGTGAAATGAGCATGATTCTCATCACAAGCAAATTAGAGAATTTTCTCTTGCAATTGTTCTTTCAAATAAATAACAAAATATGCCGCCAAAGTAGATTGAGCTGAAATTTCTATATTTGACTTTATTTGAAACTGAAATACCACCATAACTTTTAGAGTTCTCTAGCACATGTGGTCGTACAGTCCTGGTTATGGTTAATATGTTAATATGTGCATTACATATTTTAGTATGACAAGAAGCTTAGAGGTCAAAAACTTCAGACGTTCTGCATGGAATAGTTTCTGCGTTGAAGTAGTTGGGGTCATGGTACAAAAGCCATAATCCAAACTTATAAACCCATAAACGAATGACGAATAAGAATGTTCAGACCAACATACATGGACCCAAAAATAAAAGGGTATAATCAGGCGTCCGCGGATAGTAAGCATTACTTGGTAAGCAAGCTTCGCCCACCATGCCCATAGGCCTGAACGAAGGAAATATCGGTAGAAGCGTATGTCCAGAATTTGGGAAGTCTACTTATGGCGCGTCACTGGCAGAAACAATTCTGGAAACTGCCACATTGTAGGGATTGATGTGTTTTATTTGACCTTTTTTAAGCATCGGTGAACAATACATCATAGAATGTATGTACTGTTTCTCTTCAGTTATTTCATACTCACAGCCCAATGACTCAATGACTTCTCATGTTTGGAAGACCGCGTGTAATGTTTAAGTAAATAAAAGTAAAAAAGGATAGCCTTTGGAAACAAACAAAACACAAAATCACAAAAATCGGAGACTCGGTTTGATTGAGTTTCTTCATATGCAACACTGAAGTTTGCGAGGCTGCATACGCACCCCCCACCCCACCCACACCCCTAGTACCCTAGTACCGGCTTAAGCGGTATTTGATTTTCAAAATAACCAGGATGGGCTCAATGATCCCAAAGGAAATAAAATATAACCTGCACTAAGTTGTGTAAACCGATAATTTTGCAGACATTCGATTTCCACTCAATGGAAGCGTTCAACAGCATACTCTCATTAGCTCCAATACTTGCTGATTCTCTGCAAACCTTCCGAAATTTATATGCGATATTTGTTGGAGTCAATAGGACATTTAATTCTATATCTTTGTAATTTAGCAATACTAGATCGAAATCTGTAATCGGGAGTACTTTTTATATTGACGGCAAAAACATGACTAGCTGTTGGATAACAGAATTTTGAGTATTTGCATTCTCATGAGTCGGGTATTTTAACATCAAGATCAGGAACCAGTTCTTTGAAATTATATATCGTGTTACTAATAGGCTTGTTTTACTTATAGCAAATAACAGGTGACCCAGTAAATAAACGTAACCAATGGTATGGGAGAACAACAGATTTATCTATAAATAAATTATGTAAAAAACTTATTGACAAAAGGCAGTTTAAAGAAATATATAAGTCAATATAGGGGTAGTACAACCCTGTATTAGAAGAACACATAAAAAAGGCATAGAATTTATCACGAAAACATATCTTAATAATGTTGACCCCCTTAAAGTCCACTTATATAGTAAAACTGGGGTTTACGAGGTTATACATTATTTTGTTTTCATATTTCTGCTCAAAAACATAGATTGTGGGTACTCGTTAGACCCGCCTCCGCAAGAGGGTTCTAACGAATACCCACAATCTATGTTTAGAGCAGAAATATGAAAAAAATATCATACTTTTAATCAGAAAATTTCAAGTTTTTGGAGATGAAATTTTCAATATATTTGAATAGGCGTGTTTTCATATTCAAGTTATCAACTCAAGTAAATATTTTTTAATATCTAGTCTTTTATTTTCCTTTAATTGACGTTTTTTCTTGTTTTCAAGGGATCCTTGATTCAGAATCTTTTCAGCTGTAATTAAAAAAATAATTCTAGTCGAGTCATCAATACCATTTCATGTCAACTTTTGATTCGATTTTTGTCTTTTTATTTTATTTTTAATAACATACGAAGAGAAATCTTTAGCACATATGGACTGGAAGACCAAGAATATTTTTTTTTTTTTTTTTTTTTTTTTTTTTTTTTTTTTTTGCTTTCGCTTAGTCTATCAGGGTCGGTGGGTATTCATCACGAAAACATGCCTATATAATGTTGACCCCGTTAAACCCCACTTTTATATAGTAAAACTGGGGTTGACAAGGGTATACATTATTTTTCTTATGTCTGCTTAACACATAGATTGTGAGTAATCGTTAGAACCACCTCGTCGAGGCGGCTCTAACGAGTACCACAATCTATGTTTTGAGGAGAAATTTGAAAAATATCAGAATTTTTTATCTGAAAATTTTCATTTTTTGGTGGTAAAATTTTCAGTATATTTGAATAGGCATGTTTTCGAGATGACAATACACCGATTTCGCGGATGCGCATACGGATCTGAACCTTCTTTGTTAGAATATGACATAAAAACTCTTGTTCCAAAATTACTACTGTTTTGAATTTAATCAAAATACAAACGGAAAGTTAAAAAAAAAAAAAACTGTCGCAGTGCTTATAAGGAGAGTTCTGTCAAAGGATATAATCACTGGAGTACAATCTTTACAATTTGCCAAAAGTACGAACTGATAAAAATGTTTAATATTCAGAAATAAAGCTGTAATAGTATTACACAGTCGTATTCGGGTTGCAAAATACCTAAATTTATCGAACATTTTATCCTTATAGTTGCCTAAAATCAGTTTATAGTGACAGTGAATTTACATTTTGAACGTCTTTATAGCCAGCCTTGTATTGTGTGCTACCTTAATCATTAAGTTTTTTTAGGTCACAATTCTGCAAATTTTAAGGACAAGGGTTATGTTGTGACTAGATAAGTGACAATCCCACATTGAAATTCAAATTCGTACTTGTATTTAAAGTCTCGCCGCATTACTAATGATCTCTTATTAGATTTTTGTAAATCTATTGTGGTCGGGGTAACTGACAGACAGAAAACGAGAAGAATTTAACACTTTTAGCCACAAGCCCACCCTTGAATTATGTCAGATTGGAACAACACAAGCGGAAATCAACCTTACACGTGCAATATGTGGACATAGATCATCTTGCACATGTGCGGACTGTCAGTTCACATTCTGCACATTTGGCATGGGTATTATATAGTTTTGTAAAGTTTTCGTATCAATCAGGGTAGATATTAATCTGACAGCACGCATGCGCTAGACGATGTGGGTCTGCGATGTTCTCATTTGCAGTAAGATGCATTTGTTAATGAGGCGACTGAAATGAGAAAGTGTGTCAACCACAAGTACAGAAGAGTTTCTTATGAACCGCAACGTCAGAGAACATACCTTATGACACGTGCGCCCTGGGTAGATTAAGATCAGCCTCGCAGTTTGGTCAGTCCGTTATGCACATTTTAGATAGTTAAAGTTTCATGGCTTGTAAAGCAAAGTGTCTGATCAGACTGCGCGGATCCGTAGGATGATCTGAGTCCTTGCTGAGCATATACGACATAAGATACAGTTTCGGACGTTTCGGTCCTTATAATGTTAACTGTGTCAAACTAAATTGTCACCTTGCTATGATTTCAGGACTGTTTTGCACGACAAAGAACATTTAATGATCAATGAAGAAACAGGACCCTATGTCATATGCAAACATAGAAACCTAAACCAGCCTGCCCATCTGTGTATTCTGATCAGGATCTTCTCTGTCTGTCTATTGATTTAACAATACCCATTTATTCTGTAAGTCTGATCAGACTGCGCGAACGTATATGCTTATCAGTGCTTAAGATTTAGCGTATGCTACAAGGGCCGCCTTTATGGTGCGTATTATTTTATTACGTCTGTATATTGAAACTTTGTCTTGCCTTCTGATCACATATTGGGTCTGTATTGAGTCTGTATAAATTCAAACTTTTTTCTTGCCTTCTCTTCACTTAATGGTTCTATATGGGTATATATTGAGTCTGTACAAATTCAAATGTGTTTCTTGCCTTTTTGTCATATATCGGGCTTGTACAAATGCAAAGTTTTTGTTTTCTTTTCTTGTCGTCTCTTCATTTAATAGGTCTCTATGGGTTTATATCGAGTCTATAAAAAATCAAACGTTTTTCTTGCCTTCTCGTCATATATTAGGCCTATTTAAATGCAAGTTTTTTTGTTTTTTTTTTTTTTTTTTTTTTTTTTTGTCTTGCCTTCTTTTCACTGGTCTGTGTTGGTTCTGTATAAATTCGAACTTTTGTCTTGCCTTCTCTTCACCTATTTCGTTTGTGTTTGGTCTGTATAAAACCTTTCTGTAGCCTTCTGGTCACGCATTGCATCTGTATTGGATCAATGTAAATTCAAACTTGCCTTCCGTTCATCTGTTGGGTCTATGCTGGATCCGTATAGACTCAAAATTTGTCCTTGCCTTCTTTTCACATATTGGATCTGTATTGGGTCAGAATAGATTCAAACATTATCATGTCTTCTGTCCACATCTGAAATATTCACATACATGAATGCCAAATGTGCTGAGGTTAAAACCTAACATTTGTCGCACAGATAGAAATTCGATCAGTAATTAAAGATTAAGTGAAAAGTTTACTAAATGCATTCTATGACTTAAAATACTCAGCTTTTGGAAACAAGCATCATTGCACTGAACTAATCAAAATCAGGTTTGAAATCAGAAGAAAATGTTTCTTAAATTATTTGATAACTTGAGCACTGGCGGCGTCATTTTGAATATTTAATAAGATACCTATTGTTTAAGACACAGACAAACGTTGTCTGGTAAGGAGAATATACTGCTTGTGTAAGCTAGTATGTTCTGGGTATCTCCACATAGTTTTTGATTCTCCTTTAATATATACCGGCATCGTAACTTATTATCGCACAGCCTTAAAATATGAACGAATCCATTTAAAGCTACCAACATACAATGTAATGTTGCACAGCGTCGTTTCAATGTTAATGTTAACATCACGGTATCAGTTTTATCAGGCATGTCTGTCTGAAAATTTCGGGTGAACATGAAAACATATTAACTATACCCAGGACTGTACGACCACATGTGCTAGAGAACTCTAAAATAAGGTAGTATATTAAACCGATTATGCAATAAAGCTATATATAAACATAAATCTCATATTTCTGCATCGCCTTCATAATCATTATCAACAACATGAGATAAATTTTATAATTTTCTGCAATATTTTCTACCGCATTGTGTAGAATCACAGCGCGTCATTCAACTCCCAAGCTTATTAACACAAACAAACAGTGCTAATAGAAAGGTGAGCTTCCTGACACACGCTGGGCAGCAAAAGATCAGCATAAGAGTTGTCTAATCATTTTTCGTTTTTAATCTTTGAAGGTAAAGTATAGTATTCATTGATTCAATTAGCGGACACCAAATGCCTTGGTGAGGCAGTGAGAATGGATAAGCTCCTCTGGGCCTTTGTTAGTCCGGGCATGCCCTGGAATCCCTTCACATATGATACGGAATATAATGTTCAAATGTTCAAGATATTATCTTAATTGAATAACGATAAGATCTTATTTCCAGGTGATAAAAAAGATAAAACTAAAATAAAATCTAGCAGACCTATATTGAAAATAAGAGCGTTTTATAAAGGGGTAGTTTGTTAATAAAATGATACGCTATGAATGTGGCGATATTTGGATACGACAGCCCTACGGATGAGAGAACCGCTGAGTTTTAAAAAATGAGAACTCATTTAAATGAATAAAACATTTAGTTATATCTTGAATAGGATCAGAAAAAAAATATAATAGGTTTTAAAGTTGATACTTTTCACCGGAGCCTCAGTATCGTTTGACAGTCATTTATAAAGTTCTCTGGACACTCATTGACAGAAGCGGCCATTGTTGAAACAGACCGAAATGGATTAAAATAAACAGACATGGATAAAAATGGTGTGTCGGAACGTCCCCTTGTCCGGTAACAAATTGTTTGTCCATTAAAATGAGTTCTTTAACATTGTGACACAAGACATAAATAAGGACCAAACAAATTGAAGTGAAAGTTGCTTGACGTTTGGATCCATTTGATTTACATTATATTTAATTTTAATGTTATTTTAAAGACCGAAACGTCCTGTCACTTTCTGTCCTGAAGTAGGGTTATAATAGTGGAAGACTACATGGATTCTCTGACTTAACGAAAATGTTCATATAAAAAGAAAATTACTACAACAACAAATACATATATATATATATATATATATATATATATATATATATATATATATATATATATATATATATATATATATATATATATATGTGTGTGTGTGTGTGTGTGTGTGTGTGTGTGTGTGTGTGTGTGTGTGTGTATAGGTCTTTTCCTAAATTTAAAATTATTCAATTATTCATGTACAGTGGTCTGTGAATGAAAGGAAAAAAAATCTTCACAATTTCATGCATTCGTACAAGATAAACACAAAACCTTCGGTTGACAGGATGCACTCCATTGTAGTCCTGTTTATGGTTTTCTTGTGTCCGGGCTTCAGACAACCATTGGGGCCCTTTGCTTTTTTTTTTCACAGTGTTTGTGATTATATGTGTTTCACTGTAATGTTTCACAGATGAGATAGAGTATTCCTACACGGACCGAACATATATTATTGCATAAAAAGCAGTGTGGCACGTTATTAACAGCCGTGCATAAACCGGCGAAAAGCCGTGTATTAACAAGGCAATTCACGCGCTGTTAATGCACGGCTACGCAACTTTCAATATGCTCGTACCGGGGCCACAAAATTGCTGCCGTCACGAAATGTGTACTGCCCTACCCCAGAACGAGCATAGTCCGTGGAAATAGCGTTCTCGCGACATCGGTGAAAGGGCGAAGCAAAATAGTGCAAGAAATAACGCGAAATGAAGCAAATATTTTCAGTTTTATGCAACAATAGCGATAGAACATGGTTTTTCAATGCATTAACATTCGCCAAGTCCTTTGGGAGTTGTTGAAAACCGCGGCCTTCGGCCTCGGTTTTCAACACCTCCCACGGGACCTGGCGAATGTTAATGTATGAAAAACCATGTTTGATCCCTATATTTGTAATTTGGAGCTGCATCAGAATTAAGGGTGAGAGCTCGCACGAGTAAATCTAGTTTAAGCCACCCTCTAGATTTCCTACTAACAGTTCCAAAGTCGTTCCTCTTTTGCAGTTCTTCTTTATCTGTGCGTGCGTCAATGGCCTCATATGTGGCGTTTTGTTTTGTCATTATCTTATCTTCAACTCTCCTTCTTATGATGCCTCGGGAAGGCACACTATTCCGCTTCTGAATAGAGGTCTTCTTTAAACGGAAAAAATTCGTTCCCAACGGGTGAAAATTAGAGTAGACCCTATTTCAGAAGTTTTTTGGGTTTTTTTTACAGTCACCCTTGCACGTGGATCAGTTGATCAGTTTCCCTTGATTGGTGTTCATGATGTTAGGTACTGCCTTCTGAACTTCTGGCAGATTTTAGTTTTTTTTTTGTTTTTTTTTTGTTTTTTTTTTTTTGTTTTTTTTTTTTTTGCTAAAGCTTAAAACGTAAAGCACAAAATAATCAAAGCACTGACAGCACTGGTGGGTCGAATGTCTCTGAGTGTAGGCAGGGAAAATGATCCTGAAGGGTGTGACTTAAGACTGTTTCATTTAACCCTTTACTTCCTTAACTTCCTGTAATGTAAGCAAACAGTGCAGATCCTGATCAGACACCGCAGAACGTCTGATTTGTGTCTGCACTGTTTGCAAATGTTCCAGCACTAAACCCAGTCCAGGTTTTACAGATAGCCCTCTGTCATCACAGCGACATGAATAGCGCGTCTACAAATAACCGTTACCTGGATTTCGTTCAAATGCTATTTGCATGGATTAACTTAATTGGTTAGACAACAACAATGTAACTCAGATTTTTAGTAACAATCTACCCAAAGACATTCAGGTTGGGAATAGAGTTCGGTTCGAAGACAACAGGTTGTGGGTCTCATATTGTGAACCATTGCTTTGTCCGTCTAACGTACAGTTTGACTTCATGGTTAAATGATAATCACGTGGTCAACAACATTAAGGAAATTTTAGTGTATGTATACTTTGACAATCGACCCAAAAGCTGATCTGAGATTAATTATTATCAAGTCTTGCTGAATTTCCTTCATTAGCTCCTTGATTTTGATCTCTCATACAGATCTATACTGTTTGCAAAATAATCTGTCTCGGTCTACAGGGTCGAAAGGTTTTAATTTGAATAAAAAACTGTATGTACAGGAGAGAAACAAACGCTGTCAGAAAGGCAATCTTTACGGCTCGCAGAGAAAGCCTACCAAACAAAATTGTACAAAGATATTCTCGGTTTGCTTTTCTGTGACAAGAGAACAGAAAATCAAAAGGCGAAAATAGCAGACGCGGTTTGACTAAATTAATGAAAAGGGATAAGGAGTTAAAAACAATATCCCTAAACACTTGGCAGGGTTTTTGTCTCATAGGACTAACATTTGGGCAACAAGCGCCCACTATGATGTTACTGTCCTGGGCCCAGTTGTTCAAAACTAAAGATGATCATTAATTATGGGATATACGCTAATATTTTTGCTGAAAAAATGTGAGCAGCTTTTGTATTTGCAAAATCTACTCACATTTTTCAGCAAGAATACCTGTGAATTAGATATTGTACTTACTAGAACAGTTAATATTTTGACCACTAACGAGCTCGTTAAGCTAACAACGCTTTGAACAACTGGGCCCTGTCAGACCTGCAGACTGTAAATTTGAATCTGAGTTTGATTTGATTACGATGATGTTTTATCGAAAGGCTTTCTTTTACCAAGTTGGTGCAGCAGAAAAGTCAATCGCTAGAATCGATAAATGTCAAAAATCTTGAGACACTGTCGTCAGAACCCTTCCGATCAGGACACAATAGAAGCTAGAAGTGTATTCTAACTATAACTCAGTGTAGCTAGGAAGAAAGTGAATTTGTAGATAGATATCCGTCCTGGCGAAGTTTGTCGGCAGCCCCAACGTTTTGTTTGGCCTATATCGAACGCGGTCATCTCTAAGACTATATATTAACTATGAGTTCGTTTATACAGAGACCGAAAGACAACGGGCTGCATGTACATCCGTGCCCTTGGGTGCTACGTTACTGTCTAAAACTCAACAATGAATCAAACTATAACAAGCATTTCTCATATCAACGTTTATACCATTTTAAATAATTAGGTGACGCCACATATAAAGCAAATTAAAATAAAGTAGTTGGTTATTGAGGTGAGGTTTAAAAAAAAAATGCAACGATTACACGGATCTACGCTGGCGTCACGTGACTAGTAAACCGTCCAATGAAAAGCGACAACTCCATAGTTTACATTATGTAACCACATCTGCGTAAAAATGTACATTTGATAACCATACCAGTAGATAAGTCAAATTCTTAACCAAAACTATTGATATGTTCTCATTTCTCCACAGAAACATACGTTGTACGACAAATTATTTATGCTGCTACTCTTCTATAGTAAATGTCCTGACATTTCATAGACCAAAGTCTCTGACATAATGGAATATACAAACAGTTCAGACCCAGATCAGACTGCTCCTGAACTGGTTTAAACACTGCAAAATTCGGAAAAGCATCTTACACATACCTGTTTTCAATACATATTCAAGGGGATCGCACGACACATAGACTTGTAAGCACAATGCCCTGTGACTTACACTTACATTACCTATTGAAATCACGAGGACACGACTCCGTTTGAGGGATTGCATTAAGGTTGTAAATGATGTCCGGCATACCGTGACGAAAACAGATGACACACATTTATTTACATTACGAAAACACGCCTATTCAAATATATAGAACATTTCATCTCAAAAAACTGAAAATTTTCAGATAAAAAAACTCCGATATTTTTCATATTTCTGCTTAAAACATAGATTGTAGGTACTCGTTAGAACCGCCTCGTTGAGGCGGTTCTAACGAGTACCCACAATCTATGTTTTGAGCAGAAATAAGAAAAATAATGTATACCCCTGTAAACCCCAGTTTTACTATATAAAAGTGGGGTTTAAGGGGGTCAAAATTATATAGGTGTGTTTTCGTGATGGTTTCAACAACGAGAGCGCCAGCTTCGTTGCCATAATAATGACCCACTAGATGAAAAAAGCTGATTTCGAAGATAAACGAAATACGCAGATGCATATTATCCTGCGCATGAGCACAGTTTCAACAGGACCTTTACATTAAAGGCTCCATATCCCTCAAAAATAGACATTTTATTGTCCAAGAAAAGTTTAATAAATTGATACATGGTATTAATACAATCATAAAATGTGGCACCTGACAGCCTGTAAAATTTCAGTTAGTCTTTCGTTCTTGAAATGAAATGATTTTTTTTTATCTATCTCTGAATTAATGTTGCCAAAATTAATTCGAATATTTGATAGAAAATCATTTCATTTTTGATTCAGTTAAAAAACGAGAGACTAACTGAAATTTTACAGGCTGTCAGATGCTGCATTTTATGATCGTATTGATACTATATATCAATTTATTAAATCTTTCTTGGATAAAAAATGCCTATTTTTGAGGGATATGGAGCCTTTAAATGACACATTCAATAATATCAAATGGTTGTATAAGCGGACAGCGAATGCTCTGATAAGACTGTCCAGATGCACAGGACTACGTGTATGTCTGTTTTCGCTGTCCGCTTCGGAACACTGTGTATGGCGTTGTTTGGGTTCATTCCTGCCGACAGTGTGTGTGTGTGTGTTTTATTTGTTTTTTTTTTCTTTTGTTTGTTTTTTGGTTGGGTTTTTTGTTGTTTTTATACCCCGTCACACGATAGTGGCGGGGTGTTATGGTATCACATTGGTCGTCCGTGTATCTGTCAGTCCGTCCATCCGTCCGCTTGTCCGTCCGTCTGTCGTACGTCCGCCCGTCTATGTTTTCGTTTCCGGACTTATTGATAACTTGAGTAAATGTCAATGGATTTTCACCAAATTTAGTATGTGCATTGATAGTGGCCAAATTTCATCAAGTTTTGACGGAGTTGTCTGCCCGAGACACGTCCAGAATTTTGTTTCCGGACGTTAACTTGAGTAAATACCAATGGATTTTCACCAAAATTGGTGTATGCATTGATATTGTTGAGATCTGGTTTGGGATTGCTGATGGGCAAATTTCGTCATTGTTTGACGCAGTGCTCTGCCCGGGACACGTCCATATGTTCGTTTCCGGACGATAACTTGAGTAAATTTTCACCAAACTTGGCATATGCATTGATATTGTAGAGATCTGGTTTGGGACCACTAATGGGCAAATTTCCTCATTTTCTGACAAGGTTATCTGCCCGCGACATGATAATAGTGGGGCATCATCGTTTCATGTTCTTTTATTTTTTATTGTTGATGATATTATTTGTTTTTTGTTGTTTTTGTTTGCAGATTTCGATTGAAACATCAAAACATTGAGACAGAAAGAAAATTCGAATCAAAGCAAATTGTAACAAAATATATTAATATATATTTTGGTCTTATTTATATGTCGTCAATTTATTAAATAAAAACCACTGATTTTTCGCTTCGTTTCGCTCACATGAAATTTATTATTCAGTTTTAGAAATGGGACCGATGGTAACTATACTCATAACTTTGGTAGCGGAAAATTGATGATCTCTAGATTACTATAATTGTCACTTACTTTGTCATTAACTCTTAAAGCGCTGGGCAAAATTGTAGCAGGCGACATTCTATTTATTATTATTATCACTTATCAGAGAAAATAAGACTTGGCATTTCATATAAATCGTCTGTCAGGCAGACGATTCATATGAAACGGCATGTCTTATTTTCTCTGAAAATTTCAAAAGAAAACTCAAAATGTCTTCTGCTGCAGTTTTTATTGTTTATTTTTTACAGAGAAAATAAGACGACGTTTCATATGAATGGTCTGCCTGGCAGACGATTCATATGAATTGACAAGTCTTATTTTCTCTGAAAGATGAAAAAAAATCAATATCTCGTTCACTGCAGTTGTGACTAGCGCTTTAAGAGTTAACACTCTTACTGGTCGGCAAACGCGTCGTAATTATATAAACTACTCCGAAGCAGTAGTAACAACTGGTCGTACTGACCCTAAACATTGAACGAAAATAGAGGATAAATTGTGCAGGGAAGCTCATGATCATAGACCAGAGACGACAAGCTACCGGAAGTGACTCATAAACTAGAGACATCCCAAGCCACAGGAAGTAGAAGTAAAGAACATGTCAGAAGAAAATGAAAACAATCATATGGACAAGTATTGAAAAAGCGACATAAACTGGAACTGAAATGGAGTACAGCCTAAACAGCCCGATGTGCGCAGATGCAGTCTGGTCGGGACTTCTGCTGTTTTTAGGTGACAACACACCATAACCTATTTACGACACGATTGCTAGGTTCCAAAGCCAAAACCGTGTTAACTTATCAATGGTGTTGTATCCAAACCAATATGTATAGATTAAAAAGAAAATGTCATTTTTGTACGCAATCTATGCATTTTTTTTATTATTATTTAGATACAATATTTTGGAGTCGATCTTTGAATTGTTGCATTATGAAAACATGCCTATTCAAATATACTGAAAATTTTACCACCAAAAAATGAAAATTTTCAGATAAAAAATTCTGATATTTTTCAAATTTTTCCTCAAAACATAGATTGTGGGTACTCGTTAGAACCGCCTCGACGAGGCGGTTCTCACGAGTACTCACAATCTATGTGTTAAGCAGACATAAGAAAAATAATGTATATCCCTGTAAAGCCCAGTTTTACTATATAACAGTGGGGTTTAACGGGGTCAACATTATATAGGCATGTTTTCGTGATGTATATCCAAAACCCTCTTATAATGAATCTTGTTATAAAGAAGTTGCTGTGTATGCGGGTATTATTGTATCCCGGTGTGACTAAATTGCCAGTCTAATGGATGATATTTTTAAAAGTTGGTAATGTAGGTGACTTAATTTATAACATTTAAACTAGACCGCCATCAGTAGTTTAAGAGGCATATCAGCACACTAATCTTCAGTAGTTTAGTTTATATCTCCACCGTCAAATTATTCAGATTTTGTAAATATATTTTTCGAACTGATTTCAACCTTAGATCAACCAACTGCAACTAAACCATCAGGCCCTTTCGCCATGAACCTACCCGTTATAACGTGGAACACAACGGCCCGAATCCGCGCACACGTTTGCACACTATTGTCACGGTGTACACTTCTTGCATACATTATTTCATCTCGCATAACATCTAAATTGTAAACTTAATGACAACTGTGAAGTCTCCAAACAGGCTGCGTAAACGCCTGTTCAATTTTAGACCATAAGTCGGTTTTCCTGAGGTGAAGCTCAATTAAAATTTCCATTTAACGAATCGACTCAATTTTGATTCGCTATCGGGTGGGAATTAAGTGGTATAAAGTAGGGATTATTTCGTGTTTTCCGATAAACTCCGTCTATAGTCGGTCTTTCTTTGAAAGTTTGCCCCCGGGTGGAGAGATGACATCTACAATCATCAATCAACGCGTGGAGCACGCGACTCGACGTTTTGTAAATAATATAGTGTTGCTAGGGGGACAACTCGCTCTCTAGTTGTAGAATATAAGCGTTGCCGGCTCGAGAGATAACCTTGTCATGGAATATTTAATAATTTAGAAAAGTATAGCTTTACCGCATTAGTTAGACACTCCGATGGGCCAATATGATAATTTTTGTACATAGCCCCTAGGGACGGTGTTTGTTTGAACCGCTTTGATTTTGACTTCTAAATTTCTTATGATTTGGTAATTTATATCCGACACACATGTAATGAAAGGGAAACTATATTTTAGTCATGTAGCGGGGAAAGGTACCAATTGGTATGTGCGAACAGCAAAGGCCCATTGAAGCCTACAGATGCCGCTGGGCTGTCCTATCCTTGTCTGTTCACGTTTACAATATCCTAACTAATCAAATTTTTAAAATACGTAGTAGACAGGCGTATATCATAACCAGTGTGTTGATACCGCTGCTGCTGGACTGTTAGTCTGAGAGTATCATCAGCTCAATACTCGATACTTTTATACTGTTATGAGTACTTCAATGCAGTTAAAAGTACTTCGAACCTGGTATCAGTACTTCGGTGCTGGGATCAGTATTTCGGATCTGGTTAGGTTATTGGTACTTTGATACGCGTGTCTGTACATTAGTGTTGGTATTAGCACTTCGGTGCTGGTAACAATATTTTGGTGTAATTAGAATTAGTTTCTTGGTGCCAGTGCTGGTATCAGTACTTTAGTGCCGATATCAGAATTTCTTTGTTGTTATCGGATCTTTGGTACTAATATCGGTACTTTGGTACAGATATCAGTGCTTCGGTGCTGGTATCGGTACTTTTGTGTGCTGGCATCGATACTTTGGTGCTGGTGTCGATACCTCTGTGTGCTGGCATCAATACTTCAGAGCTTGTATCGATACTTCTCTGCGCTGGCAACAATACTTTGGTGCTGATATCGATACTTTTGTTCTGGCATCAAAACTGGTGCTGGTATCAGTGTTGTTACTGGTATCAGTGCTTCGTACCTAGTTTGATTTTTGATACTGGTATCAGTAGTTCGGGGCTGGTATCAGTACTTCAGTACTGGTATCGGCACTTTAGTGTTTGTATCAATACGGTGCTATCAGTGCTTTGGTACTGGTACCAGTATTTTGGTACTTGTATCAATACTTTTGCGCTGATATCAGCGCAAAAGTATTGATACAAATACCAAAATGATGGTATCACTAGTTTGGAACTCGTATCAGATTTTGCGTTGGCACATTGATGCTGGAAGATTTAGGAATGGTGAAAGATACGTTACCTTATCTCTGTCAAACATCGGAATGATGCACAGCTTTACAATATATGAAGAATTAAGTAAAAAATAATAGCAAAACAATGAAATATATTGGAGTTGATGAGGACACAAAATTTGTGACGAAAGCACTTAACAGGGCAGATACATTCGTACACACACATGCAGACACATGCACGCACGCGCGCGCACACACACATACAGAGGGGATTATAGGAATGGCCTTTGTCTGTCCACCCGTCCGTCCGCCTATCCGTTCGTCCGTTTGTCCGAACGTCCGTCCAGCTATCCGTCCGTAACACTTTCGTGTCCGCTCCATATCTCCCGAACCCTTTGAAAGATTTTAAATAAACTTTGGACAAATGTTCGCCTTAGTGAGATGATGTGCAGAACCCATAACTCAACCATGCCGACTCACGGTCAAGGTCACTACTGAAGGTCACAAGTTTCAGCATTGAAGTTCGTGTCCGCCCTATACTCCTTTACCCTTGGAAGGATATTCATTAAAATTTGGTCAAATTTCTGCCTAACTGAGACAATGTGCAGAACCCATAATTCAACTTAAGGTCACGGTCATAACTGAAGGTCACGAGTTTGAGCCTTGAATTTCGTGTCCGCACCATATCTCCTTTATCCCTATACGGATTTTCATTAAACTTTGGTCAAATGTTTCTGTCAGTAAGACAATGTGCAAAACCTAGAACTTAACCGTGTCGACTCAAGGTCAAGGTCACAAATGAAGGTCACGAGTTTGAGCCTTGGATTTTGTGTTCGCCCCGTATCTTCTTTACCCCAAGAAGGATTTTCATTAAACTTTATTTAAATCCCGACTCAAGGTCAAGGTCACAACTGAAGGTCACGGGTTTGAGCTTTGAATTTCGTGTCCGCTCCATATCTCCTTTTCCCCTGGAAGGATTTTCATTAAACTGGTCAAATGTTGCTTCAGTACGACGATGCACAGAACCTAGAACTCAACCATGCCGATTCAAGGTCAAGATCACAGTTGAGGGTCACGATTTTGAGCCTTGAATTTCATTACATATCTCCTATATCCCTTGGAGGATTTTTGTTAAAATTTGGTCAAATGTTTGCCTTAGTGAGACAAAGGGCAGAACCTATAACTCAACAATGCCGATTCAAGGTCACGGTCACAATTGAAAGTCATGAGTTTGAGCCTTGAATTTTGTGTTTGCTCCATATCTCCTTTACCCCTGGAAGGATTTTCATTACACTTTGATCAAATGTTCGCCTCAGTGAGATAATGAGCAGAACTTATAACTCAACCATGCCGAATCAACACAGCTAGCATTCTACGTAAATCTACATCGGGCCGTCATCGGCCCGTCAGCTACCCTGACGGGCCGATGGCGGCCCGATATAGATTTACGTAGAATGCTGACTGGGAAGGTCACAATTGAATGTCTCAAGTTTGAGCCTTGCATTTCGTGTCCGCTCCATATCTCCTTTACCCCTGAAAGGAGTTTCATTAAACTTTGATCAAATGTTCGCCTCAGTGAGACGATCTGCAGAACTCATAACTCAACCATTCCGACTCAAGTTCAAGGTCACATTTGAAGGTCACGTGTTTGAGCCTTGAATTTAGTGTCCGCTCCTTATCTCCTTTACCCATCGAAGGATTTTCATTAAACTTTGGTCAAATGTTTGCCTCAGCGAGACGATGTGCAGAACCATGCTGACTCAAGGTCAGGGCCACAGTTGAATGTCATGGGATTGAGCTTTGGATTTCGTGTCCGCTCCTAATCTTTTTACCCCCTGGAAGGATTTTCATTAAACTTAGGTTGATTGTTTGCCTCAGTCAGATGATGTGCAGAACCCAAAATCAACCATGCTGACTCAAGGTCAAGGTCACAAGCGAAGGTCACTTGTTTGAGACTTGAATTCCATGTCCACTACATATCTCCTTAACCCCTGGAAGAATTTTCATTTAACTCAAGTCAAATATTCGCCTCAGTTAAAGGATGTGCAGAACCCATAACACAATCATGCCGACTCAAGGTCAAGATCACATTTGAAGGTCATGAGTTTGAGCCTTTTATTCTGTGTCCGCTTCATATCTCCTTTATCCCTGGAAGGTTTTTCATTAACTTTTGGTCAAATGTTTGCCTTAGTAAGACGATGTGCAGAACCCATGACTCAACATGCTGGCTCAAGTTCGAGGTCACAACTGAAGATCAGGAGTTTGAAACTTTAATTTACTGTCTGCTTCATATCTCTTTTACTCATGGAAGGAATTTCATTAAACTTTAGTCAAATGTTCACCTCAGTGAGACTGTATGCAAAACTTATGTTTCAACCATGCCGACTCAAGGTCAAGGTCACAGTTGAAGTCCCCCAGACTGCTTTCTTGTTGTCATTAGGTTTTGTTGGTTTCATTTGTAAGAAGCTGTATATGCCACTTAATCAACAATTGAGGCGGTACATTAGAAAATGGTACTTTTCACATAGGCGACCTGCAAAGGCTCAGGCATAAGCGCAGTCTCGCAAGAACCTTTGCTGTTCGCCGACATGTAGTGGAGACCTTGAGGAAACGCTAGACAAAAACAAAATACATGTCTATAGCAAAAATAAGGAACTACGCATGCGCATTTGAAGAATCACAACCCGGAAAATCATTGGGTCCTCTTTTTGTCGTGTGCTTGCTCAGTTGTCACTTGATTTACAAAACAAACGTTGCCTTGATTAAAAAATCGCGACTTATGATTCCAATATAACATATACATGTATCAGGTGTCATTTTTTCATTTCAGAAGTGAATAGTTTCACCCTTTAATAACAGCATCGATATTCTTGTAAAGTCATCTTATTACTACCAGTAAAGCGATTAATTTCCCCAATTTTCCCAATCTGTCCCCTTTTTGCTGGCTACTGATTTATATTTCCTTCATCTCAAAGTTTATAATGAATTCAGAAAGCGCGACCTCGATATTGTATCTGCGCATTAATAAGATGCGACTGTATGATATCTAACCCGGGTTAATATTGATCGAGCCATTGTTTCGTCCTTTGAACATCAGAAAAGCTAAAATTAACCTCTCCAACCACAGATGTGGAGAGGTTGAATCAGCGCGCCATCTGTTCTCATTTCTACCCTTAAATAGCGATGGAGTAGAGATTCCTATACTTGATTCGTAGAGTGTATGAGGACTCTGGCCCACATGGGGTTTTATAAGGGCAGACCTTTGATGGGTATGAATTAAGGGACACTTTATTACTTGCTTTCTATGCGCCCTTATAGGAGTAAATGGATTATAAATGCTCCAGTTCATAAATTAAGAGATAAAACTCGTATATGCTGGTCGCGTGTTAACTAGTCCTGCTGAACCCGGATATACCCTGCTTTTGCAACCAGTGTAGATTCAGATCAGTTGGCTTGGAAGCGCTTTGAGTTGGATCTACACCGTTTGTCAATAAGTATGTGAATTTGTATCAACAACCTGGATCAAATAATCTGAATGGCTGAAAATTAGTAATGGGCATGCCATTTATTCAGCATGACAAGGGTTAATGTTTTGTTGATAGCCGCTGGAGCAGAGGAGGTTAGGGGCAGTTGTATGACAGTATCAAAGAGGTTTGACACGCTACATGCATTAGATATTATGATGAGATAGCTCGTGCCTCAGTCTCCCCACCAATACGTACCACACATCTTACTTCCGACCAACCGTCCAAGGATCAAAGTATCAAAATACAAAAATGTATCTTGTAACTAATTATCGATACATGGTTTATGCAAGAAGCCCGCCAGTCTGTCCTACCAACATTCTGTCCGTCTGTTCCTTCACTGGCTCATTCCTGTATCAATCCATCCGTCTGATGTTTTTATCCATCTCCGAGTCTGTTCACGTGCATGAAAACAAAATAAAGCAAACAGTGTGACCATCAAAGGTACTCAAACCGAATTAAGCCCTGCCCGCAATTTGCGGGTACAGTTGACTCTCGTTATCTCGACCTCACTTATCTCGAATAACCGCTTATCTCGAAGTGAAAATCTGGTCCATGCCTTAACATGAAAATCAAACAACAGGTAAAAAATATTGTGGAAAAGAGGAGAAATTCCTCCTCAGGATATTTCTCCTCTTTTCCACAATATTTTCAATATATCTCTAACTTCAAGAGTCCAATTACATATATATTTGTTAATTTGGTGTGGGAATTATTTTTTCCTCAGTTCTGCAAATCTGATATGTTGAGGTACGGATATCTCGAAGTATTTCAGAGAGTCCCTTGGAATTCGAGATAACGAGAGTCGACTGTATATTCTTTTGGACATGTGCGCCCACTGAAGACTCAGATCAACCCTCGCTTCTGCACAGTCTGACCAGCCTACGCCGGCCTATCTATGGCTGGCTAAGGAGCCGCGCCTCGGTTTCTTCAAGCGTACAGCAAAGACTCTGATCAGACTGCACGGATGCGCAGTCAGCTCAGAGTCTTCCTTGGCCGCACATGCCCGAAGGTACGTTTCCTTACGGTACGACCCATCGCACACGCATTTTCGCACGGTGTGGCCCATTGGTAGGTGTTTTTTTTGTTTAAGTTCTATGAGCAGTCTATCCTAGTCTAACACAATCAGTTTTATTCCACTTTTGTTTCTTTTCCCGTGGCGTGTTTCAGCAACCTCAGTCTGTGTACAAATAACGTAAGTTGTAAAACAACAGACAAAATTCTGTCAGTGTTCATTTAATTCTTTTATCCACATGGAACTATTATTCTAGTCCACGTTATTAGGCCTCTCCACACGGTATTCACACATAATTTGTAAAGTGAACATGGTACATCCTCACTAAAGTGTTAGCATGCGCGGTCTGTTCTATATCTACATTGATCAAATATGATCTAAGGTACCGTTTTCCGGCTTTGGTCCAAACAGGAGATAACATTTTCTATTGATTAGTTCTGTATCCCAATCTGTTCTCATGCGTTAAACAAAACCCGAAATTAAGGTTGTATTGTCCGACCAACTTTAAAGAGTTATTATATTTCTTTTATTCTGATATAATTGGAAATTAAACTATGAAAACATGTGTCGTCTTTTCTTTGATCAAATGTTAAGTTTGACCTTCAGAATGTTTGAGGCTGCAAAAAGAGAAGTATTTCTATAGAATGAAAGACTTTGCAAAACAGATCCGAGAAAATGTTTCAGAAGATAAAAATTATTTATAAAACGCGAATGTGCGTGCGTGCGCGCAGTGTGTGTTTCACATTCTGCACATATATAGACAATTCACCAATCAGTTGTTTTCAGAAAAAAATTTGAGGTGGAACGTGACATTATGATAAAAACAATGCTGCACGGAGTTTTAAATAACCCTTAAATTCAGTAAGCTCCAAAGTAATAGCATAGTAACCCAGGAAACACAACGTGGTTACAACGTCGCTGCAACGTCATGACGTTGCAGCGACGTTGTAACGACGTTGATGCGACGTTGCGTGTTTGTTGGATTAACATTCCAGTCGAATTCGGGTAGTGGCGGTTTTAAGATTTTATGGCCCTTTAGAATAAACTGTTATATAGGTCCTGCTTTGTGTATGTTTTGTCCACTTTTACAGCCTTACTTTCATAAGTCTCCATACACCTATTGAGCCCTGTCCACTATGTACTCAACTCACTCAACTCATGTCACGTCCATTAAAGCATTGCGGTACTAACTGCCTCACAATTCTTGGCTAGAATAGGGGTTCGAACCTGCAGTCTCGTGGACCTTAGTAATGTAATTCCACCTTTAGTGTAGCGAGGCTATTTTATTGTATTCCAGACCTATTTAGTTTTTGATTTTCCTTCACAAAAACATATGTTATTTGTATACACTAGACCGATGGTGCCGGCAACAGATTATGTACCAGTGTCATCAGACAACAGGTGTTGGTGCTAAAAAAACAAACATTAAACATTATCTTAGATCATTACGAAAACACGCCTATTCAAATAAATTGAAAATTTCACCACCAAAAACTGAAAGTTTTCAGATAAAAAATCTCATATTTTCATATTTCTGCTCCAAACATAGATTGTTGGAACTCGCTAGAACCGCCTCGCCGAGGCGGTTCTAACGAATACCCACAATCTATGTTTTTGAGCAGAAATAAGAAAAATAATGTATACCCCTGTAAACCCCAGTTTTACTATATAAAAGTGGGGTTTAAGGGGGTCAGAATTATATAGGCATGTTTTCTTGATGTAAAGTATAGTTATCTTCTTATCCGGAACACTGCATGATAATGATCAGCTCTGTTCAGCTATGAAGTCAGCTTAGAAGTTCAGATCTGCAGTCTGCAACAGTGGCGGTGTCAAGCTAGAGGTTCAGATCTTCAGATCTTGGTGTCTGGGAAGGGCTGCGGCTGATTGTGGCACTCCCTGGACTTTTCTCTTACCTTTTCTGCAATCTGCAACAATGGCGGAGTCAGGCTAGAAGTTCAGATTTGCCATCTGCAACAATGGTGGTGGCGAGACTATGCATGTCATCAAGCTACATTTGAGCCATAACGTCAGAGAATAAAAGTACCTTCTGATATGTGCACCCATCGAACACTCAAATCAGCCTGCGTATATGCGCAGTCTGATCAGTGTCCGCTGTCCGCTTTAAGAAACGTTGCATCCTTAGTTATCCAAAATGCAAATGCACAGGCTGAACTGAATCTTCGCTGGGCGCACATGTTTGAAGGTATGTTTTCTGACGTCACGGCTCTTGTGTATTTTCGAGACAGAGTGATTTTTTTTTTTTTTTTTTTTTTTTTTACGTGAGCCGCCTCACGCAATGGAAGAGCTAAATATATAAACGGAACGCGAATGCATAGATAAACGTTTGAATTTGCTTGAGCAATGCTTCACTGCCAGTCTTGTAACCAAAGTTTATTGATGTGAACAGCGAAGACTTGGAACAGCCGGTCCATCCGCGTATGTTTAACTGGAACCTAGCTATCAGGACATGTGTAAAACACTTTTTTCACATAGTGCGCCTCAAATTAATTCGCACATATTTTACATTAATTATAAATTCTGTTAATTAAACTTATTTCTGCGTTTTTCATGAGCGCGAGCGAAAGAAAGAGAATGTTTATTCTTGGATATGAATAATTCATTTAACATAAAAATTAATCATGAAATCAAACAAAAGCGACAACCACATAACAATACACGGGTGAGTGAGAACTGTGGAAAGTGTTCTACAATGTGACAATCCATAACTTCACATTGATACTATCGAAAAAACAAATCGCATTTTTATACATCTTGACGAATAAATTTCTATATGGTCCCGCCGTGTCATTTCAGGTCATGGCTTTCACTGTACCGTTGGTTTTCCTTGCGAACAATAAGGACCGATTAATAATAATCATCGAGCAATATTTTAATCTTTATGGTAAACAACTTCATGGTTGTTTGTGTTTTTCTTCGGACTACAGTGACTCTTGTACCTGTCAAATTATCAATCAAATGTAGTACTGACATGTATGAATTATATCTGTTTTCAAGTGTCTACTGAGAAATCTCAGCGGTCAAGGCTTCCACAATGTGGCCAGAACCTTGAGAAATGGCTAAAGATTTGAGAAGTACAGGTATTCAAAACTTAAATATGGAGACATCCCACCAAGGCCAACATCACGGAGCATAGCCCCAACAAGGCACAGGAACACAGCCCACACAACGTCCCTCACAAAACACAAGAACACAGCCCACACAAGGCATGGAAACAGAGCGCTCACAAGGCACAGGAACACAGCTCATACAAGGCACAGGAACACAGCTCACACAACGTCCCTCACAAGACACAGGAACACAGCCCTCACAAGGCATAGGAACGCAGCTCACACAAGGAATGGAAACACAGTGCTCACAAGGCACAGGAACACAACTCTCATAAGGCAAAGAAACACAGCCCTCACAAGGCACAGGAACACAGCCCACACCATGCACAAGAACACAGACCTCACAAGGCATAGGAACACCCCAACAAGGCACAGGAGCACAGCCCCCACAAGGCGCATGGACACAGTCCATACACGGTACAGGAACATAGCCCTCACCAGCCACAATAACACAACCTTCACGAGGGACAAGAACACAGTTACCCATAAGGCACAGGAACCCAGCCCTCACACAGCACACTGAACACAGTCCTCACACGGCATAGGAACACAGCCCTCAAGATGCACAGGAACACAGCCCTCACGAGGCACAGGAATACAGCTCTCACAAGGCACAGAAACACAGCTGACACAAAGCACAGGAACACAGCCCTCACGAGGCACAGGAATACAGCCCTCACGAAGCACAGGAACACAGCTCTCACATAGCACAGAAACATAGCCGATAAAAGACAATGGAATACAGCGCTCACACGGCACAGGAATACAGCACTCACGAAGCGCAGGAACACAGCTCTCACATAGCACAGAAACATAGCCGACAAAAGGCACTGTAATACAGCCCTCACAAGGCGCAGTAAAAGGGTTTAAGCACATAAAATGACTACGCAAAACAACACTTCGTCGAAAGAGAACGTACAAACGATGAGTAACTGCAACAGAAATACCGCCTAAAAACGGTCATTAGTAAAACATTGTGAGGTAGTGGGCATGGGTTGGAGGAAGGGGGCTTAAATCTAATCAAGTAGCAAAGCTCTTGATCTAATTTATATCGATATCCAAACATCGCCCTTAAGTCTGATACACTTTCAGCTAAATATACATGTTCGGTTAGCGTAGGGACCCCTAACTCATCAGATAAGTTATCCAGCAAATTCACACGGTTACAATAACGTCGCTTTGACGTCCCTATTGCGACCACTATAAAATATGATGCCACTGGGTGATGTGAAAACGGCGTTGTTCAGACATTATGTGTGTAACAGATACTGTCATCGGATAGCTTGATTATCAGTCTATGATCAGCAACATTTATAGTATCAGAGGAACATACTAAAGCAAATATGGTAAAAAGTATGATTCTATTTAAAGATTGGGCTGAAATGTTTGATATATACCTGCAACGATTGACACTAACAATGTCTAATTACAGAGTCGGGTAGCTGAAATCTACAGTAACTATTTATAAACTGTCTATAACTATTTATTTTTTCTCTCCTCTACTTATATTACGAAAACACGCCTAGTAAAATATACTGAAAATTTTACCACGAAAAAATAAAAAAAAAATTCAGATAGAAAATTCTGATATTTTTTTTTTATATTTCTGCTCAAAACATAGATTTAAGGTACTCGTTAGAACCGCCTTGATGAGGCGGTTCTAACGAGTACCCACAATCTATGTTTTAAAGCAGAAATAAGAAAAATATTGTATACCCCTGTAAACAAAATTTTTACTATATAAAATTTGGGTTTAAGGGGGTCAAAATTATATAGGCATATTTTCGTGATGTACATGTAATAGTGTATGTTCTTTTTTTTTGTTTTGTTTTGTTTTGATTTCTGTAATTATATTTTCTGACTTCTTTATTATCACTAAAAAGCATTATTTTTATGACTGCCCTAACAAATCACATTATTGATATCTTGATTCTTATTGAAATACAGGATACAGATCTACAAACGTCATAAGACTTTCTTCTGAATCCCTTTTATATATCCTTGTCTTGTTTTCCGGATCTCAAACTGTATACATGTTTGTCAGTATACGAGTATGTACTCAGGATAGGTAACATTTATGGAATTAAGCTCCTTCAATGTACCATGTCAGGACTGACAAACACACACACACACACACACACACACACACACACACACACACACACACACACACACACACACAAAATAAAAAATATCCTAAACAACGACACATCATCGAAAACAGAACGAACATACGAAGAAAGAGAAGATGAGTGTCACCATTTAACATAGGTACCGTTTAGATCCGTAATTCGTGTAGTGTCAGTATCAGAGAGTCAATATCAAGGAATTGGCAATCATAAAATATATATGGACAAGGTACACGTATCACTATAAAACAAGTAAGTATTTAACGCCCTGTCACATCAGTGGGCTATGTACCCAGTCAGCATTCTACGTAAATCGATATCGGGCCGTCATCGGCCCGTCAGGGTAGCTGACGGGCCGATGACGGCCCGATGTAGATTTACGTAGAATGCTAGCTGGGTAGGTTAATCAATTTAAGTCGAGTGGACTCTCCTAACAAAATCCTTTGGACCGGTCTATTTCAATTAACAGGGTGTCTGGTTAGTTTTTATTCGGCGTCTGATCTTGGTCTACGCTGTTTGCCAATGTCCCTTATGGTTAGTTTTTTCGTATTGCATGCGAAAAGGTCATGTGTCCGAACTCTGCTCAGTCGGAGAATTATTTCATGCCATATGTACATGTATACCTCACAGTGAGGAAATGCTGCATAATGTAACACACACACACACACACACACACACACACACACACACACACACACAAACACACACACACACACAGATATCGTATATATACAAAAAAAAAAAAAAAAAAAACATAAACCGTTATATTGGCCATATTATTTATTATAAATTTTGTCTCGAAGAATGGGTATTAGTCTTCGAGATGTCATTGCTAAATGAATTAATCTATCTGATACAATGCCACAAGACGCATAGGAGAAGTTCATTAAAATCTATAATATGCAACATAAAATTAATAAATTTCAGTTCACGTTCACGAAATAGAGGCTTCGCCTCTCCTTTTATCAGAAAAATAATGGATAATGGCTATTATAGTACTATAACAGTTGTTTGTATGTTTATATTATGTTTATATTGATTATGTATTTTATAGCTGATATCCTGTATTAAATGGTATTATATTTTATGTATATTTATGCTAATTGGCTTTATGGGCTTATCACCACACACACACACACACACACACACACACACACACACACACATACACACACACACACACACACACACATACATATATATATATGTGTGTGTGTGTGTGTGTGTGTGTGTGTGTGTGTGTGTGTGTGTGGTGATAAGCCCATAAGGCCAATTAGCATAAATATACATAAAATATAATACCATTTAATACAGGATATCAGCTATAAAATACATAATCAATATAAACATAATATAAATATATGTGATATATATATATATATATATATATATATATATATATATATATATATATATATATATATATATATATATATATATACATATATATAAATATATATATATATATATATATATATATATATATATATATATATATATATATATATATATATATGTATATATATATATGGATCCCGAAATGATACCCGTTCGGAAATTAAATCCATGTTTCACCAAATCATTATCTTGTCCTTCAGTCCCCGGATGTTAAATACGAGGGCTATATTTATCAAAGAAATCTTTATGGGTGCTTGTAATTGTTTTCCACTAGTAAAGTGACCTGAATGGAGAGAAAGGGATAATTTGGTTTCATGTAAATATAGACCACATGGTAATAAATAACTATACCATGTGATTTACCTTTCGCCAGACGAGGGGCGGGCAGACGACATATGGGGTTGGGTTTCACCTCTGTCAAACTGGCTTTTCTGCTTCAGCGAACAACAAAATTATTCGCTAGGTCAAAATTAAACTGAATCAAGAGAAAAGTGCTAAATCACAAAAGGAGGCTTATATCTGGCTAAGATCCGTAAAATCTGCACCTCGAGACCTGCATAGACTAAGATCAGTGCCGTAGGCTTTCTTATTGCTGAGAGAAAAGCCTCGTTCAGACGAGTCATTGTGCAATGGGATGATGAGCGTGTGGTGCTGATGTATTTGAAGCCGGCAAGGTACTCTATCCCAAGACCAACGTACAAATCACAGGTTGTGTTCAAATATAGGAATAACACTCTAAGGAAAGGCGCTTTAAACGCTGCTGACGTATTCTACAATAAGAAGAGCAAACGCTTTTAACAGACTGCACAGATGCATAGGCTGGTCAGATATTTTCGCAGTTGTGAATGTCATATAGCTCTTCATCTCGTCTCCACCCCTTCATTAACCCTTTCAGCCCGGCGGACTAAAACAAACACCTGTGCAAACAGTGTAGATCCAGTGAGACGGCTCATACCCTTCAGGATCTATACTGTTTCATTACGAGAACACGCCTATTCAAATATATAGAAAATTTTACCTCCAAAAACTGAAAATTTTCTGATAAAAAACTCTGATATTTTTCATATTTCTGCTCAAAACATAGATTGTGGGTACTCGTTAGAACCGCCTCGGTGAGGCGGTTCTAACGAGTACCTACAATCTATGTTTTATGCAGAAAAGAAAAATAATGTATACCCCTGTAAACCCCAGTTTTACTATATAAAAGTGGGGTTTTAGGGGGTCAGAATTATATAGGCATGTTTTCCTAATGTGTTTTGAAACCAGTCTTTGCAACAGTGGATATGTCCAAATTCAACAGCTGGAAGAGTCCATTTTAGAAACTCAGTGGTGCAAGGGTTAACCCATTTCTACCTATCATTCACCTAAAATTGACCTTGACAAACAATGCAGACAGAGATCAGATGCAACATACATATAGCATCTCATCTCTTGTAAAATCCCTCCGTTAACCAGTTAATACCTATCGATTTGGCAAAAGATGTTGACACAGATCTGACGCCGCAGAACGCGGTCTCAGAACTTGGTGTCTGATCAGTGTCTACATTGTTTGCTGGGACAGAATATTACAGTCACACTCAAAGGCAACTCAGGTAATTTCTAAAGCACCCTTTTAAGCATACAATGGACACTTTCATGTATATGATGGAAGAGGTCAGTGAAAATATTCAGTGGGTTAACACTTTCATCCTACCAGACCAATACAGATACCTTTACAAACAGTGCAGATCCAGATGAGACGGCTCGTAACGAGCCGTCTCATCTGGATCTGCACTGTTTTGCCATTCTGTCATTGATGATTGACTGAAACCCCTATTTGCAACAATGGATGGGAACAAATTCTGAGATGGAAATTCATTTACAATTAACAGAGGGATGAAACGGTTATGGTGCGCAGTGCGTGTACACTTAAGAAATTCACATATGAACCTCAAATACCATGCTGCAACAGCTGTGTGTTGTAGAGTCTATTTTTAATGAACTATGATGACCATTGCCAGACTGCATTGATGAGCAGCTCTGTCTGTATGTGTACATGTCAGCGTATGAACGCGTGTGTTGTGTGAGTGCGTGTATATATCTCCGTGTGCGCTTGCATGTGTGTGTGCGCGTGTATCTATTCATGCGTGTTTGCACGAGGCGTGTGCGTGTGCGTTTCCATTCTCTTGTTTCCCTATAAAAACATCTAAAACTGGTACTGTTTAATACATAACACCCTGGTAAAATTTTTAGCAGACGACATTTTGAATTTGTCGTCTTATTTTACCGCAGAAATCAGAATTTGACATTTCATGCTAATTGTCTCCATTGGAGACAATTTGCTTGAAATGCCATATCCTGTTTCATGGGGGAAAAATAAAGAAAATATCACCCATTTGTCGTCTGCTGAATTAGCCCAGAGAGTGGTAAGGGTTAACGCTACAATCGTTTTAGAATTCGGAAACGCTTTTTGAATGCTGATGTGAAAATTCAAATTATGTTGTCGTCAGGAATAAGATGACTAAATCCACATATTTTCGACAATATAATTACACGCATACAAACGTGGACATCAAAGATGATAAAAATGCTCGGTGCCCGTAGCCACAGACGTCTGAGAAATAAGTCTCAAGTTTCCACGACACAAATACTCCATTAAGGTGAATCGATCCAATTTCTGGGGAGGCAAAATATCAAAACTGTTTTTACCTCCCTTCTGAAACTCGATTTACTCCAAAAGTAAATATTTGGTTGCGAAGACTACCCTTTTAGACTTGACGCCCTTTTTTACAAAATGGACTTGGTATGAGGTAAGAAAACAGGGAGTCACAAAAATTGTCTGTTTTACAAAATTGGTAGAAAATACTACAAAGTATATCTAGTCACCATAACAAATAAGAATGGAATTCAATCATGTCAGAAAGTTCATGAATAAAAGCAAGTACAAACATAAGAAATTAAATTACAAGACTAATAGACAGATGATGAAAATGACGAAAAGATGAATGAAAGAAACACACACACACGCATACGCACGCACGCATGCAACCCCCCCCCCCACCCCCCCACACACACACACATACTAGGCCAGAAACAAATGATTTCCCTTTTTCCCTTTTCACTGGAAGTATTACGCGAATCGACAATATATGTATTCCTGCTCAAACAAGCGACTGTGTCAGAACAACAGTTATCAAATGGGCCACGCCAATCAAAAAGGTGTCTTCAAACATATGCAAAACACACAGATTCAGATTCGTCCCGCGCATGCACAGTCTCATCCGGACATTTGCTCTCCATTGATATATTTTGTAGAGTCCAATGATTTTGTTAGCGGACAGCGAATGCCCTGATCAGACTGCGAGAATGAGCCGGCTGATCTGGGCCTTCGCTGTACAAAGACACGTTTTCGCATGGCGCGGCCCATATTTTAATAGCGATCATAGTCTTTGTGTGAAAAGTCACTGAAAATTAGGGTGACTTTAATCCCTAGAAACAAAAAATGAAAAATACATAAATTAACTTGCTGTTCAATAAGGCGAGGTGTATCGATGTGCAGAATAATTCAGAAAAAAAAAAAAAAAAAAAAAAAAAAAAATACAGTCTTACAGAACAGATGATAAGCCAGTTAAAGGTTCTGACCAGCTGTCTGATCAGAGCCTTCATTTTTCGATATTGAGGTTAATGGATACACTTTCAGGAGAAGCAAATGTCAAATTTATTTCCATCCCTTCTGAAAAATATTTACTCTAAATAGATATACATTTGCTCCCTCGCTCCCACGGGGAGCAAATTCTTTCCTTTTAGAATAACATCCTTTTCAGAAGGGACTTGGTGCGCAGAAAAGCAAACAGGACGTCACAAAAGTTGCCTACCTTGCACAAAATGGCGATAATTTAGCAAGTGTATCTGTTTCCTTTAAAGTATAAATGCTACAATGAGCGCTTTTTCTGTGGGGATTTTCCATGATTTTGCTTAATATGCGAACGTCTTACCATACTTCTGCTAAATTTACAAACAAGTCCTTTTGATAATGTCCACAATGTGTCGGAATGGCAAACAGTGTAGACAGTTAAGGAGCATTTTAATCAGGGTCTACACTATTTGCAGAGCCCTGTCTGTTCGTATATCCCAGGTAAATATGATATATTTAGGTTTAAATAATACCCATATCCGTATCCCTTCTGCTATTATGTGTTAAGTTTATATTGTCATTGAAAATGGGTTACTGTAGTAACAGATGTTGTTGGGA
This sequence comes from Anodontia alba, assembly GCA_964016985.1. Taxonomy (NCBI): domain Eukaryota; kingdom Metazoa; phylum Mollusca; class Bivalvia; order Lucinida; family Lucinidae; genus Anodontia; species Anodontia alba. The sequence goes on from OZ024824.1 coordinate 728,703, forward strand.
TTTCTCGCTGATCCCTATCCGGGCAATGACCCTGTAACAGAAGCTAACAGGGCACGTTAAAACAGACATCATACCTCAAAGCAACAACGAATATAAAAACAAGTCTTTGCATACAACGTAGAGTAGACCCAGAAAAAAACATGGACCTCTTACCTCGCGCGTTGCGTTTTACGAGTTTTAGAAGGCCTGACGCAGTGTGTGCAAAACGCGTAGGATTCGATGAAACCGAAATATTCAGTTTGAAAAAGTTGGATGCATGTGTCTTTACATTTCAATGTGTTAGAAAGGGACCATTGTACATGTTATGGCATTTATTTTATGACCATGCGAAAGGATTTACTTTTCGGGTTTGCGATGTACATGTATTATTGTTTACATGGTTTAGACCACAAGAAGCAGAAATCTCGGGCATTTTGAAACTTAATAACAAACTTATGTGCTAATCACTGAACATATTTCTGTTTTACAATACTCCAAAGTGGCGCCAAACAAAGAAACTGGTATGTGTAAAGGAATCCCGCGGAAGCGTAGAACAGATTTATTTTTATTCAATAAGACATATATAGTCGGGTTTCTCAATTCCTGTATCTTCAAATCCTACAATCGGAAAGATATACGGCTGACTTTTTGTATATATAAAGCTTGGATATTGGTTCACACAAAATTGCTGTATAGCAATGTGAAACTAATTGCAGTTGATGTCTGTATATAAATTAGCACTGATTGTTTAAAAATCATGTCGCGTTTTGATGCGGCAGAATGCATGCCTAGTTGTCAACCCAATCACTGTTGATGACTATGCTTCACTCTTTAAGTGCACGACGGCGGTTCGGGCCTCAGACTCAATGACAGCCTTTTCGTAAAACTTTAATCTGTGGGTTGGGGCTTGACGATATGTCTTTGGCTTGGACCGCCGTGGTTCAACTATTGGTTTTAATTTACTCTGGCATACAGTAGAATTAGCCATGAGTACTCGTCTTTGTTTATTATATTGATTAATTTGATTTTTATTTGTTCGCTTTGATGCATTGACTGAGTTGGGAGCCTTTGTGCGAACCGAATTTTTATGTATTTCTGTATTAAGAGAAGCATCGGGACCCATGGTAGAGTTGGCTAGCTCTGAAAGTGCTTTGAACCCCACCCCCCAGCCCCCCCCCCTCCCCCCCGAATGGTTTGCTCTACTGACCGTTCTAAGGCGGTGGTCCCGGTGTAAAATAGTTTTACTCTTTGTTGCTTTGTGGTTTATTCTACGAGGCGATTTGTTTTATGTCTTATCTTGAGTTATTTTGTTCTTGCGTTTTTTCGGTCCTTTTAGCATTGCGATTACCTCTCTTGGGGAAGAGAGAGCTAATCTTAATGCTTTTCGTACGTTTGTTCGATTTGTGCTTGTTTGGATTTGTCGGTTTTCTCTTCCTCTTAGTGTCTGGGAAGGGCTGCGGTTTGTGATTGTGGCACTCCCTGGACTTTTCTCTTACCTTTTTCTTTAGTAAGGATTTATGGTGTCCGAACAGTACGAGTAACACGGAATACGGAATTTTAATGCTGGAAACTTTGCTATGAGCCGCGTCAAGTGAAAAAAGTCCTCGAACATATACAAAACACGTATCTTCAGAGTCTTGCCCTCAGGTCTACACTCCACTCATTCCATATTAGCCATTGATTCAGGAAAGAGTTCAGGATCCGACTTGGCAAATGCCTTTCCGCTTTATGCAACTCAGTATATGAATTAAGAAAAGATATGACAGCAAACTGTCACATCAGTGACTCGATTAATTTGGAAATGTTATATATATATATTGTTTCATAGAGAACTGAACAATCGTTTTTACATGATAACTTCTTAGACTGATAGGCTGAAACAGTCAAGAATGATTTCAAGAACTATTTGTACACTGTTTGCATTTCTTACAAGCGTTTTAATAAAACATGGTAATATTAAAAACTGACCAGACACGCCTTAAACTGGAAATGGACTTGTCCAAAGAGTTCAGGTAGTAGAATCCATTTGCAATAAATGGTTTTATGTTGTTACATTTGTAACACTCATGGACGCGTATCATTTTGCAATTTGTTCCATTCAAAGCCAACTAAACAAATATTCCCGGCAAAACTTCAGATCACTGTATCAACCAAAGATGTCAATTTCAGACGTTTAGATAATATTGTACAAACTTTAGCCACTTTAAAACTCTTATCTGTATAAACAGACGACACGTTCTAGTGATTAAAAAAGTAAGTTCAAAAAAATGTCTCCACTTCGTGTGCATCAGTTTGTTTGTAAAAGGTTTAAGAATCCATATGGCTTTTAGAATTAGTATTATCTTACGTCTAAAGTGGACACCCTAGTATAGAGTGGATTTAAATGTATCTCTTTCTCAAATACTTGAATCTTTAAAGTATTTCCAACCACGCGACGTATTTCTACGGCCTAAGTTTTTAAAGTTTGGGGATCGTAAACGATTTTCATACAATTTAGTGAGCAGAAATTGACACCTTGTAAAACATCACAGAAACATGCCTATATACCGAGGCGGTCAAACGAGTACTCACAATCTGTTTTGAACAGAAATATGAAGAATATCAGAATTTTTTATCTGAAAATTTTCAATTTTTGATGGTAAAATTTTCAGTTTATTTGAATAGGCATGTTTTCGTAATGTAACAACTCGTCTCTAAGTTCATCGACAACTATACCTCAAACAGTATAATTCAAAACTACAAATAAGCTGGGGAACAGCATTTCCTACAATACTACATGTGCGCCCAGCGAACACTCCAATCACTCTACACATCCGCACAGGCTGATTAGAGTCTTAACCGTCCACTTAAAGATGCTATGGATTCTTGATTACCCACAGATGGCATGGTGATCTGAGTCTTCGTTGGGCCGTAAAACCTCAGGTGACCCGAGTCTTTGCTGGGCCGTAAAACCTCAGATTAAGTGGAACCTGTTTCAGGCTCTGACTAGTCCATTTCTTTGAAATTCAAGGGGGATAGAAACCCTTAATAGGTTTTCTGCCATTTTTTTTGGAGACAAAATTTTGACTTCCTGTTTGCTTTTATACTACACGTAAAACCCTTTCTGAAGAGGGATTTACCCTATAAGGAAACATTTGATGCCATCATGGTATTGGGACCTAGTTTTAAAATTTAACAGTGGATCCCTTTTCGGAAGGGATCCGACAGCGTGTTTGACTGACTTACCTCTCCTGAAAGCATTATCTTTTTATTTTTTTTTTTGCCCCGAATCACTTGTAATTAGGGCAGTACATTATTTGAACAGCGCTGTGGTCCTAATTGTTGCTCAAATTATTAAAGCATCATTATATATTAATATGCATAATTTATTTATTTATTTATTTATTTAAGTTTCAACGCATAAAAAAAATTACATCTATACATTAAATATGAAATTGTACGTATAAAACATCTTTTATTAAATGAGTGGATTTATTTATTTATTTAAGTTTCATCTCATAAGAAATTATAGTTATATATAAAGTATGAAATTGTACGTATAAAACAGTTTTCATTAAATGAATAGCTATTCTAAAGAGCTTTTGAGTGACTATAATATTGTACATAAGAAAGAGAGGGTTCGATTACCGTTTACATACTATATTATATAGTCTCTCAAAGCTCTATAGCAAAGCCACTCATTTAATGCTGAACCGTTATTGTCAACATACGGCCCCAAGCCCTATTTCTTAATACACGGCTAAAACGAAATAAATTAATATAAATCTGTAGTCGAACTATGTACTTTGCATTTACATATAAATGTACAAAGCAGCAGTGAAAATGAATGCTCAGATCATGAACAGCGTTAAAGAAAAGATCGCTTTTTAATTTTTGACAGAAAAATGCAATATATAGCACCTCCTTGTTTTTCTACTATCTCATATTACCTGGTTTTGCTTAGAAATTAGATCTAACTTGTAACAAATTTTAAGTATTATCAGTTTTGTATCATTATATATTGCCCGCTATATTCTAGCTATTGTCCGCTGCTTGCAGGCGCGTGGAGAGAGACCGGAATTTAATCTAGTCATGCTGATTGGGATGCTGATAACATGGAAATATTGCAGTTTACTGATGATTAAAAGTCAACATGTTAGTGATATCATCTCCGTTTGACAAAATATGGATTAATACAGCAGTTTTATTAATTCGCATGGCTGTAGGAACCTACAGGTTTAATAGCTTATCTACATCGGAAGTTCATTATGAGTTGAAATATTACCCGTTTTGTATAGCTCCAGTGAGGGTCGTTTAATACTGAACCGCGCTATGGGAAAACATCCCTTCTTGGCATGTACGGACAGCGAAGGCCCAGATCAGACTGCGCAGTCTAATCTGAGGTTACCCTGTCCATGCATGGTAAGGAGTTAAACGACAAAGTATGGTAAGGAAAGATCAGATATGGTAAGGAGTTAAAGGACAAGTATAGTAAGGAAAATTCAGGTATGGCAAGGAGTTAAAGGACAAATAATGTAAGGAAAGGTCAGGTATGGTAAAGAGTTAAAGGGCATGTTTGGTAAGGAAAGGTCAGGTATGGTAAGCAGTTAAAGGACAAGTATAGTAAGGAAAGGTCAGGCATGGTTAAGACTTGAAGGCTAGTAAGGTAAGGAAAGGTCAGATATGGTAAGGAGTTAAAGGACATGTATCGTAAAGAAAGGTCATGTATGGTAAGGAGTTTAAGGAAACGTATGTTAAGGAAAGGTCAGGCACTGTAAGGAGTTAAAGGACAAGTAATGTAAGGAAAGGTCAGGCACTGTAAGGAGTTAAAGGACAAGTAATGTAAGGAAAGGTCAGGTATGAGAAGGAGTTTAAGGACATGTATGGTAAGGAAAGGTCAGGTATGATAAGGAGTTTAAGGACATGTATGGTAAGGAAAGGCCACTTGGTAAGGATTTAAAAGACACGTATGGTAAGTAAAGGTCAGATATGGTAAGGAGTTAGAGGACATGTATGGTAAGTAAAGGTCAGATATGGTAAGGAGTTAGAGGACATGTATGGTAAGTAAAGGTCAGATATGGTAAGGAGTTAGAGGACATGTATGGTAAGTAAAGGTCAGATATGGTAAGGAGTTAGAGGACATGTATGGTAAGTAAAGGTCAGTTATGGTAAGGAGTTAGAGGACATGTGTGATAAGTAAAGGTCAGATATGGTAAGGAGTTAGAGGACATGTATGGTAAGTAAAGGTCAGATATGGTAAGGAGTTAAAGGACATGTGTGGTAAGGAGATACAGAACAAGTGTGGTAAGGAGTTTAGGACATGTATGATACTTCGTTAGAGAACAAGTGAGATAAGGAGTTAAAGAACAAGTATGGTGATGATTTAAAGGACAAGTGTAGTAATGAGTTATAAGGTGCCCGGACCATATACATAAAAGCTGTTGGCAAATATCTACCAGGGTCTGCACTGTGTGTTTAGGTATATATGTCCAAATACTTAGGGATATACGGGTTGTTGTATCCATTCGACTCTCTAACAACAATAACAGTTTCTCCGAATCAGACCAACTCATTAGGGTCTGTAAAAATCAAATGTAAATTTTACTGCTATTTTTGTTACACTCGTTTTCTTTTCCAAAGTGTGAGTGAAATATCCAGGAAATGCCAGTCACGAAACACAGCCTTCTGAAACAGATTCGCTTAGTCTGAAGAGCGACTCACCGTCGTGCGATTTAAGACGGAATAAAGCGGCGCGTAGAGCCAATCTGACTAGTTCACCCCAACCCGTGTCCCGCGATAAGTCAGGAGAGCCAATAGAAGAACGACCGTAGCAGTAAGTCAGGAGAGCCAATAAATAAAAACAACTGTGGCGATAAGTAAGGAGAGCCAATACAATAGAAGAACAACTGTGGCTGTAAGTCAGGAGAACCAATACAATAAAAGAACGATTGTGGCGGTAAGTCAGGAGGGCCAAAAAAACAACAACAACAAAAAAATAATAAAAAAATAGAAGAACGACTGTAGCAGTAAGTCAGGCGAGCCAATGCTCGGACTGTAGCGGTAAGTCAGGAGAGCCAGTGCAATAACAGAACGACTGTAGCTGTAAGTCAGGAGAGCCAATGCAACAGAAGAACGACTGTGGTGGTAAGTAAGGAAAGCCAATAAAATAGAAGAACGACTGTAGCAGTAAGTCAGGACAGCCAATGCAGTAGTAGAACGACTATAGCGGTAAGCTAGGAGAGCCAATGCAATAGAAGAACGACTGTAGCAGTAAGTCAGGAAAGCCAGTGCAATAACAGAAGGACTGTAGCGGTGTCAGGAGAGCCAATGCAATAGAAGAACGACTGTGTTCGTAAGTCAGGAGAGCCAATAAAATAGAGGAACGACTGTAGCAGTATACAGGAGAGCCAATGCAGTAGAAGAACGACTGTAGCGGTAAGTCAGGAGAGCCAATAAAATAGAAGAACGACTATTGCGGTAAGTCAGGAGTGCCAATGCAATAGAAGAACGACTGTAGCGGTGAGTAAGGAGAGCCAACACAATGACAGAACGACTAGCAGTAAGTAGGAGAGCCACCAATACGATAGAAGAACGACTGTAGCAGTAAGTCAGGTGAGCCAATACAACAGAAAACGACTGTAGGAGAGTCAATGTAATAGAAGAACGACTGTAGCGGTGTCAGGAGAGCCAATACAACAGAAGAACGACTATGGTGGTAAGTCAGGATAGCCAATGCAATAGAAGAACGGCAGTGGCGGTAAGTCAGGAGAGCCTATACAATAGAAGAACGACTATGGCGGTAAGTCAGAAGAGCAAATGCAACAGAAGAACGACTGTGATGGTAATTCAGGAGAGCCAGTTCAATAGAAGAACGACTGTGGTGGTAAGTCAGGAGAGTCAATACAATATAAGAACGATTTGGCGTCTTTACTCTGCCTCTTAATGCTCTCCGTGTTGGACAATATTTTGCTGAAGTGCTCTCAAGTTGTTGCATTGTGAGGCATGTTTTTGTTTTGCTCCAACTATCTAGTCAGTAAGTAGATTATCAGACAAAGCATCAGCTCCCGCTAAATCTGTTTCAGAAGGTTGGCGCCTTGATCATGCACGTGAGCATACGAGGATGATCAGCGTGACCGCAAAAATTCTCTTAGCACTTTGTAAAGACGAGCTAAAAGCTATCCAAGATGACCTAGCTTCTTAGATCAAAGCAGGGGCATTGGCCGCGGGGTAAGGAGTCATGTAATAAAGCACTTTTACAGCCGGCCAGCTTCACCCTTGGTCCCGATGCTACTCTTAATACAAAAATACATAAAAAAATCGGTTCGCATAAAGGCTCCCAACTCAGTCAATGCATTAGAGCGAAAACATAAAAATCAAATTAATCACAATGAAAAACAAAGACGAGTACTCATGGCTAATTCTACTGTGTGCTGGAGTAGATAAAAACCAATAGTGAACCACGGCGAACCAAGCCGAAGACATATCGTCACCTCCACATCCCACCGGTTAAAGTTTTACGAAGAGAAGAAGTTATATCTAATTTCTTTATATATATATATATATATATATATATATATATATATATATATATATATATATATATATATATATATATATATATATATATATATATATATATATATATATTTTTTTTTTTTTTTTTTTTTTTTTTGTTGTTGTTTGTTTGTTGTTCTTATAGGAACGGGGGTTACGTGAAAAGGGATTTATTGCAATGCACAGCTTTCGTTTTGAGCTGTGGTTAACACACACCGTATTGTTAGAGCAGTTATATAAAGAATTTGCATGAGTTTTGTAGGCGTGAAAAGGATGGTTATAAACAGCCAGTATTTTCCTGCTCAGGCCCTGTCAATAATATATACACGTACATCACGAAAACATGCCTATACAATTTCGACCCCCTTAAACCCACTTTTATACAGTAAAACTGGGGTTTACAGGGGTATACATTATTTTTCTTATCTCTACTCAAAAACAAAGATTGTGGGTACTCGTTAGAACCGCCTCGGCGAGGCGGTTCTAACGAGTACCCACAATCTATGATTTGAGCAAATATTTGAAAAATATCAGAGGTTTTTATCTGAATTTTTTCTGTTTTTGGAGGTGAAATTTTCTACAATTTTTCATAGGTATGTTTTCGTAACGCTTTGCCATTTATCTGAATTTTCGTTACTTGTGCCACGATGGCGATTTCAAAATTGACATTGATTCTTAACCTTACCTTTGTATAACAGGCGAACGCCTTACGATAAACTATCAACGTGTACTTTTTGTATCATGATATCAGATGAGGGCCAATGAGGGGGCAATGTCTCCGTAGATAATATAAGAAAGTATATGATTAATGACTTTCAAGCTGAACTACTTTATATTTGGGTAATCATTCAGCAATAAAAACATTTTAAATGATAAGATCAACACCGCTAGAATAAAATTATTTCTTAATTCATCCTTATTTTGTATTTCATCAGCTCATGTTACATTTGAGAGTCTGCTTAAAAGATATTTAGATAATGTCGTCATTTTAACATATTTTATTGGTTATTATCTTTTGATGTATCTACTTAAATTTTATTTATGGAATAAAATATTAAATAAAACAAGAATATGATACAGACTTATTACATCTGATGAAAAAACTCGTGCTTGAGATGTCAGAAATAAGACCAGTAAGATGTCGGAAAGAGGCACCTTTTCTTGTCCTGACCGTGTGTAATTATTTCATCCCTACAAACCCACCAGATACCTATGGGAACAGTGCGGATCCAGATGAGACTGTTTGTAATTCTATTTTGATTTTTGACTGAGGCCCCTATTTGCAATAATGGGTGTGTCTAAATTCAGAGATGGAAGAATCCAATTCAGAAACTGAGGGATGAAAGGTTTAAGAGAATTCTTACGCCGGACGACTTGTTAAAGATGAGTATTCGGTAATTCTCCAATAACATATGCTATGGGTAATTGGAAGCGCCTCGGTAAGGCTCGTCTACTTAGTGTCAACAATGCATGTTTTTATCGAGAACTGAAGAAAAAATCTAGGATTATCACCACCCAGCTAGCATTCTACGTAAATCTACATCGGGCCGTCATCGGCCCGTCAGCTACCCTGACGGGCCGATGGCGGCCCGATATAGATTTACGTAGAATGCTGACTGGGCATATACTTCATGACAAGTCTTACGATACACGTTCAATGCCATCTGAATTCTGTTTATAAGAACTTTTACTGGCCCCGACAGTTTATGAGCCAGTAGATGGCGACTGCGCAGCCTACCGTTTGTTACCTGTCTTGTTTATCCCATTTCAGGCTGGAGACCCTAAAGGGTAATTGGCAAACAGTGCAGACATTGATCAGATACCGCAGAACACAGCGTCTGATTAGGATCTACACCTTTTGTATTAACTACAGGAATTTCTGTCAAACATTGTAATAATAAAACCTAACCAGACACCCTGCTATTAGACTACTCAAAGAATTGTGGCAGGAAAGTCCACTCGACGTAAAAGTGCTATATAAATATAACCGTACTAATATCAGATTGTAGAAGGAGAACTGCTGACTGTTTTGAATTTCACCGGCAATGCTGTGAAAGTTAGGTTAGATTATGTGCCAGTCGCATTCATGTACACACGACGTGCAGCTGACATTCAAATGTTCGATTATCGAAATAGATTATCAACGTACTTTTCGTCATGCTGAGTCTTTCAAAGAACATTTCTTGTAAATCAACTGGAGGTTGAGATACCTTGAAAATGTCACTGTCACAGGTACTAAACAACAAGAAGACGAGAGAGTATTTGAATTATAAACTAACAAAATAAAGCCAGAGACTCAAGACCATAGCATAAAACCAATATAGTTCAGAAGGTGCCACAATCAAAGCTCGCAGTATACCTCCGATACTAAGAACAACACCAAAGCCAATAGGATTATCCACCGTCAGAACATATGCATCCGCTCGGTCTGCTCAGCGTCTTCGCTTGCGCTCAATGGGTAGCTAAGGACCCAAAGTAAGTAATAGTGGTCATGGTACCCAAACCGTAATCCAAACTCATAAATCCGTAAACGAATGACGAATCAGAATGTTCAGACCAACAGACATGGACCCAAGAATAAAGGGTGTAATCATGCGTCCGCGGATACTAAACATTACTTGGTAAGCAAGCTACGCCCGCCATGCCCATAGGCTTAAACGAAGGAAATGTGGGTAGAAGTGTATGTCCGGGATCTTGGAAGTCTACTTATAGCTCGTCATTGGTAAAAACATCAGAAACAATTCTGGAAACTGCTACTTTGGCTCAACAACCTTGTAGTGAGCACTTTCTCACGCTCCATGAAGTCCTGATAATTTGATCAGGCTCTGGCATAACGGATTAACTGTGAAACGTAAACGCCGTATGCTGCTGCAGAAGGGATATTACTGCTCGGGAATGGAAAGCTAACAATGGGAAAATTGAAGTCAACCCCTTTGTCGTAAAGCCTAGTAGTAAACTTTCCATTGTCAATGTAGAGATAATAATCCAAGTATGAGGAAAAGGCTGCAGTCTCCATTGTTTCCTTCATTTCAAGTTCACGTGAATTCCAAATGCTCTACAAAATTTTGTGTCTTTCAGAGACAATACATCATCAATATATATCTGTAGGTGAAACTGAATTGTTGTGCAAGGTATTTCTTGCCTGCTTTGAGGACTGAGACTTTGTACAAACTCCGCCTCATACGAGTATAAAAACAAGTCGGCAAGCAACGGTGCACAGTTCGTACCCATCGGTATGCCGATTGTTTGCTAAAATAAGAGAACTAAGGAACTGATATAAATCAAGCCCCCGCCCCTCCACAACCCTTTCTCCACCCCCACATTCGCCCCCGCCCCCCAACCCCCCAACACCAAATGGAAAGACAGACGAATATAATAAAGCAGCCGCCAAATGGAAAGACGGCAAGCAGAGTTGGTAACTCTTTTCCAAAAAGGTGGAAACTCTGTTACCCAAACTTAACTGAATATATAATCAATTTACATAATTATTTAAAGAAAAGCATTAGAAAGTATAACACTACATAACAATTAACAAAAAGTACCACAATGTAAGTACCGCCTTGGAACGGTCAGTAATGAATTACTGGGGGCTTAAGCTACCTTTACGGGATTCCAACCCTCGCCCTCAGCTTCCACGGTGTTAAAAATCATATATTTGTTTAGTCCGTGTGTAGATCTTCTTACTCATCGATGAATCATTACGGGCAAAGATAAAACACAGATAACGCCTATAATGAAGCAAAGCTAGGGATTGAACAGTAACAACGTATTGAGAAATTTGGAGATTTCTGGGTTGTGAAACAATACGAAGCCTTCTTCGTGCAGAGAGTGAAAACTCTGATCAGACTGGGCGGATACCTAGGCTGATCCAAGTCTTCACTGGGCGCAAATACCATTGTGTTGGTTGTTTCATGAGGTGGCTCATTTACATTACGAAAACACTCCTATTCAAATATATAGAAAATTTCACCTCCAAAAACTGAAAATTTTCAGATATAAAAACTCTGATATTTTTCATATTTCTGCTCAAAACATAGATTGTGGGTACTCGTAAGAACCGCCTCGACGAGGCGGTTCTAACGAATACCCACAATCTATGTTTTGAGCAGAAATATAAAAAATAATGTATACCCCTGTAAACCTCAGTTTTACTATATAAAAGTGGGGTTTAAGGGGGTCAAATTTATATAGGCATGTTTTCGTGATGTCTAAATAAATAGCTAAGCGAACAGTTTCCTGTTTTCCAAGTGCTGTGACCACAAAGCTAGACAAATCATCACAAACACAAGATTAACTCTAATAATTAACTCTAATAATTAACTCTAATAATTAACTCTAATAATTCTAATGAAAGTAGATAATGATTACAAAATAGGAAAAATCAGTTTCGTTTAGTTGTTCATCGCATTTGTCTCGTAAATTCACTCTACTGAAACAGCACGGTGTAAATACTGCTGAATGTGGCCTCCTCTCTCTGCCACTGGATATTAGGTAGAGACAGAAAAACCATGGCTTTTTGGACGTACCTGAATGGTTTTGCTGCTTGCATCATACATTGTAAGAGTGGTTATGTGTATATACGTGTCTGTTTCCTTGCCTTTCACACCAACTAGATCATGATCGATAATTGCAAATATGACATCATCAAACTGATCACACACTAAATTGAAGCAAGCACTTATTGGGTTTCTATACCAAAACACCGGGAAGAGTTGCTAGGTACAAACCAAAGCCGCTTAAGAAATTGTCATTTATGGTACTGTTTCAACGTTATTTACTTAACTTCAAAATGCATCATTAGGAGTCACTGCTTCACAACTTCCACCTCAGAAAGTATTTCGAGAGAAACCTCTGACAGCTTAAAGACGACCAGAGAATCTGATGAGCATTCTAATGAGAGCAATAGATTCTAAAAGGAGTGTTTGACTTTTATGCTGTCTCATTCAACAGTGCTTTTAGAACATTGCTAAAATGAAAAAATAAAATAATTAAGCGAAAAAAAAATAATAATGAACACTACCTTGGTATGGTCAAGAACTGGAGTGATGATGGTGGTGATCGAAGATGGATTTTCAGCGTCCCACTTCCTCCACCCAACATGTTGTACTGTAGCACGTTCTACTGCCATATTTCTATTGCAGTTCGTATAGTTTGTTCGTTTTCTGTTCGTTTGTTTGATCTGTTCTCTAGTTAGTGCTATTCCGTATTGTTATTGCATGTTATTAAACTCATACGTTGACTTAGGAAGTCTGTGTTACGTGACTGTGACCTTCACGGGGATACTGAATAAATCATGCCAGAAACAAACTCATATACAATTACTGACTATTGAGCTATAAGATATGACGTGATATCCAACAGAGAATACCAATATTGACCGAGGCGACGTTATATCCAATACCTCAATAGTCAACAACTGTTTTGATATATAGTTTGTCTTTTCTCTTGATAACTTTGGCAATAACAGCCAACACCAGATCCCCTTAATATATACTAGAGTGCGTAGACTTCGGCGTCACTACTGGCGACGTCACTAAATGATTATATCTAATTTCAGAAATCAATATGCACTGGAAGGCACGCGCAAGCCAGTGTATCTCACGATATATGGACTGGGCTGAAGACGGCTGTGAAAATCAATCTATTTATAACTTATTTTACAAACACTTATAGTAACAGACATAGGAACAGCATCAAAAGAGAAACATAAGACTACCTGGGGTATTTTATCCAGGTTTGGATGGTTATGACATCATTCTAAACACTGATGCAGTTCCGAACCATCAATGCATTTTACAAGGGCATCACTCCTACTGTCCTGTCGACATCACTCGGAAGGGCGTTTTGTGCTTAGCATTTTTTTTTTTTTTTTTTTACATGAAAATAGTTTGTTCTAACTGACCACATCTTATCAGAAACCATTTGTCCTTTCTGTTTCTGTGCTTTGTTCTCAAATATTTACCCTAAAATTAAATTTATGGACAAAATTGTCTTACCTGTCTAATTTCTATTGTAAAGTGAGTTTTTTTTTTTTTTTTTTTTTTTTTTGTTTAAGAAAATATGTTTTACTTTTCTTTGCTGGATTTGAATTATTGGTGTTTTACAACAATATTGTGAAATTTTCAGAAAACTTGAACAGCGGAACTTGTTGAAAATCTGCCTCCAAGATTCCTATCTTACAGATTTCTGCATAACTTGCATTCACTTCACTATGGAAAAAAAGTGAAAATATTTTATTGTTTAAAAACCAATAACTAGAATTAAAGTTTTTATGCATGAATAGTTACGACAAATGATTTTGCATGAAATCAAGAAAAAAGTTTGCAAATTTACTTCTCCTTTGTAAAGCGACAAGCAAAAATATATTTCCAAGTAATGTCGAAAGAACAGTAGTGAACGGATTTAATCAAACGTTGTCTGGTATTTTCTGTTTTTGTTCTGTATTTCCAAAGGAATCTTATTTCGGAGTATTACGTAATAGCAGCAGATGCCGTTAGTACTTGTAGGAGGCCGTAAAACAAACCCCGTAACTCGATATTGAGCAGATATTATTAAATTCCCAGGTAGTTTGGGACTATAAGGCTCATACATTATATATGAAAATAGAGTCCCGCTCAAAGCTACTAGTGGTGTCAGAGAAATGGAAAAAACATCAGAATTTTTATCTGAAAACTTTCAGTTTTTGGTGTGGAAATATTCAATATATTTCAAGAGGCGAGTTTTTGTAATGTTGAGCACTGGCTGCCAGCACTGATTGCCACGGGCCCTCATCCTTGTTTTATAACAGTGATTAAATTTGATTTTCATATTGCTGTTTTTTTTTGTTTTTTTTTTTTTTTGTTTTATTTTCGTTTTCTGTGATGTTTCATTGAAAGCATTAGGCAACCTCTGTGGAGCCGAACAATCATTCTGTAGTTTTTCTAGGATAAAGATTTGGTACTAGTAAAATCGATTAAGCCCTCACCCAGGTAGTTTTACTACATGACCGCTGACCATTCTTTGGCGTTGGTTATGGTGTTGGTTGGTCTTTGTGTGACCTTGTGGCTGATCGCTTTTCTTAACATATTGTTGCTGTGCAGAAATTTAACGCTACCCGGAACCCGAGACACATGGAGGCTGCAGCGATTGTAATGTATATGTATTTGTACAGCCTTGCTTTTATGGATCACCATGCACACTTGGTCCCGCTGTCTGTCACCAAGCGCCGCCCTGTCCACTTTATACTCAACCCAGGGAACGTCGAGTATGAGCTAGGCTTACTAATGGTCTGAAAATTGTCACGACCGAGCGGGATTCGAACCTACGATTTCCCGCTTAAAAGCCGAGTGCACTAACCACTAGGCTACCCAGCCCACTTTTAACACGTTTTGTTCTGTCCGTTGTTTTATAGTTGTGTTTAGTGGATTCTGCCTCGCATTTAGATTTACCTTGTTGGGGAAAAGAGACCGGGTTGCTTTGCTTTTCTTTGGTTTGTAGCTTGTGTACTGTCCGTTTGGTTTCTTTAGTTCTTCCTCTTAATGCCATGGGTAAGCTATGATATGTCATTGTGGCTATTCCTGCACATCTTCTGTACTATTATCCACACTGGCTGCAACAGTCATTACGAAAACACGCCTATTCAAATATATATTAAAAATCAGTTCCAAAAACTGATAATTTTCAGATAAAAACTCAGATATTTTCCATATTTCTGCTCAAAACATACATTGTGGGTACTCGTTAGAACCGCCTCGCGTAGGCGGTTCTAACGTTACCCACAATCTATGCTTTTTGGGAAAAAATAAGAAAAATAATGCATACCCCTGTAAACCCAAGCTTTACTAAAGTGGGGTTTAAGGAGGTCAAAATTATATAGGCGTGTTTACGTGATGAGAGGAAAACCACGTCGTCCACGGTGAATAGGATGTGCGCCGTACAGATTTCCATACTGTTCCCACTGTCTTCAGAGATAGAGTTGCATATGGTGATTCTTTATTATTTGCAGGCCGGTGCTTCATTTGTCTTGTTATTACTCATATATGCCAAGTGTAACAAAATATAAATATTCAGTTCAAATATGTCACAAAATAACGAGTTCATCAGGAAAGAACATCAGCTCCTGGTATACATTTCTTTCTTCTATCTTTCAATTGATATTAATATCTGTAACATATGTGCTCATTTCAGCCTTTCTGTCTCCTGTCAAATACTTGATGATGTATGTTAAAAATATTAAAATGCGAACACCCATGGTAATCATTGCATGATTTATAATATAAATGACTTCAATCAAACTTAAAATTTTTGATTTGTGTACATTCATTTAAAAGTGACTTTTCAGTCGTATTTACTCTATGTATTGGGACAAACAAGTCTGACAGTACGAAAACACGCCTATTCAAATTTATAGAAAATTCACCTCCAAAAACTGAAAATTTTTAGATAAAAAAAAAACAAACAAAAAAACTCTAATATTTTTCATATTTCTGCTCAAAGAATAGATTGTGGATACTCGTTACCCACAATCTATTCTTTGAGCAAAAATAAGAAACATAATGTATACCCTGTAAACCCCAGTTTTACTTTATAAAAGTTTGGTTTAAGGGGGGTCAAAATTATATAGGCATGTTTTCGTGATGACAAACGGCGTAGACCAAGTTTATCGCGGAATCCGATCAAGGTCTAAACTGTTTGCCACTCAACCAGCAATGTTAGTCACATCAACAAATATGAGAAGTATGGTGCAGAATTAAGATGTTTCAATATTTAGGGTAACTACTGTCTGTATTTTCGCTCACTTTGTTACGCTTACTTCCTCTACAAACTTCAAAGGTACTACAGTGTTACGCAAAAAATGACTTTAGTGTTTGACTGATACACAACTTGGAAATCAGCTTTTAAGGTGAATGGGAAACTTCCAGGTGGAGGCAACTCATTCAAAATTGATTTTGCAATCTTCTAAAACATGTATCTAATCTACTCTTAAAGGAAAGAATTTGCTCCCGGTGGGAGCAAATTCTTTCCGTTTAGAGTAGATCCTTTTCAGAAAGTATCTGATGCACGATAAAAAAAAAAAAAAAAAAAAAAAAAAAGATTTTTTTTTTTTTTTAACAAAATATGTGTTTCCCTGTGAACAATGGCGAGAACTCTATCCAGTGTATCCGGTCCCTTTATTATGTATTCTGCGAACAGCACCCACAGTCTGATCTGAATCACCTATCGTCATCGTATACAGTGCATTTACAGTATACATTGTTCCTGACGGAGAAGGCTATGATCAGGTTGTAAGAACGCAGGCCGAAGTGGGCCTTTGTTGCGTGCCTATGCTTAAAGTCTATTTTCCCAATATAGCTTACCATACGAGAATATGTCCAGATTAGACTGCACGCATGCGCGCTGCCTATTGATAACGTAGTAGTCCTTATGAGCTCCTTCAATGCGAACAGTGCATGCCACGATCAGATTGTGAACATGTTCAGACATCTGTGTCTTTATTGTTTCCTCTACTTGACGTGGCTCTGAGAATGACATTTTATCATTGTAGGAAATGAAAAATTAGTTTTTACGACGTCAAATGGATTGTATATTTCAAGTCATATAAAACATTTGATATAGAGACATCCAAGAAAGGCCATAATGACGTAACACCCCGGATAATGGTTTAATTGACTGTAATGACAATGCAAAACAGCAATATGTATCATCACGAAAACGCCTATATAATTTTGATACACTTAAACCCCACTTTTATATAGTAAAACTGGAATTTATAGGGATATACATTAGTTTTCTTATTTCTGCTCAAAATACAGAGTGTAGGTACTCGTTAGAACCGCCTCGCAGGGACGGTTCTAACGAGTACCGCAATCTATGTTTAGAGCAGAAATGTGAAAACTACCAGAATTTTTCATCTGAAAGTTTTCATTTTTTGGTAGTAAAATTCTCCATATATTTGAATAGGCATGTTTTCGTAATGATAAATGACCGAATAAATGATGAGAAGGAATAAACGAAGCGGCAGGGCAACAGATAGACCGCTTTGAAATTGTAAACAATAAAGCCATGAGGGCTCAAACCTGGTTTCACGAATATCTAGTCCTATTGCAAAAAATATTGGAGATATTTCTCGGATTGATCACACAGTCTTTTCCGAGGTCATTCTCTCCAGTTGTCAATTACTGGCGAACGTATGAACACATGTATTGGCTGACCGCTTAGAAGACTAAGGTTCCTCAGGAAAACTGTGAGTAGGCTAATTGAACCCAGCAGGCACAGGACGTTTATACGTCGCCTCAACGTCGATGCAACGTCATGACGTTGCATCGACGTTGAGCCGACGTTGTATTAACGTCATGTGCCTGCTGGGGAATGGGTTGACATAACCTAAAGTGTATTGATTGGTCCGTAAAACGCTCCAAATCAACCAAACAAATTCGTTTTCTGTGTATTTATTATTTTATTCCGTCGTAAATGACCCGGATGATGAACTTTGCGAGTTCGGAAAGGGATGTCTCACAAATGTAGCTGTGGCTAACCAATATATACTCGAACGCAAAAATAACGCCTATTCAAATATATAGAAAATTTCACCTCCAAAAATGAAAATTTTCAAGTAAAAAACTCTAATATTTTTCATATATCTACTTAAAACATAGATTGTGGGTACTCGTTAGAACCGCATCGCCGAGGCGGTTCTAACGAGTACCCACAATCTATGTTTCTGAGCAGAAATAAGAAAAATAATGTATACCCCTGTAAACCCCAGTTTTACTATATAAAAGTGGGGTATAAGGGGGTCAAAATTACATAGGCGTGTTTTCGTAATGTGTTCGGTTTGGTGTTTTATGTCAAAGCTGAAATATGCTGGTAATGACGAAACGCGAAATGCATTATTGATGCACTGAGTTCTCTTTATTGCAAAATTGTTGAAATTGTGTTTGTTTATTCATGCGTAACGAACGCGTAAACGACTAAGGGGTCAAAATAAAAAATCACACTTTCTGATAGATTAATTCATCATCTGATTAAGAGTTTTCACTGGCTCCAAAAGTGGTGCAGACTTTATTAGCACCTTAAATTATGTCTCAGAAACTTCATCAGAAATTTTCAGCATCGCTAACTCGTCATAAACTTAATTATGTCCCTTTGTGCAAATGTCGCAATGTAAGTTATGTTCTCGATGGCATGAGATTTGCCGTAAAGGGGATTGGAGCCAAACTCCAGTTCAGGTTGAATTCAAGCGTTAGTGGTCACATTCAAATTAAAGGACGTAACTCTTTATGTACTGCATTTGAGTAAAATTTTCTAATGTTTTACAGTTGTCGTGTTTGTTACATCATGATGTACTCACATGCAGCACAATCGAAATGAATTCGAGTTCTTGATACATTATGCAAGAATTTTGTGATTTTATTTATGTATTTATTATTTTTTGGACAAAACAGCATAATTTATTCACCAAATCGCGTTTTAAAACTAAAATACTGCAAAACCATAGGCATAGTCAAATCTGTTTACTAAGTTAACAGTAAAATAAAATATTATTATTTTAATAAGGTAAACCGAAAGAGTAAAATGCGTTTCTTATGCTGTCGAGTATATATATTGCTGATAGCTATAAAGAATACAATTAAATACTGGATATAAATTTGACTTTATCGTCATACCGTCTTAACGTACATATTACGTAACGCAAAGACGTTCTCCTAGTTGCTAGGGAATAACGTAACGTTGTCACAGTACACTGATAAGTAGGTACAAAATGCATTTGTTTTAGTGAAAAATGAACAAAAAGTTAAACAAAAAAAAGGCATGTGAAGTTTTTTCTTCATATATATATATATATATATATATATATATATATATATATATATATATATATATATATATATATATATATATATATATATATATATATATATATTGGTGGGTAGATAGATAGTTAGGTAGGTAGTACGTAGGTAGGTCGGTCGGTAGGTCGATCGACAGACAGACACACAGACAGACAGACAGATAGACAGATAGATAGATAGATAGATAGACAGATCAACAAGTCCGATATTGCCACGATATTCTGTAATTTGATTTTCTACCGCGGTTTCACTGACAAGTACAGATTTTCAAGAAGGCATCTAATGAATAGCTTTGCAACGAGAACGTAACGTCATGATAACGTTCCGTACACAAATAGACTACTGTTAAATAGTCCTGGTCTGTGAATACATTGATGGCACAAGTACCTAAGCTGTCATATTTAGTTTTGGTTTTATGCATTTATGAACATTTTTTCGTTGCCTTTCGTAACGTTGCACTTTCTGTGTATACAGTCAAAAAAGTTACAAAGAAAAAGTTCCCTAGAACGGATGATAATAGTTTAACAATAAGAAAGTAGGAAAACCAATTCACAATAATAATAGTTTTTTTTCCTCCCTACCAGTTTCTGTTCATCAGAAAATTAGCTTTATATATAAAATCACCATTTCTTAACCCTTGAAAACTTTACAATTGTAAAGGAAAACGGTAAGGACGAGTAGTAAAATTATTATTGACCGGCGCGCGGGTCTCTTAATATAGCTTTGGATTTTTACATATGGGAGCGTGCTCGATTAGCTCACTAAGGACTTTTTATATTTGCCGGGATCGTCGGTTTGTGACGATCCCGGCAAATATAAAAAAAATCTTATTAACAAACTGTGTTATAAACAGGGTAATGTCTATTTTATTTTCGTTTCAATCAATAAATCATAAAGCTTAATAAAAGCAAACATTAACTCTTTCGGTGCCAAATTTCAGACGACATTGTCGTCTGCTTTCCTTTTTTAACAAACTATCACTTGAAAAGAAGTTTATACGTAAACTTGAAAGACTGAATGTCAAACAGCGTAAATCAAGATGAGACGGCTCATATGAGCCGTCTCATCTTGATCTACGCTGTTTTCAAAAGCCTATTATTATCGCCTGTGGCAGTGAAAGTTAAAGAATCATATTGTTGTTCGATTTTACCTGTTACATTGAAACTTTATTAAACTTTAGTATACCCTTGTCCCATATCTCTATGTAAACATGAACAAAATTTGCGCCGGTACTTAGACGTTTACATCTAAATATTTTGTCTCGTGTATACTAGTATAGTACTGACTAAGTGCTTATAGTATTTCTTTGCCTGTGGAGATAGATGCCCGATTTTGGCTAGTCTGTAACTGGGCACTGCCAACAAGAAGCTGATCACATTGATTCATGAGAATTTGGTGTCATTTATATTTTATCATGTTTCCCAGTAGCTAATGTTACCACTAATTGTGTCTTAGTTCCGCTTCTTTAGTATTTAGAGTGTCCAGTGATGTGGCATAGACAAATTGGAGCACACTCGGTTAAAATAGCACAGCTGACATTCTGTGTATGCAAACAACAAATACCCAGGTCAGACCGCGCTTTCGCCCAGCCTGGCCTGACTACTCCCTGTTCAAATATACTGTAGTGTGACATTGAAATATGTATACGGCAAACATGATAGATGTTGGTTTGAGTGTTTAGATCTATAGATTGATTGTAATATTTGCTGTTCCTGTATGAAGTACGGTCGTTTTTCTCATGGCCGCCCACAATTGATACTGTAGCTAGCACTGGAGTTTGGAGTAGACTGATTCGCCAGTTTTTGTTATTGGTCATTCAGACGGTGATTGCATTTCTCATTAAGCGTCCAGCTACAATGCGTGACACTTGAAAGCTCTATTGTAACCCGTCTGTATTGTTTGACTTGTCGTAATTATTTATTCCGCATCAAATCGAAGACCTGGAGGTCAGTGCTTGTCCGTTGTGGTATAAGTGGCTCTTGTGAAATCAGCATTTAAATCTATTTCTTGGGAAAATAACCGTTCCGTAACTTGTGCGGGTATTGCAGCATGAAATTGGCCAATGTTTAATGTGTATTTTTGGCACCATAATGGCAGGGTACTACGAGGGTCCGTTTGTCAAGATTTGACACCATGGAAAACCCATTAGATCAACGCTCATTCTTTTAAGTGTGACACTTTTATTTTAAGAAATTTTCTAAAGTGTTAGCATTAATTAGGCAGAAAATAGACAGTTACAATTACATGCTTTCGTGGTCAATTAATGACTCATTAGGAACAAGAACGGTGGCATATTGGGAAGAAATTGTGCAATAAAATGATACGCCGCTTATTATTTAGTGAGGTGTTTTGTTATGACGAAAAATAAATTGTATCACTTTGATATTGATTACTACCTGCGCGATCTGACAAATAAAACGGAAAACTTGACGGAAGGAAAAAATTTTTCTAACAAGGTTTTAGTTTTCTTTCGCGTAAATTATGGCGATTCATCACGAAAACATGCCTATATAATTTTGATCCCCTTAAACCCCATTTTTATATAGTAAAACTGGGGTTTACAGTGGTATACATTATTTTTCTTATTTCTACTCAAATACATAGATTGTGGTACTCGTTAGAACCGCCTCAGCGAGGCGGTTCTAACGAGTACCAACAGTCCATGTTTTTCAGCAGAAATATGAAAAATATCAGAACTTTTATCTGAAAACTTTCAGTTTTTGGTGGTGAATTTTTCAATATATTTGAATAGGCGTGTTTTCGTAATGGATAGTAACTGTACATACGTCCTTAGAAATGCGGTTAAATAGATAAATAAATAATAAATAAATAAATAAATAAAATTTACTTTGCATATATATATTGGCAGCTGTTAACTGTGTGTACAGTCGAACTTCAATGACTTGAACATCTTTTGAACCATGGAAATTTGTTCTAGACATGAGTAGTTCGAGCCACTGAGGGTTAATCATAGCGCCAGGTCAGGAGGCCATTGGGATCTGTTTTCGATATTCTGTAAAATAATTGTATGTTGAGTGTATTTATTAGAATCGCCTCAATAAGGCGATTCTAATGAGTACACAGCGCGTACATTTTCCTGGTAAAATAAGAAAAAACTCACTAAAATATCCCTAAATATTTTTTTTTTGTTTCTTTTTTTCGTGAACGTCTTAGGAATTCAAAAACGAATTCGAATCAACTACGGTAACGAGCCATGGGTGTTCGAGTCATTGATTTTTTTTTTTTTTTTTTTTTTGTATATGTCCTATGAAATACAGATAACTAACTAAATAAATAAATAAATAAATAATATAAAGTTACATTTATACTTAATTTATGTCTTCTTTTACAAGTGTCGTTAGTTGAATGTATATCAATACTATTTGTTGGGCGTGTAAAGATCGGTATCATTAGTTAAGCTATTTAATGCCAGCATCAATAACTGAGTTTGAAATACCAGTACTATTAATTGAGTGTAAACGTCAGTATCATTAGTTGAGTTAAATGCCAATACCATCAGTTGAGTGTAAAGCTCAATACCGTTGAGTGTGTAAATATCTACGATTGAGTGAGTGTGTAAATGCCAGTACCATTGGTTGTAGGACAGGTGATGTAGGACAGCTGAATATGTAAATATCAGTTTGATTGTGTTGAGGTTTTACGGTCCAGTCAACCCAATGAGGTCATGTCGAGCGCGGTCAATTTACCTAACCACACGTTTACTGGGCAGACTTAGTCCTCTAAGCGATTAACTTGTATTGTGACATTCTTTCGCCAGAAACTGACAACTGCCCTTCTTGAATCAGCGGAAAGGAGAATAAATATCAGTACCATTGGGTAAATGTATAAATACCAGTACGAGTAGTAAAAATCGTTTTGATAAATCGAAACAAGAATACATCCCCATTAATCTGGTCAGATATTTCTATATCACACACTTAGAACGTACATTGTATGCTACCAATAAGGGAAAAAAAGAAGCTACCGTTTGTTAACCTCAATATTCGAACATCTTCACTCGTTATCAAATTTATCTTCATATTTCAACAGCTGTATTATACTACCCGGTGATGTGTGGCAAATGTTTGATGTTGACAAAAGGTGTAGACCCGGATTAGATGCCGCCTTTAGCGGCATCTAATCTGGGGCTGCACCGTTTGCTCAGACCTGCCTGTCCGAGTACTTACTGTAAATACCGTAGTAGGCTTATTGGGTAGATGTGTAGCTTTTCTGATCTTGGGCTACTCTATTCACGTTGCCTCATTTTGTTTTTTAATGGTACACCATGGTATGAGCATGATACATTATTATAGATTTTTCTCCCAGATGAGAGATAAATGACAAAAACAGTGTATCAGATTCAGACAATGATAAAGAGTTCTTCAAGGTTTTTAGCATCTTTTTATCTTATCAAATAATTGATGTCTCTATATCTTAATATGTAGGACATTCTGTATTTATCGCTTCATCTGAAGACAACAAACTCGGCCACATGTTGCCAATGTCGAGCTATTTGTCACTAAAATAACCTAGTAACCAAACAGTATTGCGTTCATGTTTCCTGTTATAGTTAAACACGAAACAAAATATCCGTATTCTCGTATCCGAATTCAGCCTTCCGTGGTATGGCCAAGTTATGTTTTAGGTCGTGTAAATTCCTATATCATCTCACAATATCATAACTATAGTGGAAGGCAAGGACATCTATCTAGTTGCTTACAGGGGGCGTGCCGGCAGTGCACAACACAAGATCGCTGGACCAGACATAAAACCAATCATTGTAAATCGCATTGTCGGTCTCATCTTAATTCGCTTTTAGAACTGGTTTTCTTCCGTGCGTCGTTAATAATTTGCTGATCCTCGTCGGTGTCAGTTAATGCATACAAGAGGTATTCAGTGGTACACAACATTGGCAAATAGGCAATCAATTAACTATTACTTACAATATAACCAAGACCAAGAACTTCCTGTAAATAAATAAATAAATAAAATACAAATTTACCCTTGTCCTGCTGAATAAATTATGATGTCACGCCTACTTCTAATTTTCTAATCAGATTACTTGATCCGGATTGTTGATATAAATTCACATACGTAATGGCAAACAGTGCAGATCCAGATCAGTTGGCTTCTAAGCCAACTGATCTGGATCTACACTGTTTGGAAAGGCAAGGCATATCCGGGGCCAGCAGGACTAGGGTTAAGTATTCGAACACCATAACTCCTGACCATACCGGTCCTATAACCTATCTATCTGGTAATGTGTTTAAAAACTGCTGGATAATTGGTAAAGAATATAGACACTGCAAAGTCTGAGCTGTTCACACTGTTCTTTTTCAGGACTGTCTATCCCAGGGGCGTAGCCAGGAACTTTATGAAGATGAAGCCTGCTAAAGGAATCTCTGAAATTTCAGCCGAGGCACTCATTACTACAAGACTGCATGTGCGCCCAGCGTCGTCTAAAGAACGCTTGGATGTCTGGCTAATTAGCGCAAAGCAATGACTCTGATCAGCCTGCGCATTTGCGCAGGCTGATGTTAGTCATTGCTTAGCGGACATGTGGTCGTCTTGTAGGAAATGCTGTTACCCGGCCCATTTGATGTCATCTGAACAAGTTTGAAGTGAAAATAAGTTTAATTTCCAAATTTATGTTGAAGCCCGGCTTCATAGCTTCCGCTTGGCTACGCATCTGTATCCCAATACTTGGGGTTAGTACGGTAGTTTTGTTTCACGTGGTATTGGATTAAGTTACTTATAAACCCTAAGCTGTGTCCGAACACACGCAACAGCGATGTGGTGGCGAGTACCAGTCTATTTGTTTCTTTTGGCTCAAACGCATCGATGCGTATCAAATTAAAGCGAATAAACCTTATGACAAGATGTCGATTTTTTCTCTCCTTTTTTCAGTTCGCTTCTAAAGCACGCTTTAAAATGCTAATTTGGACGTAACCCAGACTTATTCACTAATATTTAAGTAACTTACTACTTTTGCACCAAAACAAATTATGGTATAAAGAGGTGGCGACACACCTTTACAATAGCCCCTGTGAATTTACATAACTTTAGAGAATTTTTTTTCATTTGCTGTATACTGGAAAAAAAGCAACATCATTGGTAACATGTCCTAAAATGCGAGCAGTATAGACACAGAATAACAAGCACATACACAGCGCTAGGTCATTGTCTATATAAGGTAGCAGAAACATTTCCCAGGTTCCATCAAGCGTACGGGCCAAACTGCTTACTAGTCCAAGTCTTTCACTACGGTCCTTGTTTGCGTGTCACGTTTTCTGCCGAGCCCTAAGAAAACTGGCTTATTGAAAAATGCTACAGTACAGGACGGTGTTCTCTGATTAGGGACTCGCTGTTCTACTTCAGATATCAATGTGTCTTCCATTAATGGCAGAGAGGAAAGTTCCTAACCAGGATGTGTAGATGTATAGTTTGATCTAGTACCTTACAGTTCACACATGAGCCTGCGCACATGTGCGCAGGCTCATGTGTGAACTGTAAGGCACTTATTTGAACACATGCTCAAATAAGTCTCTTTTATTCCGAATTTCATGTCTTTAACCTTTATCATTCTCTGGGCTAATTCAGCAGAGGACAAATTGATGATATTTTTCTTATCTTTCCCAGAAAATGGGATTTGACATTTCATGCAAATAGGAGACAATTTGCATGGAAGTTAAAACCTGGTTATTGGAAAACAAGAAAAATATTTTAATATGTCGTCTGCTGAAATGTATGCCCAGAGTGCTAAGCATTAATTTATTCTTCACACTTCAAGTGGCTCGTGACGCAACGAAAGGATACCGCTGTAAGATATGCGTGTGGTTTAAAGTATGTCTTTAATTTTCCCTTGACATTTAAATGCATTCAGTGAAAAAAAAGACTTAAATAAATTTATGGAGTAAAATTTAAATGATGCAAAGCCATGCTTGGCTGGTTAAACTGAGTAGTCGCGTGACAGGCTTGTGCCCCAGACGCAATATAAAATTAGTTTAAGGCGGCTTACCTGACTTAGCATATAAGGATCATTTTCTCTCTCTTTCTCTCTGCTTCTCTTACTTCTGCTAGTTATGCTGTCAGTGTCGTAGCTCTAACATAATATTCTTTCTCGTCATTATGTCTGCGTAATGTCTTCCCACATGCTCCCTTGTAATATATAGTAAAAACAGTAGAATATTATTAGAAGGAATTTCATTTTTTTTTTTTTTTTTTTTTTTTTTTGTAGATTTTTAACAGGCTGTTTATTTTGTTCTTTACTTCTTTCAACCAAATTGCACTCCATAAATCGGTCTTAACCTATGTCCTGCTGCACCCCGATACACCCTGCCTTTGCAAACAGTGTAGAGCCAGATCAGTTGGCTTCTGAAGAAGCCAACTGATCTGGATCTGCACTGTTTGCCATTAAGTATGTGAATCTATATCAATAACCTTGATCAAATAATCTGATTGGTGAAAATTAGAAATGGGTGTGGCTTCTTAATTTATTCAGCAGGACTAGGGTTAATTAGGAAAAGTAGGGCAATGAGTAAACTGGTACAGACGATATCCAGGAAAAGCTATAAACGCAAATGACAATAAAAGGAAGAGTAAACAACTCCGACAGACACATTACGAAAACAAGACTATTCAAATACACTGAACATTTTAACACCAAAAAATGAAAATTTTCAGATGAAAAATTCTGATAATTTTCATATTTCTGCTCAAAACATAGATTGCAGGTACACGTTAGAACCGCTTCCACGAGGCGGTTCTAACGAGTACCCATAGTCTATGTTTTGAAGCAGAAATAAGAAAAATAATGTTTACCCCTGTAAACCCCCGTTTTACTATATAAAAGTGGGATTTAAGGGGATCAAAATTATATATATAGGTAAGTTTTCGTGATGAGCACACATGTTCTTGCACACTGGCTAAGGAAATCCTGGATTTAACGCTGTGATAGAAATTCCTATCCTACCTAGGTTATCCTACCCAGGGTAAGATAAAAATCGAGAATTCTCACGTGTTTGATATGCGCTGGTTGTAATGGACGTCACGTATGCCAACGTTAAGGTTTACGTCACTGAACGTAATGACGTCATTTAACGCCACAGAGGGGTGGTTGGGTGAGGCAAATGTGTCGTGTATCTTACGTTACCGGGGCGTCCAACTGATATTAGCTTACAGTTGGGCAAGGCCTGCTGTCCTTGCAGTAGGTAAGGGTAGAGGGGGGAATTGTTTTTATTTCTTCACGTTTATAAATTTTCCTTTCTCCCATGTCCCTCTCTTTCATCTCCTCTACTATCTCTACTATCTGTCTTCTTCCTTTCTCTGGGCGATGGCACAAAATGAACCACAAGGGTTGACGTGTCGTTTAACCCCAACACAACCAATCAGTCAGACGACACAGTAATATCATCATAATATAGCGGACGTCAGCAATGAAAGTGACTGCATTATTTAAAAATCTACGTTCAGAAATGAAAGGTGTGCAAGAAAAAGAATCTATCATGGGTGTGAGGGGTAGATAGAAAATTCCTGCACACCAGGTAAGAAAAATCCTGGATTTTACCCTGGAATAGATTCTTATCCTACCCAGGTTATCCTACGAAGGGTAAGATAAAAATCGAGAATCCTCACGTATTTGATATGCACTGGTTTTAATGGACGTCACGTATGCCATCGTTAAGGTTTATGTCACTAAACGTAATGACGTCTTTAAACGCCACAGTAATGGCGGACGTCAGCAATCGAAGTGACTGCATTATTAAAAAAATCTACGTTCAGAATTGAAGTTGTGCAAGAAAAAGAATCTGTCATCGGTGTTAGGGGTAGATAGAAAAATCCGTCCATCGCTATCACAGTCTGGCATCACTCAGCAAGCCTCGTCATGCCAAACAGTGATCCTCGGGACGGATTTTTCTATCTACCCCTCACACCAATGATAGATCCTTATATTATAGACCAATCAAATCAAAACATCCAGCTTTCTCTTTCACTAGGCTAATTTCTCCCTTGGAGACTATATATATATATATATATATATATATATATATATATATATATATATATATATATATATATATATATATATATATATATATATATATATATATATATATATATATATTGCGCCCAAGAAAGATAATACTTTGGGGTGATAATGAATTAACTTGCAGAAAATAATATTTTTGTACTAACTTCTATAAACTGACGTATTATTGTAAGTAAAGCATAAATATGTCAGTGATCAATCAACAAATTAACTGTAAATGTATATGGTGAGAAAATGGCACTTATGTCACGCGGGGTCTACGAAGACTTGTTTACGTAAACACATCTACATGTACAATGTAAATGTCTAACTCATAGCTTACCTCGTATAAGGCACTTCTAAGGAGTACCCACAACATATGTTCTTTTTGTTGCTGCTGCTTTATCTATTTATTTATTTTTTTCATGTTTTATTATTATTTTTATTATGTTTATTTTTATTTGTGTGTTGTGTGTGTGTGTGAGGGGGGGGGGGGAGGGGGCGGGGAGAGGGGGGTAGGGGGTGTTGTTGTTGTTTTTTTGTTGTTGTTGTTTTCAGTATTTTGTTTTTCTTTTTATTTATTTTTCGTGTTTCTTTTTTATTATTTTGTGAAGAAATTTTTGATAGTCATCGTATCTAAGGCTGTATATTTTATATTTTCACCAAATGACATGGGAATTAAGGAAGGTTTGACTATTAAGCATTAATACAGATTTATGCAGTAAAAGTACCACACATTGAAAAGCTGGTTTGAAAACTCTAAAATTATGAAAATAGTCCTAATACTGTAAACCACCACAATCACTTGTTTTCACTATATACTATGGTGAATCATGGGTTATATATTACATGGACTTGGGCTGGGGCACACTATTTCCTATAAGACTACATATGCGCCAAATGAAGACTCAGATCAGCCTGCAATATTGTGTCTAAGAAATGAGATAAAGCTCCGCGTCCACGCTCTCTGTTCAGGACCTCATTTATTTGTTGATATATTCTACAACTGACAGTGAATCTCTATGCCGGTAATGATGGCACAGAGGAGACTATGCGAACTTCCCTCATGAGACAGCGCGACAACCCCAGTAAGCATTCTACATAAATCTATAACGGCCCGTTATCGGCCCGTCAGGGTAGCTGACGGGCCAATAACGGTCGCTGTAGATTTATAAAGAATGCTAGCTGGGACGTGGGTTGAACTTGGCTTTCGTTCCCCACGTGACATAAGGACCGTTTCTCGTATTGGGTATATAATACAATATTGGTAAAAATAGGAATCAGCAGAAATATATAACTATGACAGATGGGTGCGCTAACATATACAGTCGACTCTCGTTATCTCGAATTCTAAGGGACTCACTTAAACACAGATTTTATCATACAGTGGCCCTCTTTGCATTAATAACATGTGTTCCCGAAAACGTTGCCATCAAAATGAATTTGCTACTTTAAAAATCCTAAACGCAGCAGAATTGCATTTAAGCTAATGCTACATTTATTCTTATGTCCTTACAGAAGGATATTTGTTGGAAGCACTTTAGAGCGGCAATTCTGACAAATACCTAAAACAAACGTTACTTGAAGTATTAATTAAATATTTTTGCATAATTTCTGATTAACTTCACCTTTTTAGCGAAAGTTTCGTGCCAGTAAAATTATGATTATAACAAATTTTGTCGTCGTATCGCATTATGAAAACATGACTATATATTACTGACCCCCTTTAAACCCCACTTTAAAACTGGGGTTTACAAGGGTATACCTATTTCTCTTATTTTGCTGAAACATAGATTGTGGGTACTCATTAAAACCGCATCGCCGAGGCGGTTCTAACGAGTACCCACAATCTATGTTTTGAGCAGAAATATGAAAAATATCAGTTTTGTATCTGAATATTTTTAGTTTTTGGAGATGAAATTTACTGTATATAATAGGCGTGTTTTCATGATGTCGAGTGTATTGAGTGTCGTCAGTCAATACGAAGTATATTCGGAATAATTTGTAAGCGGGAAGAGGCGCTCGTGAGGTAGTACTTTGGAAAGTTAAACACTTTTAGCACGGCTAATTTTAACGATTTGTTCTATTATGTTCTTTTCAAAGAATGCATAGAATATAGAATTTAACCTCGACGTTCGGATAAACAAAAAAAAAAAAATTGCCTTAGGAAACAAAGAGCACACTAAAGAACGAAAATCGGAGACTCGGTTTTATTAAGTATCTTCATATACAGCAGTGTAGTTTACGAAGCTGTTTATGCACCCTAGCACCGGCTTAAAGTTGAATGGGCTCAATGATCACAAAGGAAATAAAAATATAATCTGCACTATGGTGGGGAGAAGTTTTACAGCCGCCACACAGCACATAACAGTAGCTGCTGTGAAGTAAACAAATAAAAACTGTTGTCTTTGGAAACAATGAATAAACAAAAGAAGGAAAATCGGAGACTTTGTTTTATTAAGTCTTTTGATATACAGCAGTGTAGTTTGCCCCTAGCAAGTTTCAATAAACAGTTTACACTCAGGCCAAAGTACAGAGGGAAGGTGTGTGTGTGTGTGTGTGGGGGGGGGGGGGGGGGGGGAGGGGGGGGGAGGGGGCAGTCGATCCTCTGTTTGACTCAAAATTTCATTTTCAGAAAGTTTGAATTTGATAGATTTTTATACCGTATTTATCCTAATAAATACTCGCTCACCTTACTTCTTATACTTCTGAAATTTCAACAAGTCCATTTTACTATCTGTGAACCTGTCTAAATTGCAGAATGAGTGGCAAACAGTATAGACCCTGATCAGACGCCGCATTCTCTGATGTGGATCTACACTATTTGGTGAGGTCTGTCGAACCTCCTCTGGCATAATCCTTGATCGGTCCCTGGTACATTGTCGCTCCAATAGGTTTTCGAACTAAACAAAAACTAGACGAGAGAAATATATATACCTACTTGTTATTGACCCTTTGTAAGAAATATTAAAAACATGCGCAGAAGATTAAAAAAAAATCCAAAAATACCTCCTTAAACGAAATGTGAGCCTAGCGAGACAAAATCCCACTTCGTTTTTTTCTCTCCATTTTTATGACATTTCATCTACTGGATAATTGTAATTAACATTTAGCTCTGTCTAGGAGTAAATTAACAGACGACAAATTGTAGCTACCTTTTTTATCTTAAGTCTAAGAAATAGGGATTCAGATTTGCATGTGAATTGTTTCCTAAGGAGATGATTTGTATGAAATAGCAAACACTATATTTCAGTAAAATAAGGAAACCATCCTAACCCATTTATGGCTAGTGTCCCAAAACAAGGGCGTTTGCAAACAGTGTAGACACGTGGCGTCTGATCAAAGTCTATTCGCTTTGCATTAAAAACATGAATTTCTATAAAACATGGTAATAATAAAAACTAACCATAGTTCCTTTTTATTGGGAATTGGCCTGTCCAAAGAATGGAGGTAGAAGAGTACACTACTAAAAACGTGTTAAAATGGTGTATGTTGCTATTTAAATTTAGCAGGTTGAAGGCTACCTATTGCATGATCTAAACACAATTTAACAGATCTGCCTGACTTTTTTCTCATATTTGCTCCTCAAAGTTATATATGACAAGTAATGGTGTTCAACTTGAGTTGCTTTCGTGACCTGAATGAAGTAAAAATCCCTATTTTCAGGGCAAGAAAGAAAAAAAAATAGTTTTTACTTTACCACTCTCTTGACTAATTCAACAGACGACAAATTGACGCTATTTTCTTATTTTTCCCCCAAAACAAGATTGGCCATTTTTATAAATTGTCTCCATTAAAGACAATGTGCATGAAATGTCAAAACCTGTCTTCTGAGAAAAACAAGAAAGATATTTGAATATGTCGTCTACTCGGGAAATTTTACCCAGAGTGCTATGCGTAAGCGTCGTCTGTTGGTGTTGAAATTCAACGGGTTAAAGTTTAAAATGAATTTCACAAAAGAGGAGGCGAGGTAGGAAGAATAATGAAGGGTACTGTCAACTATTGTGCTGTTAAAATCTTTCATCTCATTTTAGATTTAAATAAACGCCCAATATGCAAAATTTGGGTATTAAACTTTCAGTACATGTTTGCTGTACAAAGCGGCGGCGCGCGACAGTTTATGCTTCAGTGGACGGGCGGGATGCGCACTGAGTTTGAACCAATGTACGAAAAAACGGAACTTATTTATTGTTGTCTGTTTACCATAAATAACTCGCACGCATATTCTGCATTCACGTAATTATACATTTTCGTTTTCCAAACTTGCGTGAAGTAAAAGAGGTTGTCCATGAACCGGATAGATCATCACAGGTCTGCGTTGATGATTGTCATTGGCACGGATTAATATCCGCTCCACTGAGGACAAGCGTAGGTCTGGGGCACCTCACATCGAGATATTTTGTGGTTTTATGCCTAGCTGGTCGCACGGTTAAAATTTCATTGCATTATAAAAACCAAACCAAACGCACTGAATAGATTTTTTTTCAGTTATTTTTGCAAGCGTTTATTAGTTCAAGCAATTATGTATTAAGGAAACGAAAGAGAGAGAGAGAGAGAGAGAGACAGACAGAGACAGAGACAGAGAGAGAGAGAGAGAGAGAGAGAGAGAGAGAGAGAGAGAGAAAGTGTTTGTTGTCGTTATCTAAAGTAATAATTAAGGCCCACTTGTTCAAAGCTAACGACATCGTTAGTTAACGATTCGTTAAAATTTTCATCAAGTGATATGCAAATATGCTGGAATTTTTTGCTGAAAAATGTGAGTAGCTTTTGCAGTCATTTTTTCAGCAAAAAATATCAGAATATTGTATATTGAATCCGCAAAAACAGTTAACGAAATGACCCTTAACGAGCTCGTTAAGCTAACGACGCTTTAAACAACTAGGCCTAGAAGAATAATTAGAAGAGTATAAGTAGCACATCATACTGTGAGGAGCTCTTGATGTGCCTACTGCGAACAATTCAAGGTGAAGGACGTTTTCAATGGCGCCGCACAGGCAGAATGGAGAGTCACTGCGTTTTAGGAGTATTGTTCAAAGCACTACAGTTTGTTCGTAAGCGGGTATGAAGGAAATGGAACCGCATGTTTCCAGAGTTTCCAGAGTTGTACTATTTTGGCACAATAACAGAGCCTTCATTCATGTTGCGTTTGAAATAATTAACAGAGTCGCTATTTCTACATTCTAATGGTAAATTATTCCGTTCTCTGATAGTTGAGGGAAGAAAGGAATTGTAGGACAGCCGTACGTGCAGAGCTGTTCGAGTGTCATTGGCATTACGTATTCTGAGAGAGTATTAACCCTAGTCCTGCTAGTATTAACCCGGATATACCCTGCCTTTGCCAACAGTGTAGATCCTGATCAGATGGCTTCTGAACTGATCTAGATCTGCACTGTTTGGCATTTATTATGTGAATTTGTATCAATAACTTGGATCAAGAAAAATTGATTGGCTGACGATTTGAGTAGGTGTGACAGCTAAATTTATTCAGCATGATAAGGGTTAACAGGCGGAGGAACTAGTGTTGACAAATAAGGAGGTGTTTGGCTGGTATACATCTTATAAATTAGTGTACGTTTGTGCTTTCTAAGTATCGAATCAAGAGTGTCCCAAACAATTTCTTTATAATGAGCTGGTATAGAAACAAGTTTTGTAGTGCCTGTAACGATTTTTGCAGCTTCATTCTGTATTGTTTTGTTTTTAAACGATTTAATAATTATATAAAAGTGGGCACCATGTATTCATAACAGATTGCAGAAAATAAGCGCGTAAGACTAATCTTTAAAGCACTAAATACATTTTTAGCAGACGATATTCAAAAAAAATATGTTGTTATTCTTTAGAGAAAAGAAAACGGCATTTCATGTGAATCGCAGGCAGACGGTTCACATGAAATGTTAAGCTCGGCTGAAAGTCCAATCGTGAATTGTGGAAGCAGAAGTTATCTGAGGTATTTGCTCCATAACACCAAAAGGATATCTCGTGGTGCTGAGAAAACTAACTTATGAGAGTTAAAATCAAAGCACTGAGAGTGCTGATGTAGACGTATGCCTGAAATTTTATAGGCCTTTCGAACTGATTGGGATTCATGCAACCGTTTTCGGTACTGGGTATTCCCTTTTCGGTGTTAGAATCTTCTTTAGGAAAACACGCCTATTCAAATATATAGAAAATTTCACCTCCAAAAACTGAAAATTTTCAGGTAAAAAACTCTGTTATTTTTCATATATTTTCTCAAAGCATAGATTGTGGGTATTCGTTAGAACCACCTCGTCGAGGCGGTTCTAACGAGTACCCATAATCTATGTTTTCGACAGAAATAAGAAAAAATAATGTATACCCCTGTAAACCCCAGTTTTACTACATAAAAGTGGGGTTTAAGGGGGTCAAAATTTTATAGGCATGTTTTCGTGATGTCTTTTCTGTGCCAAAAGTCATATGCAAATTGTAATACCATATTCATAAAGTCCTGTTCGGTACCCGATAGCCAATTTTCGGTCCTTTCCGGTGGAAAGAGATCCTTCTCGGTGTTTAGTATGACCGCGGCTCAGGTTACGTTTTTATCCAACGCTGTAGAATTAGTGCGTTTTACTGGAGTATTCATATTCGTCTGCCGGTGTTGTATTTAATATGATTAACTCTTTCGGTACCAAATTTCAGACGACATTTGTCGTCTGCGTTTCTTTTTTAAGCAAACTATCGCTTGAAAAGAAGTTTATTCGTAAAGTTGAAAGACTGAATGTCAAACAGTGTAGATCCAGATGAGACGGCTCATATCTGGATCTATGCTGTTTGCAAACGCCTATTATTATCGTTTGTGGCAGTGAAAGAGTTAAGATCGTATTTCTTCAAAAGTTTGAAGTCTTCTTTGGTTTTGTTTTATTTATTAAGACTAATCGTTTTGAATTCAGCATATAGCGTTATCAGCATGAGCACGGAACTATTTGTTAGGTAGTTATTAGGTTGGTAGTAACAGGAAACGGATTGTCCAACTGTGGTATGTTAAATCTGGTGGCGGGTTGGCAACCGACCCCATACATCTAAAATCATTAATCAAAACAATACCGTACACCACGACAAAGAGAAAAAAGTTCGTTGTGTTACGTCGCTTTTCGTTTTCTAAGGCTTATAGAAATACTTGCAGTAGTTTGGCCAAAACACCTGTTAGCTCAAAATCAGGTCGGTCAATTGGTAAATGTTTATTTTGTGCGGCGGTTGCCAAACCGCCACCAGATTTAACATACCACTCTTCAACAACCCGTTTTCCAGGTATTACCAACCTAATAACTACCCAACAAATAGTTCCCTGCTAACGCTCATAACGCTTAGTTCTACATTCAAACACATTAGCCTTTCACACTCTGATGTTCACAAATAGCGAATAAATAAACAAAACCAAAGAAACTTCAGATTTAGTCGTGTTAGACATAAACAAATTACTATTGAAAGAGACGCAAAATACAAGTTAGATCTTCATATCACCGTTGCTGTTCAAACAACCCAATATTTCATCATATTTTCTTTCGCAGAGATTATTAAGGAGTATAATTTTAAATCATTATTTTAATGACACCAACTTATCAAATAATGCATCATAAAACACTTCAGCTGAGCCAGGTCGTGAGAAATTGGTTCCTATGGCACATGCGCAAAGGGAGACCCCGGATGAGCACTCGCATCTGTACAGTCTGATCAGGTACTTATCTCATTGATATATTCTACACTAGCAGTGATTCCACAAGGGGACGGTGAAGGTCTGACTGGTCGGATATGAAGAATGCTTATGCGACAGCAACGTTTTTATCACGAACGGCACAAATTATTTCGGTGAAATTCAGCTCCGCAACGTCGGAAACGTACCTACGGGCATGTATGTCAGGCGAAAATTCAGATCAGCCTGCTCATTCCCACTATCTGGTCAGAATCTTCAGTGAGCGCAGTATCGATAGCAAAGGGTGCAAAGTTTCTTCATACGGACAACGGAGACTGATCAGACTGCGCGGATGATTTGAATCTTCGCTAGACACCCATGTCAGAAGGTATAATATATATGTAAAGCAAATAGTTCATTTGATCTTTCCCTTTATATACAATATTCACACTGCACAGGTTATATCAACCAAATGAAATCTAGCTATATGAACAGTTAATGCACAAATGCTGCAACAGATTAGCACAACAAACAATGTCACTCACTCAGTCGCTCACTCACTCACTCAATCACTCACTCAGTCAATGTCATTCACTCACTTCCTAAACAACCACCAAACGATTAATATTGATGTTCCTCGATTCCGGGTGCTTGGATGTGTGTGGTAATCTGTCATGCATCCATAAAAGGCAGCTTTTTACGAGTACTTTGGTCTCCACCATCAGGCCTGGCTTACAAAACCTCGAGATTTCTATTTCGGGAATATATTTGATTATTAATCGGTCAATAGTTTCTTATATAATCGAAGAAAAAGATCAAAGCGCTGAGAGTGTTAATGGAGGTGGCTGCCTGAAATTTTATTGGCCTCTTAAACTGATTTGGATTTATTCTGAAATTACACATACACACACACACACACACGCACGCACAGTACCGATAGCCCCTTTTCGGTGGAAAGGGTCGTTTTCGATATTTAGTAGGACCGGGCTTGGGTTACACTTTTTTCCCAAATCTGTAGATTAGGCTTGTTTTACTAGAGTATTCATATTCATATTAAAACGACTAAGTTCTCTTTATGGGCGCTTGAGAGAGAGAGAGAGAGAGAGAGAGAGAGAGAGAGAGAGAGAGAGAGAGAGAGAGAGAGAGAGTAATCTGCCTAAATCGTTCGGGTTACATATCGAGACAGAGGAATATTGACAATGTATGATTGAGCAATAAAGCGCCTCAGTCAGGCAAACAGTATAGAGCCTGATCAAATCAGTCCTTAGGTGAATAGAGTAATTAAATCACAGTATTTGTATTATCTGATTCTATTAGATGGTTCACATCTTACCTCAGCAATCGACAACAAACTGTCGACAGTGGAAAGGGTATTTCCGATTTCATGCAAGTACAGTCAGGGGTGCCACAAGCCTCTGTACTGCTTGCTATTGATTAATGATCTACCTCTCTATATGAAATACTGATATTCTGATATCTTTGCGGACTATGTTACTTCCCATACCCACAGTAAATATTTGGAAATAATTAAAGAGAAATCACAACGTGATGCAGACAGAATAAAAGACTGGAATTGAACAACTAAAATGCATATCAATTATGATAAAACCAATTACATGAGTTTGGGAACTATGCATAAATTAAATAACCCGCATCAATTTGATCTCAAAATTGACAATTAGCAAATTAAAAATGCACAAAATCAAAAACTACTTGGCATATATATTGATGACAAACTCTGTAAGTGACACTGCCTTTTATCAGAAACGGGTAATTTCACCTGCTGTAGACAGAGCACGACAATAGAACAGAGTAGACCTACTTTCTTATAGGCCTAAATCTGAGTCTAGCGTTCTCCCCTTTGTGTTGACGTATCAAAAGTGAGAGATATAGTCAAAAAAAACTGGCCCGTCATTGAGTCCTCTAGTAGTTTGACCGAGATCGTCGCAGAAAGACTACAGAAGGCCCAAGAGTCTGTGGGATCTTCTTGTCTTGTTAAGCTCAAACCAGACACGCGTGATGATGGACCACTTGGGGAGACACAACTATGCGGCAAAGCAAGATGCTAAACCTGTAAAATGATAACCCCCAGGCAGATAGCTAAGTCAGCGTCTGGGGCAATCATCAAGCTTAGGTGCAACACTAGCTGTAAGACGACCAATATTATCTACCTTGTAACATGAACCAGGTGTGGAAAACAATATATTGGTGAAACCCGGTGAACATGTGAACCAACGGATGAACAACCACCGGGACGACAGAAAACACAAGCGGTTCGAGAGGTCTCCTGTCGCAGAACATTTCTCTTCACCAGCACATGACTTCATTAACCACGCCTCGCTTTGTTGCTTAGATCATAACCCGGAGTGGACAGATCGAACCAGGAAAGCTCGAGAGAGCTATTGGGTCCGACGTCTGAACACTCTACGGCAATATGGTATTATCAAAGGTGACCAGTAAAGGGAATCACCGTTCCTTAGTCAGGGTATGCGACAGCTAATGTAAAACATGTGGGCCCAGTTGTTCAAAGCGTCGTTAGCTCAACGAGCTCGTTAAGGGTCATTTCGTTAACTGTTTTAGCGGATTCAATATACAATATTCTGATATTTTTTGCTGAAAAAAATGTGAGTAGCTTTTGCACTGCAAAAGCTACTCATATTTTTACAGCAAAAAAATTTCAGCATATTTGCGTATCACTCGATGTAAATTTTAACGAATCATTAACTAACGACGTCGTTAGCTTTGAACAACTGGGCCGTGATTTTCCAGCCATAGCGTAAGTTGGACCTATTTGCCCTAAGTATTAGTGAGAAACGCTCAGTTTAGCGTATATGGTGTGGTGTGACTCTCCACTCAGCCTGTCGGTAATTTTGTAGGACGATTGCTGTGCGCCTGCTCATATGATATTACCAATGGAATAGATAAATATGTAGGTACTAAATTCCCCTATCTTTCATTGGATCCAGTGCTACCAAAAAGATTTTTTGTTAGATGCTATGCTCTTTCTCCCAACTCCCTCAATACCATTGTTAAGCTAAATGTGTTTACCCTCATAAAAATGTGTACAAATAAATAAATAAATAAATCTGTGCAGTATAATTAAATAGGCCTTGTCAAGCGAAACAGTATCTTCGAACATATGCTAAATGCGCATTCAGATCATACCGCGCATGCGCAAAGTCTCATCATGGCCTTTGCTCTCCATTGACACATTCTATAGTATCCATTTATTCTGTTGGCGGACTACGAAGGCTCAGATCAGACTGCGCATTAGCGCAGTCTGATCTGGGCCTTCGCTGTCTGTTTATCAACCGAAGGCACATTTTTGCTTGTTGGGCTCAAATTATGTAATAGACAGAGCTATTACATTTCTTGCAATATAAAATGGTTTATTGGGCTGTAAAGTAATGCACCGAGATGTTATTTGTAAGTTTTCATATTTATGTTTCCCACTAATGAACCGCATTCTATCAGCCGTTGATCTCATAAATTGCAATTATTAGATGTATATATTTGGATTTCTGCTATATAAGTACCAGATGTAGCCTTAATATTGAGACAGACAAGTCTGAGCAAACAATGCAATGCTGACCGATCCGACGCCAAAAATGTGTCCTCTGTTTCAAGGTCAATAATGTTTATCACTTGTTCAGCACTTTTCAGCTCTATATCAGATATTCAAATTGACTTGTTCCTATCTCAGGACAATACTGGTAAGAAAACATGGCGTCCGAATATTCAAGGTAAATACAGTTTATTGCTGAAGCAAAATTATTAAGCTGTACCTGTGCAAAACCTACCTAATGTAGCTAGGCAGTATGATGGCCCTAACCAGACTATACTTAGTCTACTATACTTATGGGCATTTGGCCTCGGTGGCTCATTTGGATGCGCCGTCCGACTGGAAACCAGGAGGTCGCGGGTTCAACCCCCACCAAGGTCGGCAACATTCTTTCGTGGAGATTGATCATGAAATATATTCTACGGTCATTCTCTCCCTTCCTCTGATTCAAGAATGGCAGTTGTCAGTTTCTGGCGAAAGAATTTGCACAATACTGGTCAACCGCTTAGAGGACTAAGCCTGCCCAGTAAACGTGTGGTTAGGTAAACTGACCGCGCTCGACATGACCCCATTGGGTTGACTGGGTCGTAAAACCTCAACAAAAACAAACAAACTTACGGACATTCAAGCCAAGGGGCTTAATTTAACTAAACTACCTGGAGAAAGATTCGAAAGCAAACACAGTGAATTTTATTGCCTGGATGATCATTCTATTGTGAGGTTATACAGTCGAACCTCGATAGCTCGAACACCGATGGCTCGTTTACCATGGCTAATTCGAACTCGTTTTTGAGTCCCTACGAAGTTCTTCCGATAGCTCAAGAAAACAAATATTTAAGGGAATTTTCTTATTTTATCGTGAAATTGTATGTTGTGTGTACTCATTAGAATCGCCTCATCGAGGCGATTCTAATGAGTACACTCAACCTACAATTATTGTGTAGAACATCGAAAAAAATCCCTAAATTATCGCCATTTGCTTCCTGACTTGGCACAATAATTAACCCTCAGTGGCTCGAAACCACCCATGTCTCGAACAATTTTCTGTGGTCCCAAAGATGTTCGAGCCATCGAAGTTCGACTCTACAATATTGTTATACCCTCCTGAAGGTTTTTTTTTTTTTTTTCTAGATTTAACAGTTCTGTCATTATTTCATTTATGTGGAGTTGTCTCCCAGATGGAGGGAAAACGAAGAAATAGGGCGGGATATGTGAAAAACCGGTTACAACCACTGAACTTGCTTCTAGTGAGTACCGGAACCTGCCCGTCAAAAGCCAGTGATGACAGGGCCAATCCTTCGATAGTTTCAGTAGGAGGACGCACCGCCTACCACCTGGACACCTGAAAGTCTGTACTGGACTTAGATCGGTTGTTGCATCCTTACAGCTTTGTCAGGTCACACCAGCTTTGTCAATACACTTTAGACAAACGCTGGGGCGATCGGGCTTCATTAACACTTTCATCCCTATTTCTGAAGTGGATTCTTCCGTCTTAGAATTGGATATATCCGCTGTTACCATTAGGGATGTTAGTCATAAATTAAGACCAGGATGACCAACAGTGTAGATCCAGATGAGACGGCTCATTATCAGCCGTCTAATCTGGATCTACACTGTTTGCAAACGTGTCTGTCTCGGTCTATAGAGTCGAAAAGGTTAAGCTTAGATCAGGCTCCTCAAAGAAAACCACGCTTTTCTCTGGGCGTGGATTTCAAATAGCTGTATGCAGGTGAATCACTCTCTATAGATCCCTAATCGTTTTCCTGAAATGAGTAAATTAATTTTATGCAATATGTTACCAAAACAGACAAAACTGCCATTATTCACTTGTAATATTCACTCACTCAAATTTATTAGAATGTGAAATTGGTGGTTAAATGTGCCTTATAAATTGAAAGTTCTAGATTTATGCCGCAAATATATTCAGAAAAGTGCATTGATTAATTTGACTTCTGTCTGGATACGATCATATAGATATACCATATTTGCCCTATATATATTTGGACAGACCGGAGCAAACAGCGCAGGCAGAATGTAGCGTCAGGGTTGGGTCTACACTGTTTGTCACTCATCGAGCAGTTTTAAGGCACATGACCAAGCATCAAAAATGGATTTTGTTTTTACATTTTAGGATAAGGATGGTAAGGGATCAAGATAGCGCCAGGCTATTTCCTACGAAATGTAGCGTGCGTTAGGTACGTGGACCAGGTGGTCCTAATGAAAACCAACAGAACTTACGTGCAGTAGACACATGAACCAGTAGGTCCTAACAAGAACCTATGGGTCGTCTTAGCCAACAGAAATTACGTGCGTTGGGTAACCAGGTGGTCCTAATGAGAACTTATATGCCATCTTAGCTAACAGAACTAACAAACGTTAGTTACTTAGACTAGGTGGTTCTAATGAGACTATAAGTCACCATAACTAACAGAATTAACAAATGTTAGTTTCACTGACTAGGTTGTTCTAATGAGAACCTATAAGTTATCTTAGCCAACAGAACTTACATGCGTTAGACACATGGACTAGGTGGTTCTAATGAGAACCTATACATCATCTTAGCCAACAGAGCTAGCGTGCGTTAAGTACATGGACCAGGTGGTTCTAATAAGAACCTATATGTCATCTTAGCCAACAGAACTAGCGTACGTTAGGTACATGGACCAGGTGGTTCTATTGAGAACATATGTCATCTTAGCCAGCAGAACTAACGTCTGTTAGACATATTGACCTGGTGATCCTAATGAAAACATATATGTAATCTTAGCCAACAGAACTACCTTAGTTAGGTACATGGACCTGAGGGTTCCAATGAGAACCTATAAGCCATCTTAGCCAACAGAACTAACGTGCGTTAGGTACATGGACCAGCATAACCTAACGAGAACCTATATTTATCTTAGCGAAGAGAACTTACGTGAGGTAGGTACATCCAGATGGTCCTGGTGAAAACCTATTTGTTATCTTAGCCAGCAGAACTAACATGCGTTAGTACATGGACCAGATAATCCTAATGAGACCATAAACGCAATCTTAGCCAACATAATTAACGTACGTAAGACACATTGACAAGGTGGTCCGAATAAGAACCTACATGTCATCTTAGCCAACAGAACTTACACGCGTTAGACACATGGACTAGGTGGTTCTAATGAGAACCTATACGTCATCTTAGCCAATAGAGCTAGCGTACGTTAGGTACATGGACCAGATGGTTCTGTTGAGAACATATGTCATCTTAGCCAACAGAACTAACGTCTGTTAGACATATGGACCAGGTGATCCTAATGAAAATCTATATGTAAGCTTAGCCAACAGAACTACCTTAGTTAGGTACATGGACCTGGGGGTTCCAATGAGAACCTATAAGCCATCTTAGCCAACAGAACTAACGTGCGTTAGGTACATGGACCAGCATAACTTAACGAGAACCTATATTTATCTTAGCGAAGAGAACTTACGTGAGGTAGGTACGTCCAGATGGTCCTGGTGAGAACCTATTTGTTATCTTAGCCAGCAGAACTAACATGCGTTAGTACATGGACCAGATAATCCTAATGAGACCATAAACGCCATCTTAGCCAACAGAATTAAAGTACGTTAGACACATTGACAAGGCGGTCCGAATGAGAACCTAAATGTCATCTTAGCCAACATAACTAACGTGCGTTAGATATATGGACCCGATAGTCCTATGGAGAACTTATATGTCATCTTAGGCAACAGAACTTATGTGCGTTAGGTACGTTGACTAGGTGGTCCTAATGACAACTTATATGTCATCGTAGCCAACAGAACGTACGTGCGTTAAATACATGGACAATGTGGTCCTAATGAGAACTATATGTCATCTTAGCCAAAAGAACATACGTGTGTTAGGTATATGGACAATGTGGTCCTAATGGGAACCTATATGT
Organism: Anodontia alba; assembly: GCA_964016985.1. Classification (NCBI taxonomy): domain Eukaryota; kingdom Metazoa; phylum Mollusca; class Bivalvia; order Lucinida; family Lucinidae; genus Anodontia; species Anodontia alba. Next base: position 772,201 of record OZ024824.1, read on the forward strand.
CCAATTAAGCCAACAGAACTTACGTGCGCTAGGTATATGGACAGGTAGTCCTAATGAGAACCTATATGTCATCTTAGCCAACAGAACTTACGTGCATTAGGTATCAGGTGGTCCTAATGAGAACCTATATGTCAGTCCTAATAAGAACCTATATATCATCTTAGCTAACAGAACTTACGCGCGTTAGATACATGAACCGGATTGTTCTAATGAGAACTTATATGTCATCTTAGGTAACAGAACGTATGTACGTTAGATACATGGACCAGGTGGTTCTAATGAATACTTACGTGCGTTAGACACATGGAACAGGTGGTTCTAATGAGAACCTATATGCCATCTTAGCCAACGTATCTTATCAAAATATCTCTTCGACAGGAGTAAACATAGATCTCATCTCAAGCAATTATCCCAGCTAGCATTCTTTATAAATCTACAGCGGGCTGTTATCGGCCCGTCAGCTACCCTGACGGGTCGATAACGGCCCGTTATAGATTTATGTAGAATGCTTACTGGGATGATATGGCAGCACTGAAAGTGTTCTAACGGATTCAAGGTTAGTATATGCCCAGTAAGCATTCTACATAAATCTATAACGGCCCGTTATCGGCCCGTCAGGGTAGCTGACGGGCCGATAACGGTCCGCTGTAGATTTATAAAGAATGCTAGCTGGGATGAACACTTTAGCTCCTATCAATCTTGACCCAAAAAGTTGAACAAATATAAATATGGGGATTCTCGGGTAAAGCCACCATCACAGAACACAGCCTTCCTAAGACATTGAATAAGATTAGAGTGATATGAAACAACATCACAGAACAACACTCCAACAAAGACAGAACAAGTACAAAACGAGGAACTGCAACAGAAATATCGTCTTTGAAAGGTCAACAGTAAAATGGTTTGGAGAGATGTTGGGGAAGGGATGGAGTGGGTGAGACTTAACCTGGTTTTACGAGCCTCCCAACCCTCGCCCGTTATCCAGGCTCAGTTCCGCTACATATAACTGTTCAGTGATCTAACTCATCAGTGCCTCAACACAGACCATATATAAACTAAAATATCGACACTATGATGAAACACAGATGCAGGTTCGACTATTAACTGAAATCAGAGCAACAGAGAACCACCACATTATGAAAACAAGCCTATTCAAATATACTGAAAATTTTACCATCAAAAAATGAAAAATTTCAGATAAAAATCCTGATATTTTTCGTATTTCTGCTCTAAACATAGATTTGGGTACTTGTTAGAACCGCCTCACAGAGGCGGTTCTAACGAATGCCCACAATCTATGTTTCTGAGCAGAAATAAGAAAAATAATGTATACCCTGTAAACCCCAGATTTACTATATAAAAGTAGGGTTCACGGGGGTCAAAATAATATAGGTATGTTTTCGTGATGATTAGACCCACTAGTAGTCTATTTTGCTACCTACGGATAAGTTGCCAATACTGTACACCCTGATCAGACTGTGGGGATGTGCAGACTTTTCAGGTATGCTGCAAAGCAAACAAAAAGTCTCAAAAGTCGTCTCATTTCTGAAAAAAGAGGAAAATCCATCAAGCATGCGAATCCCTGACGGGAAATTCTGTATGAAATTAACCCCATCGGAATCTGCCACAACCCAGCTTTATTCACTGCAAAATATTCATTTTCAACGCATTATCTGTCTCTGAGAACATGTATCTCTATAAAGAATTAAATTTGATTTAATATCGGTATACAATTTCGTCAACAACATTACGGGACACAGACATAAAAGGTTGCGCGGCGCTGTCAAAATCAAAGACTTTTATATCAAAATAATTCCATGCTGGGCTGAAAAGACGGTTTCTTAATTACATCGGGTTTTGTCATTAAAGAAGCAATATAACTTAAATGTAGTTAATAAGAAGATACATTAAAGGAGATATGGTTTTTCAACTACAAAATCTATCGCTCCAAATAAGGCAATCTTATTGTGGACATTTTGTGATAATTTTCTATATTACTGAGCTAGAACATACGTTGTTAGTGCTCTTTGGAATCGCCTCGTCGAGGCGATTCCAATGAACACTCACAACATATGATATGTTTATACATTATTAACAAAACTTATTATTTTAATATCCTTCATCTGGGGCTATGGCCTGATGGAAATAGTCCTGCATCGCAATTTGTATTCCGGCCATGTGATGGTCAAGCATCCATTGTATTCACGGACAATTTATTAACGATCACTGTCAATCAACACATGTTTAAACCTGGATCACCTCTCCCATAAAATCAGTCAAATTTGTCGCCATCTTAGCATGGTCTTAGATGTCCACGGATTAATATTTATTGTCCATGCCGGTTGGACGGCTCGCACTTGTTTGCCTGTTTACTCGTGAAGAAATATCGTCTCGAGACAAGAGAGAGACAAGAATTAAACAAATGAAGCGGAACAATATTTAAAGAAGCGTTTGAAATTATGATTGCTGCACTGGAGAAAACATTTATGATTTCTTTGTAGATCTCATCAGAGAACATAAATGATATCTGTTTGATTAATGAAGCTTTTTGTGTGGTCATATTTTTGACCGAACAAAAATGCATTTCTGCATATCAAACTAACTGAAGGTATTTAAATAGAATTTCATCGTAAAGGAAATGTACGAGTATTAAATTATTATGCATCGGTTGTTCTTCAATTCTTCAATATCTTTGGCAAAGATGTTTCATCTTTCCTTGAGGGTTGTGGTTTTCTGCAGTGAACGTGGCCGAGCATTTAACCTGAATATTAGGACAGAATTGTCCGAGCAAACACTGGACCCGGATCAGACTGGCCCTAAGTAGTAGTCTACTCAGGGTTTGACCCTTTGTTATTTCCCCAATACTTTTGTGACATATTTGATTTCAGGATAAATACGATAAACCGTGAAGGTGTCTGAATATATAATACAAGCACAATAAGCGATGAAGATATTCGAAAAGTATACGTACGGTAAACGGTGAAGGTATCCGAATAGTTAAGGTAATTACGTTAACCGTAAGTATCAAATATTTATTGTTCTGTAAGGTGAATATCTCTGAACTGGAAATGTTTCCTTCCTTTTAACGCGCGCGTGCGTGCATGCGTGTGTGTGTGTTTGTGTGTGTTTGTGTGTGTGTGTGTGTGTGTGTGGGGGGGGGGGGGGGGGGGTAAGTCCAAATTTTGCAAGGAATCGCATACAAGGGAGGCAACTTCCCTTATTGAAAAATTGTTTCCCTTTTCAACACGGCGGGAAAATATAATTCCATATATTTCATTAGCAATTTAGAGCTATGGTTTTCTGCGGTATATATGGTACTAATGCTGCTGATATGGCCAATCAATCAATTGTCTTTATGCAAATTAATATCATATAACGTCATCAAGTTTGCTAAAAAAAGGTACGAGAAAAGTCCAGGGAGTGCCACAATCACAAACCGCAGCCCTTCCCAGACCCCAAGAGGAAGAGGAAACCGACAAATCGAAACAAGCACAAACCGAACAAACGTACGAAAAGCACTAAGATTAGCTCTCTCTTCCCCAAGCAAGGTAATCGCAATGCTAAAAGGACTGAGAAACACAAGAACAAAATGACACAAGGTGAGACATAAAACAAATCGCCTCGTAAAATAAACCACAAAGCAACAAAAAGTAAGACTAACACCGGGACCACTGAGTAACAACATATTAAGAACACTGGGATACAATTCCAGGGGCGACAAATCTGTCAAAATTGTTTTGCATTCTTCTGAAAAGGGGTCTATTCTAAAAAGAAAGAATTTGCTCTCCTTGGTAGCAAATTCTTTCCTTTTAGAGTTGATCCTTATCCAAAAGGAGATTGGTGTTCAGGAAAGCAAATAGGGTGTCACAAAATTGTCTCCCTTGTCAAAAATGACGGAAAATTTACTAAGTTTATTCATTCACCTTAAGCGTGTGACTCATTAGTCAATCTATTTACATCACGAAAATATACCTATATAATTTTGACCCCCTTAAACCCCACTTTTATATAGTGAAACTGGGGTTTACATGGGTATTTTTCTTATTTCTGCTCAAAAACATAGATTGTAGGTACTCGTTCGAACCGCCTCGGCGAGTACCTACAATCTATGTTTTGAGCAGAAATATGAAAATAACAGAATTTTTACAGTTTTTGATGGTGAAATTTTCAGTATATTTGAATAGGTAGGTTTTTCGTAATGTTCGCGGAGAAAAAAAAAACACATTTCAGAGGAATGATATATGCGGTGATCTACTGTTACAGAGCTATAAATAGTTCATTGCTACATGGTCGACCACAAAAGTCAAAAGTTGCCATTATTTATTAATATAAGTGTAATATAAACCATTAGAAAATATTACAGAACATTTTACAGCGGAATAAGTGTGTGTAAGCTAATAAATTAGATATATAGCTTATGCTTTTAGCAAGAAGCAATTACATTAATGCCTTAAATCAGATTAAGTAAAACTTAATGGATTGCAAAAGTGGTATACATTATAATAAATTTGAAATTAAACAAATCAATCGCATCATTGATTAGGAGAGAAATAACAACAACAAAATCTTGAGTTATTGATATATGTCCATGGTATATGTTTTATGAAATAATTCATGATCTTTTAGGGAGTACGTGAATCATACAGAGTCTTATATCAATACTCTTGACATATATTTATGACAAATATGTAGGAACTAGGAATGATGTTTATAATACACTATGCCCAGAACTGCAAGTTTGAAAAAAAAGGGCAAATATGATCAAATATTTGTAAAAGTTCACCAAAATTTAATCAGGTCATCTAAATATTATTTCCAAATTGCTTGCAAAATTTCATGAGCTAAATCAAATGGTTCCTTAGATATTTTGCTTTTCTATAAAGGGGCCTAACCCCACCTTGATGAGTCTGATTGAAAATAAAACCATACAGGTCAGCTATTGTTTCATAAGCAATGCATATATGAAATTTCAAAATCCTAGCATACATGGTTCCAAATATATGAGAGATCTCAAAAGCGTAACGTACAGACGGAAGGACGGACAAGCCCAAAGCAATATGTTCTCCGAACTTCTTCGAAGTTGTGGGCATAATTAAATGATACAACATGAATATCTTTATCTGAAATTGACACTGGACGTTCCGGGATGTAAGAATCTCCTGTGTAGCAATATAAGATGTCCAGCGGGAAGTAAGGACACATCTGTAATATGCGAACCGCAATGTCTCAGATCAGCCTCAACAGTCGCTGTTCGTTGATAATCATCCCAGCTAGCATTCTACATAAATCTATAGCGGGCCGTTATCAGCCTGTCAGCTACCCTGACGGGCCGATAACGGTCCGCTATAGATTTATGTAGAATGCTTACTGGGATGCATTCTACAGTATCTGAGATTCTGTAAGCGTGCTGTCCGTAAGGTCCGGGTCAATCTGCGCGAATGCGCATGTTGTTCTTGGTTTGTCCGCAACCTCATTTGGCAAAACGGCCCTTTTCTTGCATGAGACACCTGGTTCTCTGTCTAAATCAAAGTCAGAGAAGTAAAAAATGACATTGTAGCTACGAACACATGGCAATAAGTGGCAATTTTCCAGTCTCATAAAGGTCATTACATCCCGCTAACAGATTCAGAATCAAAGAACAGTGTATAATACAGCGGTGAACATAGAATAATCTGACTACACTGCGCTGTTTGTTTACAACATAAGTCTCTTTTCTTGTGGCCATGATACCTCGTGACCATCAATATGTAACTTCGGTTTTAGTAACTGCAGCTTATACGGGTCATCTGTAGCAAGAACTTCTGTGCAACTGCATAGTCCAATCAAAGCTTTCTTTCTTTAAATCTTAACCCATGTATGCCTCATCACGGAAACATACCTATATAATTTGACCCCCTTAAACCCCACTTTTATATAGTAAAACTGGGGTTAACAGGGGTATACATTATTTTTCTTATTTCTGTCAAAAAACATAAATTGTGGGCACTCGTTAGAACCGCCTCGCCGAGGCGGTTCTAACGAGTACCCGCAATCTATGTTTTGAATGGAAATACGAAAAATAGCAGACCTTTATCTAAAAATTTTCATCTTTTAGGTTGTAAGATTTTCAGTATATTTGAAAAGGCATGTTTTGGTAATATTACGCCCCATGAAATGGATATTGGCAAACAGTGTAGATCAAGATTAGACGCCACAGGAACGATCGACATAAATGGCCCGGATTAAAATTAATCTGCTGGTGGATCGGCTGGGTTTGAGTTTAACGGCCCGGTTAACACTATTAAGGTCATGTCGAGCCTGTTGGTTTATCGAGCCACACTTTTCCTGGGTAGGTTTAGTCCTCTAAGCAATTTAGCAGTATTTGTACATATTCTTTCGCCAGAAACAGACAACTTCCCTTCTTGAATCAGCGGAAGGGGAAGAATGACCGTAGAAAATATTTCATGATCAATATCCACGAAAGAAAGTTGCCGAACCCGGCGGGGATTGAACCCGCGACCTCCTGATCACCAGTCGGACGCGCATCCAACTGAGCCATCAAGGCCGATGGAAGGTAGAAGGAGAAGGTTCCGGTCAGCATGCACCTTCACTCAGGCTCATCTGTTTTTCTTTGTTGGTGTTTGTGCATGCATTAACCCTTGTCTTGCTGAATAAATTAAGATGCCACGCCCACTTTTAATTTTCAGCCAATCAGATTACTAGATCCGGATTTTTATAGAAATTCACATATTTAATGACAAACAGTGCAGATCCAGATCAGTTGGCTTCTTCAGAAGCCAACTGATCTGGAACTACACTGTTTGCTAAGGGCATGTCGTGTCCAGCAAGATAAGGGTTAATTCTTTTGCACGTTATACAAAAATCTATAGGGTGGGTTAAGTTAGAGACAAGTTATCAACATGTTCCGTTTGTTCAAACTTTCTTAAATTTTTGTGAAATTATTGAAAATCAGTGGAGAGAAGCAAAAGCTATTCCTGTATAGAAATTACGAAAATTCAATTTACTATAGCAATTGCCTAGGCCAAACCAAATTCTGGCCGTAAATTTATTTTAGGTTAAAATTTGTGAAGAGTAGACAAAGAAAAAAAAATGGTTTCCAATCAGACATGGTCAATCCAAATAAACCTTATTCGTTTCATTTAAAATGACAAGCGAATGCGTCTTTCCAAGTGAAGTCGAAAGGACTGTAGTTTGGCTGGAGAGAACAAAACTTTGTTTTTATTTAGGAACCAAATTACAGTTTGAAGAACAAAAATAAAGAAAACTATTACTCTTTTCACGGTTTATATGATAAAATCATTTTGACATCTTATTATAACACCGATGTCTTCAAACAACCGGTGATAATTTTGACATTTCGAGAGTCAAGTGCTATTATACACAACAACTTCACAGACTCCAGTCTGCAGCAGGGTCCTGTGCGAACTTAGGTGTCTTAATTGGCGATGCCCTGGTTATTACGATGCGGGATAGACTATCACTCATACTGCGAACACAATTTCACAATTTTCGTAATACAAAATGTGTCACAACATAATAAAATGTACCTTCCCAGTCAGCATTCTACGTAAATCTATATCGGGCCATCATCGGCCCGTCAGCTACCCTGACGGGCCGATGACGGCCCGATACAGATTTACGTAGAATGCTAGCTGGGTTATGACTAGTGCGCCCAGTAAAAACTCAAATCAGCCTGTGCATTCGGCGTAGTCTGGTCAGGATCTTCTCTAGTCAGAAATATGCACATATGGCACACTGCATTAGGTGTGGTTACATTTACCGAGTTTTTTTTTATTTGTCTACGGATATCGGACTTTTTAGCTCCCCTAAGCCAGAGGGTCGGGGGGAGCTTATAGGATGGTAGGCCTCCGTCGTCCGTCAATATTTGCTAAGGACTTCTTCTCTGAAACCGCTGGGCCATTCTCGAGGCAGAGAGGGAACGAAAGTTTGTTCGAATGGTTCAGGTCACATGACCAAGATGACCGCCATGCCCAAATATGGTAAACAACTTAAAAAATCTTCTTCGTCAGAACCACTGGGCCAATTGCCTTGAAACTTGGAATGTAGCATAAGGTGACTGGTTGCTACCAAGTTTTTTCAAATGCTGACCCTAGGTTGATTCTGACTTATTTTACGGCAAGGTCAAATTTGATACCTTAGGTTTTGAATGGAAAATATTGTAACTGCATTTTTCTGACACTATTATCATCTGTTCTATAGAAATGCAGTCAACTTCAACCCCTATGAATGCTAAAGGTCAAGGTCATTTAGTGACCTTGGCTAAATGTCACATGTTGAATATTTTTAAGTCTTGCTTCTTAAAAACTACTGGGCAAATTGAAATAATATTTAATTTGAAACCTATGAGGGATAGTAGAAACAAATTATATTCAAATAATTTAGGTCACTTGACCAAGACGGCCTTCGTGCCCAAATATGGTAAAAAAAAACAAAAAAAAAAAAACAAAAAAAAACTTAAAAAAATATTCTTTTCCAGAACCACTAGGTCAATTGCCTTGAAACTTAAAATGTAGCATTAAGTAACTAAGTGCTACTAAGTTTGTCCAAATTATGACCCTAAGTTGACCATGACCTATTTTATGTCAAGGTCAAATTAGGTACCTTAGGCTTTTGAATGGAAACTGCTGAAACTGTGCATTTTTTTCTGTTACTGTTATCATTTGTGATATCAAAATGCAGTCAACTTTAACCCCTATTAATGCTTAAGGTCACGGTCATTTGGTGACCCTGGCAAAAGTTCACTTGAGTTGATTATTTTTAAAATCCTTTTTCTTAGAAACTAATTTTTGTTGTTATTGTTGTTGTTGTGTTTAAAACAAACTATAAAATCGTTATACTAATACCGTACATGTATATTTAATGGACTTATTGTCTTCCGGGCTGTTATTAATGAGAGATTAAACGCATAAGATAAATTACACAACACAAATATATCATTCGCTGTTTGTTTTTGGGCACAGAGCAAGTCGCGCGACAATAAAACCTGTCTTTAATTTATATATATTTAAGACATTTCTGCTGATTTCAAAGGCAGATCAATCATAATGAAACTGAGTGTATGAGCAGTCTCTTTCAAGTGAGAAATACTTGTTGAAATATGTCACACTTAAAATTTATTACATTCTAATATTTGAGATAATTCATACGAAAAGGTGTCTTCCAGGCGCATGCGCGCAGCGATGGTCCGGATCAGCTCTTTTTTGCCCGGCGCATATTTCATTTAGCATGATGAAGGCACAATTAGCAGAAAAAAAATGTTGATATTTCATTCCTCTCTTTCCTGCAGACCGATATAAATAACTTTGCATGCAGTGCACATCCAGATGAGACATTTCGTAACGAGCTGTCTCATCAAGATCTACATTAATTGTCATTCTATTATTGAGTTTTGACTGAAACCCCTGTTTGCAACAATATATGTGTCCAAATTCAGAGACGGAAGCGTCCATGTCAGAAACTCAGGGGTGAAAGGGCTGTAGGAATTTTACTGCATATTTTCTTTTGAAATAGATATAGAACAATTAGGCAAGACATTGCCGGCTGTAGACAGGTCTAAGATGATAAACGTGTCATCCGCCCCACGTAAGCTTTTTTGTATTAATTTCTGAACCACATCACTTGTCATTTGGTTGGATGGTTGGTGATTGCTTGGTCGATCGATCGATCGGCCGAGCGACCGACCGACCTACTGATCGATTAATCGATTGATTCGTCGTTAAACAATTTAAATATTTGCACCAAAAGTTGCTATCATTACCAGACGACATATTTCAAAGGAATAAACACAGAAACAAGTCTTATTTCCGGTCCTTCAGTATCACTGAGCTCATTCTGAGTAATTCTGAAAATAACGCACGCGTTGCTTTACCCATTAATGTTCAGCGTCCCATTAAAGGTACATTGGTAAACAGTGTAGGCCTAGATCAGACGCCGCTCAACGCGGTGTCTGATCAAGGCCTTCACTGTTTACTTTAATACAGGAATTTCTATCAAAAGTGATCATAAAAGAAATTAAACAGATACCCCTTCTACTGGAAATGGACCGAAAGAGTTATGGTACAAAAGTCCACTCAGCTAAATGTGTTAAGTCGAAGCCAGAGGTCGAGAACATATATTATAGTGCCACTGACGGACAGACTCAGAGAAACAAGTTTCATCTTTGGTATGTTCCACGAGTTTGGAGGATGCACCCTCTCAGATCATATTGATATAACGTTCAGTTGAAGAGAAGGTGGCCCAGGTAGGAGAAAGCAATACAACAGATACTATCAGACAAACAATGCCGACTGAAAGAAAAATGGCAGTTTTAGACAATTTTAAGAGTGCGCAATTGCTTTGGAAGCATTTTATGAAATGACATGGACTGCTCCAATGCTATATTTCATGGACTGATCAACGTTATCATAACCAAGTGTGTATAAGCTTTAACAAAAAGCTTGGTCTGCGCTAAGCTATTTCTAATGCCGTTTCCCGTGGACTGTTTAACATTATTATAACCAGTATTAGCTGTCTTGGTCTGCGCTTAGCCTAGACAAAGCTTTTTTTGTGAAAGTTAATACTTAGAACAAGTTCAATTTCGGTAGGCACTATTTATCCGGACATGCCGCTTGGAAATATGTGGGGTAAGTGTGATACCACTTGAAAACGGTTTCTGCAAGAGGAAACTTTGTAGTTAACCGTTAGATATAAAAGTCCTTTGTTGATATTCTATTATTTCCAATAATACGTGTATTACTGAGACCAAGTTCATTTCGGCAACAACGGAGAAATTTTATGTCCAAAATAAGTGATATTTGCAAGGACAATAAATGATATAATCCCCGCAATTTTACAAGATAAACATATTGGGAAAAGGTAGATACTCAACATTGTTGTCAAGTTTTATTATCTAAGGACAAATATTGCTACCGTAAGTAATAAACTAGATAAGAACGTGCCCAATATTAACGGTCAATTCAAATATCACACATTTCTTAATAGAGGTGTGATAAAGTAATTGGTGGACTGTTGAGTATGACACCTACCGCGCAGAGTTATCGCACATTCACGCGAGACAAGACCGACAGTTATCGCAGTTTCTCGCGTGACACATGTCTGTTTACCTAATAGTGATACATTAACTACTCGAAACCAATCTAGCACCAAATGTCAGCAAATGAATTTCATAAACCAATAATAGACAAATAAAAGAAACTGATAACAAATTATGTCAATATTGTACCAGGTATGAAAGTTTTTATTCTGCACGCGAACAGTTGTGAAACCAAGTATTAATTGAAATTTTGACATTTGTGAACAGTTATTCATGATAACAATGATTCTCCTCACTACATTTATTAAAAGTTTGAAAAACAACGAATAACGGTTTTGACCGAGTGTATTAGCAAACCTTTCAATTTAGTCTATATAAACAGCCACAAACAAGGTAAGGAATTTCAATTAATTTTAGTCCCATCAAGAGGAGAAACAAAGAGGAAAAAAACCGACAGTTACACAGCCTATTCAGAATATACACTGATGGTCAATACAATGTCCAGTTCTTCAATGATGCATTTAAATATTCAGACCTCGATTAGACTGTGTGGGCGTGCAGGCATAACTGATTCTGAGTTTTTCCAATTTGGACATCAAGACCCTTTTAACTAAGCGAAACCAATAGCCCAATAGATGTGGTCGCGTGTCTCTGTTGACACAGGTGAGAGAAATAATATCCTAGAATGGGCCGGGTCGTGCGAAAAAGTGCCTTCGAACATGTACAAAATGTGCAGACTCAGATTATCCGGCACATGCGCAAAGTATCATCCGGGCCTTTGCTCCCCGGTCATACATTCTGTGGTATCCAATGATTCTGTTAGCGAACAGGAAGGCGCTGATAAGACTGCGCGGATGCGGCGTAGGCTGATCTGGGCCTTCGCATATGCCCCTAGACACGTTTTCGCTTGGTTCGACTCGAATAATAGTGAAGGTGTTTGGAAAGTTTAGAAGGAATATACTAATACAGTTGTTGAATAAACATTTTCTAGCAGGAGATTTACTTGACTTATAACTTCTATGTAACATTGAACCAGAACACAACGGTGAAGTATTTACTCTAAGTATTCAGACGGACAAGGTCTGTGAAAACAGTGTAGACCAACATCTGACGCAGCATTCTCTACACATGCCAGAAGGTACGTTTTCTCACGTTGTGGCGTCAGCTCAGTCTACATTGTTTACCACGCATGTAACACTCGTTTTAGACACACCGATAGGTAGTAAAAGGACTTGTTCAAATTTTAGGAGATGTATGACAAACAGGTAAAATTTTAGAATATTTAAGAGTAAACATGTTAAAACACATCCTAGCATTTCTATAGAAGAACATTAAAGTCACAAAGTTGTATAGCTCCTTCACATACTCCTGATTCCGGGATTTAACTGTACTGAAATAAAAAAAAAAAGAGAGAGAGAAAGAAAAAAAAAACGTTAATTTTGACAGATAGGGACATCCTAATCATGCGAACCGTTAGTGTATAATGTCCTAAATATTCGTGCTATTGCAACAATAGTCTTTGAAGAGAATGCTCTTAACTTTGAAACAGACAGATTAACGTCAATGGCTTCATTCAGCTTTTGAAACATAAATACAGCAAATGAATAAATAAAAACAGATCGCAAATTCCAGAACTCATTTAGCATGATTGCGATTCCAAAAATATTGGCATTTGTTTCGATAACCAAACACTGCAGTGGAAAATTGTGGTTAGGTCGGTAAAGAACTCTTGAATCTCGTGAAACAATAGTAATTCAAGACACCATTTAGTGTTCGTGCAGACCTAATTCACATAAAAAAGGGGGCTGCGGACATATCTGTCTAAACATTAACGGTAAATATCGTAGATAAAAACGTCTAAAGAATAGCAACCAGCGCGAAAGTTATCTTATGATATGTGGTCCCAACGCAGACTCAGATCAGCACGCACGCATCTGATGCAGGCTGATTAGTGCCCTTGTCACCAATATATTATATGAATGTGCTGTTGCGGGCGTCTGGTAGCAGCGAAAAATCGGGAAATTTGCTACTACTAGACGTCTGGTAATAGCGAATTATTGAGAAATTTGCTAATGCCATATGGTTTTATACAATTTTATACTGAAGGCTAAATTTCCATGGAGTATTTCTTATATACATAATATCTTCTGAATTTGAAAGAGTCTTTGTAGAATTTGCAATATTTATACAATGACTTCCAAATTACTAGTTTTATGCGTAGAGTCTGAGGGTGAAAGTTAACCCAAGAGCTTCGAAATATTCTGCCGCAATCTGTAGTGTATTTACGAGATGTAAATATATATGCAATAAAACATGGCCATATCAAGTCATTGAAGGGAATGCTCTTAACTTTGAAACAGACAGGTTAACTTCAATGGTTAGAGCATTATTTGGACCATGAAAATTTGTTCGAGACAGGAATAACTCGAGCCACTGAAGGTTAATCAAAGCGCCATGTCAGAAGGCATAATTGGGATAATTTAGGGATATTCTTTTCTTTTCTTTTTTTTTTTTTTTTTTTTTTTTTTTTTTTTTTTGTTGTTTGTTTGTTTTTATAAAATGATGGTTATGGTGTTTGCATTCAGAATCGCCCCGATGAGGCTATCCTAACAAACACACAAAGCATACATTTTGTAAAATAAGAAAATTCTCCTTAAATTATATTATTCCTAAATATTTGTTAGCTCGAGCTCTGTGTGTCTTTTCTTGAGTAGCTTTTTCTTTCTAGTTTGGTTTACGTAATAAAGAAAACTTAGTATGATTTATCGAGTATCTATGTTAATTGTAAATTATTTTCTTAGTTTATAGTTTTCCAGTCCCCATTCGATCATATCCTCTTTCATTAAACCCTTCTAATCGTTTTAGGTCTAAAACTATTATACATCAGACGTCTGGCAGCGGCAAATTTCTCAAAAATTCGCAATTACCGGACGTCTGGCAGCAGTAAATTTCTCGATAAATCGCTACCACTAGACGTCTGGCAGCAGACACTCCGTATATTCTATACTATACAATAATCCGGTAAGAGAACAACTAAGGCTCTGTTTAGAATGCGCAAATGCGCTGGCTATTCTAGGCAATCGTAGTCCGCATACAGGAGCGGATCCAGGATGATTTCTGAGGAGGTGGCGTGGGGGGGGGGGGTTGATTTGATCAAATTATCTTGCTTACTCTACGTATTCGGACAGATAAGCCTGCGCAAATAGTGTAGACCCAGATCAGACGCCGCAGAACACAGGACTACACTGGTTGCCACTCACCCAGCAATTTAACACACATTCATGGGAAGTTAAATGGACTTGTTGAAGAGAAGTATAAGGTAAAGAGAAAGGGGTGTGAATATTTAGGATAAATATGGTATCCCCACTTTTCTAAAAAGAAAAACAAACAAAAAAACAAAACAAAAAACGTTTACCCAAAATTTCCCATGAAAATGAAATTTTGAGTCAAAGGGGGTTTGACTGAGCCCCACGGACTCCCCCCCCTCCCCCCCCCCCCCCCCCCCCCCCCCACACACACACACCTCTGAATACGCCTTGGCATATGCGATAGAAGCCATTTTCTAATATTATGGTTAATTTTAGATTTTACGATCGAAATTATCGGAATTATTGAACTTTAGTTTGCCTGTAGAGAATTAGAGGTACTTTTTCCCCCTAAAAGCAGTCTTAATCATCATCTTTTATTTTGGACATTATTATCATCAAGACCTATTCTAGAGGGCGCCTGGTCCAGCCAAGCATCATAACGAACCCAGCATCCCACTGTTGGACGTATATTAATGACCCGTTTCGGTTAACTCGCTAACACCCTTGACGGCGGGGAACCGGTCAGTGGATGAATAAATCTCTTCGCAATATAATGCAATATTATAAAGATTGTGACTAGCTATCAATGATGACAGGTAGCTTCTTTGAAGACAAAATTATTTCTCTTATGTCCGTATCAAACATGCTTGAGTACCCGCTTTCACGTCGATATGACATTATATATGGGCGATATACTTCTTGTACGATCATAAATTAAAACCATTATTTTAGGTAGCTTGTCAAAATCCATGAATGCAGCCAGAAATAATGAGATATGTCCTCACAATGCGGGCAAAGTCCTTGAGATGTACACTGCGCCCACACAATGGTCGAAACTGACCTGAAGTTACCCCGCAATCTTATATTTTAGACATCGTCCTAGAAATGAATGGACATCCGCTTTTCAAGAGTATAAAACCGAATTATACGTTTTGTTCCCCATTCCTTTATTATCGAAATCTATTCCGACTTGGTAGTTGTCCTGGTAACGTGATAATTTGACAAGGGTACATTGAGGACAATAAAAGGGTTGAGACCGGGCCACCGCGAACAATACCAGAAAACTAAGTCCACCTATATTGGATTCAACTAGCCTGTAGGGGCCGTCAATCTGACATAACGTTGGGAAAATAAGAAGCAACTAAAAAGGGGTTAGAAACATTGATTGGCAGTTTCCGGTCTTAAAGCAGTTCTTTAAAAGTGACAGGGAAAGGGCTCTCATATTTCCACAAAATAAAATTTGTGAATAACAACTCTCAAGCGGCAATTTAACCATAAAATAATTGTACTTCCGCTGAAGCCATTCATTACGTCAAAATGTTGTAACATTGTTTAAATGTCAACGAGCAATTTGAAGCATTAATTAGGGGCATTAATCGCTGTTTGAAACCTCAAAATGATGCCTTGAAGTGGTGCTACAAGCGAATGTGATGTCTCTCTTCGTAAATTATACAGTCATGTATTAAAATGTCTCCTACAAACAACTTTCTCCCATGACAGATACGGTGTCCATTCTTAAAGTTTTCCTGTTGCTTTCACCACTGACCTCTTAACAATTTTATCATGCTTCATCATTTTTTTTTTTTTTTAAATATCTTTTGCTGCGTCCCGGAATGTACATATATACGTATCGTTATACACGTTTAGTAACTGCAGTTTTTAACGAAATAGATAATTTATGCAGACGTAAAATCGTGACTACAGTTTAATATGGAGCCTTGTAGAACACATGATTATTGTTAGACCGATACATGAATTATAAACATAAGCAGGACTGCTACTTTTATCGTGATTCCAAAATATAAGGGAATTCCCAGCAAACATTCAATGTTGCATCAATGTCGTTACAATGTCGCTGCAACATAGTGATTTTGCAGTGACGTTGTAACCACGTTGTGTGTTTGCTGGGTTGATACACGTTCAGATAAAGCAATTCTTCAAACGTGTCTTGTCTCCCTTTTGAAAAGTGATCTACCCAAAAAATAAAATAGGAGCATATTTTTTCCTATTGGTGTAGAAAGGTTTGTTGTGTAGGAAACGTGGGAAAGCAAACAAGTATTCATAAAATCTGGCCCCTTGCTAAAAAGGCAAAAAACCTACCAGCTGTATCCAAATCCCTTATTGTGATTATTTGCTTTAATGAGGACTGCATTGATTCTGGTTGACGCAAGCTTGAGTATGTATCTTATCCGCTAACGGTCACTCCTCAACAGCAGTCACCTCCCCTTCCTGTTACATCCACTTTCTGGTCGTCTAAAATGTCGATTTACTCTGTTTTACATCAGTTTCTTCCCTCTCTACAACAGTCAGTGGCCTGTTTTACAACAGCTTCCTCCCTATCTTCAACAGTCAGTGGCATGTTTTACAACAACTTCTTCCCTCTCTACAATAGTCAGTGGCCTGTTTTATAACAGCTTCTTCCCACTCTACAATAGTCAGTGGCTTGTTTTACAACAGCTTACTCCTTCTCTACAATAATCAGTGGTATGTTTTACAACAGCTTCATCCCTCTCTTCAACAGTCAGTGGCCTGTTTTACAACAGCTTCTTCCCTCTCTACAACAGTCAGTGGTATCTTTTACAACAACTTCTTCCCTCTCTACAACAGTCAGTGGTATCTTTTACAACAACTTCTTCCCTCCCTACAACAGTCAGTGGCATGTTTTACAACAGCTTCTTCCCTCTCTACAACAGTCAGTGGTATCTTTTACAACAACTTCTTCCCTCCCTACAACAGTCAGTGGCATGTTTTACAACAACTTCTTCCCTCTCTACAACAGTCAGTGGTATCTTTTACAACAACTTCTTCCCTCTCTACAATAGTCAGTGGCTTGTTTTACAACAACTTCTTCCCTCCCTACAACAGTCAGTGGCATGTTTTACAACAGCTTCTTCCCTCTCTACAACAGTCAGTGGTATGTTTTACAACAGCTTCCTCCCTCTCTAAAATAGTCAGTGGCTTGTTTTACAACAGCTTCCACCCCCTCTCTCTACAATAGACGGTGGCTTGTTTTATAACAACTTCATCCTCCTCTCTACAACTGTCATTGGCCTGTTTTACAACAGCTTCTTCCCTCTCTACAACAGTCAGCTTCCTCACTCTCTACAACTGTCAGTGGCCTGTTTTACAACAGCTTCCTCTCTCTCTACAATAGACAGTGGCTTGTTTTACAACAACTCCATCCCTCTCTACAACTGTCGGTGGCCTGTTTTACAACAGCTTCTTCTCTCTCTACAACAGTCAGTGGCTTGTTTTACAACAACCATCCCTCTCTACAACTGTCGGTGGCCTGTTTTACAATAACATCTTCCCTCTCTACAATACTCAGTGGCTTGTTTTACAACAGCTTCTTCCCTCTCTATAACAGTCAGTGGTATATTTTATAACAACTCCATCCCTCTCTACAGCTGTCAGTGGTATGTTTTACAACAGCTTTCTCCCTCTCTACAACAGTCAGTGGCTTGTTTTAGAACAACTTCCATCCTCTCTTCAACAGCCAGTGGCCCGTTTTACAACAGCTTCGTCTCTATAACAGTCAGTGGTATGTTTTACAACAACTTCTTCCCTCTCTACAATAGTCAGTGGCCTGTTTTACAACAGCTTCCTCCCTCTCTACAACAGTCAGTTGCCTGTTGTACAACAGCTTCTTCCCCCCTCTTCACTAGTCAGTGGCCTGTTGTACAACAGCTTCCTCCCTCTCTATAACAGTCAGTTGCCTGTTGTACAACAGCTTCTTCCCCCTCTTCACTAGTCAGTGGCCTGTTGTACAACAGCTTCCACCCTCTCTACAACAGTCAGTGGCCTGATTTACAACTACACCTTCCCTCTCCTCAATAGTCAGTGACATGTTTAACAACAGCTTCTTCCCTCTCTTCAATAGTCAGTGGCTTATTTGACAACAACATCTTCCCCCTCTTCAATAGACAGTGTCCTGTTGTATAACAGCTTTCTCCCTCTCTACAATTGTCAGTGGCATCTTTTTTTACAACAAATTCCTCCCTCTCTTCAACAGTCAGTGGCCTGTTTTACAACAGCTTCTTCTCTCTCTACAACAGTCAGTGGTATGTTTTACAACAACTTCTTCCCTCTCTACAACAGTCAGTGGCCTGTTGTACAACAGCTTCCTCCCTCTCTACAACAGTCAGTGGCCTGTTGTGCAACAGCTTCTTCTCTCTCTTCACTAGTCAGTGGCCTTTTGTACAACAGCTTCCTCCCTCTCTACAACAATCAGTGCCCTGTTTTACAACAACATTTTTTCCTCTATTCAATAGTCAGTGGTCTGTTTTATAACAGCTTTTTCCCTCTCTTCAATAGTCAGTGGCCTGTTGTACAACAGCTTCACCCTCTCTACAACAGTCAGTGGCCTGGTTTACAACAACATCTTCCCTCTCTTCAATAGTCAGTGGCCTGTTGTACAACAGCTTCTTCTCTCTCTTCAATAGTCAGTGGCCTGTTGTACAATAGCTTTCTCCCTCTCTTCAACAGTCAGTGGCCTGTTGTATAATAGCTTCCTCCCACTCTACAACAGTCAGTGGCCTGTTTTACAACAACACCTTCCCTCTCTTCAATAGTCAGTGGCCTGTTGTACAACAGCTTCCTCCCTCTTTTCAACAGTCAGTGGCCTGTTGTACAACAGCTTCCTCCCTCTCTTCAATAGTCGGTGGCCTGTTTTACAACAGCCTCCTTCCTCTCTTCAACAGTCAGTGGCCTGTTGTACAACAGCTTACTCCCTCTCTTCAACAGTCAGTGACCTGTTTACAACACCTTCCTCGCTCTCATCAATAGTCAGTGGCCGGTTTTACAACAGCTTCTTCCCTCTGTACAACAGTCAGTGGCTTGTTTTACAACAGCTTCCTCCCTCTCTCTTCAATAGTCAGTGGCCTGTTTTACAACAGCTTCTTCCCTCTCTTCAATAGTCGGTGGCCTGTTTAACAACAGCTTCCTCCCTCTCTTCAACAGTCAGTGGCCTGTTGTACAACAGCTTCCTCCCTCTCTTCAACAGTCAGTGGCCTGTTTACAACAGCTTCCTCCCTCTCTTCGATAGTCAGTGGCCTGTTTTACAATAGCTTATTCCCTCTCTGCAACAGTCAGTGGCCTGTTTATAACAGCTTCTTCCCTCTCTACAATAGTCAGTAGCCTGTTTACAACAGCTTCCTCCCTCTCTTCAATAGTCAGTGGCCTGTTTACAACAGCTTCCTCCCTCTCTACAACAGTCAGTAGCCTGTTTACAACAGCTCCCTCCCTCTCTTCAATAGTCAGTGGCCTGTTTACAACAGCTTCCTCCCTCTCTATAATAGTCAGAAGGTCTGTTTTACAACAGCTTCCTCCCTCTCTTCAATTGTGAGTGGCCTGTTAACAACAGCTTCCTCCCTCTCTCTATACTAGTCAGTGGCCTGTTTTACAGCAGCTTCTTCCCTCTCTACAACAGTCATTGGCCTGTTTTATAACAGCTTCCTTCCTCTCTACAATAGTCAGTGGCCTGCTCTACCAAGGGCTGCTTATCTAGAGTAGCCCCACCCCCACCCATGTATAACTGTAACAAAGAGCCCCTAACTCAATATTACGAGGTAGCTCTAATAGTCTCAGTATATATCACACCAACAATACTTTGTAGATGTCAAAAGTAGAAAGTTAAAGTCTGATGGAGATTTGAGCTAACGGACGCCATACGGCCGTTAAGGCAAAAACAGGAAGAAAAATATATACTATCAATTCATAATCAAACCTGTTGTTTCGTGTGTGCGTACAGATGGATGGGTCGTGGTACATCCTGTCTTGTGATGTATGCGAGATGTGCAGTCCGCCATAGAATATCTGACAGTTTGTCACCGGGTATGTTGTGTGAATGTCTGACAGTTTGTCACGAATGTCTGACTGTTTGTCATCGGGTGTTTTGTGAATGTCGGACAGTTTGTCACGGATGTGTTGTGTGAATGTCTGACAGTTTGTCACCGGATATGTTGTGTGAATGTCGGACAGTTTGTCACCGGGTGTGTTGTGTGAATGTCGGACAGTTTGTCACCGGGTGTGTTGTGTGAATGTCGGACAGTTTGTCACCGGGTGTGTTGTGTGAATGTCGGACAGTTTGTCACCGGGTGTGTTGTGTGAATGTCGGACAGTTTGTCACCGGGTGTGTTGTGTGAATGTCGGACAGTTTGTCACCGGGTGTGTTGTGTGAATGTCGGACAGTTTGTCACCGGGTGTGTTGTGTGAATGTCGGACAGTTTGTCACCGGGTGTGTTGTGTGAATGTCGGACAGTTTGTCACCGGGTGTGTTGTGTGAATGTCGGACAGTTTGTCACCGGGTGTGTTGTGTGAATCGGTAAAGTACTTGCTGCTGTTCTCCCAAATTACTTCTTTATTTTTTAGATGACTTGATAAACATTGTAGATTTTAAGCCATCTTTACAAGGGAGATAATTTTTGCATTCCTGTACACCAAGCCACATGTGAGAAGGGGTCTACTCTAAAAGAAATAAAGCACATGCCCCTTGAAGAGTAGACCCCTTTTCAGAAGGGAGGTAAAACAGTTGTCTCTGCTTATCCCATTGAAGACTGGAGACCCCTAAACGGGAAACTGGCAAACAATGCAGACCCAGATCAGACGCCGCAGATCTGGGTCTTCACTGTTTGCAAATACTTCGACCATTTGTTTCTTTAGGAATAGCTTCATCACATAGCCTGACATACCGAAAATCGAAAATGAACTCTTCCAATATATAGTGTGGGAGAGATTATTCAATCTTTAATGGGTTAACTTGTATCTATTCTCCTCAGTCTAACAGTGATTGGTTTGATTGAAAGTCTTGTGATTGAAACCGCAACATTTGGCTACAGATAAAAAAATAAAAACAAGTTTTGATGATTTTACTGATTGAACCAGAAAAATATAAATGAAGATATCTTGGAAATGCCAGAATCACGAAGCACAGCCCTCCCGAGGCACCAAAAGAAGGAGAGATGAGGAACAATGATACAACAAGTATTGTGTTGATTCGCAAGTGTTAATAGATGTATAACAATGTAAGGATTTACAGTGCCTAACAACTATGCCATAAATGAGTGCGTGGATAATGCACATTTCCTTACTTTCCATGTAATCTCTGTTTTCAGCAGCACAGGTAACTAAACGTCAACTATATATATGAAGCTCGTCAGACAAGAGATTTTTGTTTAAAAATAAATGTAGTTCGAGAAGTGCCCTTCTGAAAGATCAACTTCTTTTCCTTTTTAGAGTAGACCCCTTTCCAGAAGGGGTTTGTGCAGGAGGACAAACAGGAAGTTAAGAAAGCTGACTCCCTTGTAACAATGGCGGAAAATATAGCAGGTGTATCAAGGCACCCTAAGCAATGGCTATCTGGGCCCAGTTGTTCAAAACTAACGATATCGTTAATTAACGTATCGTTAAAACTTTGATCATTGAATATGGCGTATACGCTAATATTTTTGCTGAAAAAAATCGGAGTAGCTTTTGCATTTGCAAAAGCTACTCACATTTTTTCAGCAAAAATACGTCTGCATTAGATATTGTGCTTACTATAACAGTTAACATTTTGACCACTAACGAGCTCACTAGGCTAACGATGTTTTGAACAACTAGGCCCTGGTTGATGAAGCTCTTCCACTGTGGTCATCCTCAAGAACTGTCCCATTTTATGCAACCCTCAAAAACAGCCCGCTCATTCACGAAGCCTTCTCTGATCGCCAATATTTCTTTTTACAGTATCCAACGATTGTGTGGAGGCTGGCGGAGGCGGCAATGCACCGACTGCACAGATGCGCAGACTGAACCGAGCTTTCGCCGTATTCATAGGATATAAAGGCTTTTTTCTTACGTTACGCATTATCATATAATTCTATTATTAAGTTCAAATGGTCGGCATTTGAATGTACATCGCTGACTTTTGTATAATAAAATTCAAACAAGCACACTAATTCAATAGTAGAGGGCATTAAAATGTTCATCTCTAAATCATATTTCCATAATAATTTAATATTTCTAGACATAAAGTCTCTAATAATATTTTTTAATTCATCAAAACATTCATCTTACAATCAAACTAAGGTGGCTGACAAGTTTTTGAAACCCTGGATTGATCTTTGGGTACTAAATTAGCAATCCGACTCTCTATTAAGCCTATCATATATCGAAGTTAATGTGCGTTGACTCAATCACAAAATGAATAGATAGAAAACAAGATGTAATATAATGTCCAAAGTACAATATTAAACACGTTCATTACGATCTTAACAAAGGGACGGGGATGGTGGTGATATGTCCTATTCATTTCAGCTTCGTAGTCTTTGGACTAATTTGTTGGGGTAATGTCCGCGTATGTATACAAAATATACAGAAGTTACGTCTAATAGCGCATTAGAATAAGGGGTTGACGGATATCGTACGCGCATTAAATCATTACCGCCGCTAATAACAGGGCGCAGTCAGCGTCAATGCCGAAAATTCTTTCACTTGAGTCTTTGTAAGATTCTCTGATTCTACAAGTCGTTACAGATAAATGGTACTTACGTCATTACTTTTGAGATCTCTGTGGCTTCGGGTTCCTGAACACTCAGCCTGCTGGGAAAACTTTCAGCAGACGACATTTGAAATATTATTCACATTTTTCCTTGAAAAGAGGTTTCGATATTTCATGCAAATTAGAGGCGAGTTTGCATGAATTGTCAAACCCTATTTTCTGGGAAAAATAAGACAATATTTCAAATGTCGTCTGCTGAATTTGCCCAGAGAGAGGTAAAGGTTAACCATACTCCGAGTTGTGAATCTGAACAGCTCTTCAAATAACACGCTAACCTTAGATGTTGACCTTGGGAAAGTTTGCTTTCCTAGCTTGGCTCCCTTCAAGGGATAATTTTGTACATCAGTTGAGACAGGTGGAATACATGTATAACAAAACTATTTCAAATTGGAAAATTCTCACATACAGAATAAGCTTTATATTCCTGTCGAAAACATGTGTGGACATATCCAGGAAATGCCACGATCATAAAGCACAGCCTTTCCGAGGAACCAAAGGAGAGATGAGGAACAAATAACGAAAGAAAGAGAGATGGGGAAAAATAACGAACGAAAGAGAGATGAGGAACAAATAACGAAAGAAAGAGAGATGAGGAACAAATAACGAACGAAAGAGAGATGAGGAACAAATAACGAAAGAAAGAGAGATGAGGAACAAATAACGAACGAAAGAGAGATGAGGAACAAATAACGAAAGAAAGAGAGATGAGGAACAAATAACGAAAGAAAGAGAGATGAGGAACAAATAACGAAAGAAAGAGAGATGAGGAACAAATACCCAAAGAAGGAGAGATGAGGGACAAAGAACCAAAGAAGGAGGGATGAGGAACAAATGATGACAAAACAAACCACTTATATGAAACCACCAACGCACAAAGAAAAAAAAAAAAAAAAAAAACGACCTGAAGGATTGCAACAGAGGAACTGCCTCGGTACGGTCAGGAGGAAAGAAAATACAGTGAATCCTCATTACAACGACAGCATTTGTTCCCAAAGATGTTGCCATTAAATTGAATTTGCTGTTGTACAGAATACTTAATGAGCAGATTGATATGTAAGAAAGGTCTTGTTTTGTTTCTTTTTCCTCATAGAACATATGTTTTGGATATTTGTTAGAATCGCCTTAGTGAGGCGATTCTAACAAATATCCAAATTACATGTTTCATTAAAGTATTAAAAACAATAATCTTGCATAATTTGTGACTAACTGTTACTTCGTGACAGTCAAATTGTCATTATAACGAATTTCGTGGTTGTAACGAGTGTCGATATAAAGAGGTTTTTCTGTACTATTGGGGTAACGGGAGTGCGCTTAAACCAGTTTTACTCGCACGAAACCTCGCCCTTATGACTAGACTGGCTCCAGTCTCCAGTGACTAAATATTTCTCTCGTAATCCTGTTTGATAATCCACTAAAGTAAAACAAAAAAAAAAAAAAAAAAAAAAAAAAAAATATATATATATATATATATATATATATATATATATATATATATATATATATATATATATATATATATATATATATATATATACTAAATAGGATTAAAGCTACTGACTGAAAAACAAAGAGTGCATGCAGCCTCTAGTTCGAGAGCTCCCGGTACGGGTTAATAATGTTGGTTCAGATATAGTGTGAGAATAATTTAAGGTAACTACGATATAAAACATTTCATCACTTGTGATAGTCAATTGATACTGTAAAAATCTCTAGTGGGCCGCAACATAAGAACATGTACCTAATGAAATGTGCACCAAGCGAAGACTAAAAGTCGCTTGCGCATCCATGCAGTGAGGTCAGAGTCTTTCTTCAGCTCTCTGTTGATAGGCAATGATCCCGGGCTTCTTCAGGCGGGCAGTAAAGACTCTAATCAGACTGCGCTGGTGTTCAGGCAGATTTGAGTTAACACAAAGCTCAGATGTGCTAGGGTACATTTTCCTCAAATTAGTTGCGACTCAAAAGAAAACAAATGTAAACGCCAGCATTCCGCACAAAATCTCTAGTATTTATTAATCAAGCAGTTCTGACGTTGCCCAACCCCCTGTCCCGTTACAGTCCAGACTTCCCCTCCCGTATCTAAGAAACACGCTATATCTCTAACGTCTCTCCTTTAATGTTGAAATCATTATCACTTGGGTTTCAATGATACACGATTAATCGCTTAAACACCGCAAGGATGACAAACCGATGCTTACATAATGCCTCCGTCCCCTAGAAAATACCCGGAGAAATAAAAATGTTGCATGAATGATGTCGTTTTATTGAGGTATCAAGTCAGAAATGTTATCTAAACTTTTTGTCCAAGTGTGAAAAGAATCCATCTGTCAACAGTAAGTTGTTCAGTCTTAGCACATTGCACTCCTAGGGATTAATGCAGGTAAGATTTTGAATTGGAAAGGGAATTTAAGGACAACCTTTCAAAACTAAACACAATACAACATAATATAGTATAAAGAGTACTGCAGATGGGAGCCAGCAAGCCTAACGAGAAAGCAAAGATCCAGTGGCGGATCCAGGATTCTTTCATATGGTGTTCAAAATTTCTGAGTGTGGGGTGGGGGTCGATTTGATCAAACTACCATACTTATACTAAGTGTTTGGACAGACATGTCTAGACAAACAGTGTAAACCCTGATCAGACGCCGCAACATGCGGCGTCTGATCAGAGTCTACACTGTTTGTTAGTCATCCAGCAATTTTAGACACATTTACAGGTTGTAACACAAACATGAATTTTATTACAAGTACGAGGTATAAAGTTATGTGGAAGAATATTCTGGGTAAATACAACATCCGAAATTATCAAAATTTCCCATGAAAATGCATTTTTAGTCAAACAGGGGTTCGACTGAAACCCCCGAACCCCTTTGAATCCGTTCCTGCAAAGCTGAGTTTTGGACTCGGAAACTGAGTATCTCAACATTGCTCTTGTCTTTAGTCTGCACAGCTTACTCATCAGAAAATCTCTAACCTGAACTTCGAAAGCGGTCCTTTGTAATTTTATTAAAAAAATCGTCATAATGAATTCTTCAATGCCAATCTGTTTATACAAAGGTATGAATATCCCAAGTGAAATAGATCTTCGTCCTTGAACCACGCACATTTACAACCCTGCAGTATGACATGAATTCTTCTGCAACACGGTAAATATGTTGAAAAGATTTATTTAGAAATACGTTTTTCTGTGTTGTTCCACTGATGAGTAGTAACAATGATGTGTTGTTGTATCAGGATTAAATAATCCCGCAACCCCAACAATTTATACTGCTATCCATTCTAAGGCGGAAGTTCTGATATTCATATAACTCTAGGCTTGTTGTATTCCTCCGTAAAGCTGTCTACTACGCTTACAATTCTCCTTTCTCGTGTCATGTTTTCATAAACAGAATCTAGCTTTATGGCCGTCGTCTTCAGTCACTGTCCATTTGCTTTCTACTTTCTTTGCTTTCAATAGCTTTGTGTTTGTTGCTATGTCCGGAGCTGCTTTGGATGATGAGTGAATGGCTTGGTGTCAATAAAACAACGTTAAACCCTATCAGCCAGGCAGACTAAAACAGATACCTATGCAAACAGTGTAGATCCTGATGAGACGGCTCGTAGTGAGCCGTCTCCTCAGGATCTACATTGTTTGCCATTCTGTTTTTGTTTTGTTTTTTTTTATTTTACATCTACACTGTTTGCCATACAGTTCCTTTTTTATTTTACATCTAACCCTCTATCTGAGGCAGTGGAAGTGTCCAAATTCAAAAATAGTATAGTCCACTTCAGAAACATAGGGGTGAAAGAGTTAAGCTCCAAACAGCCTTGTTGTTGAGCGTTCAAAGTTTTTATTTCTCTTATACATGCAGGTATTTTCGTGTGCTTGTTCTGTTTTCGATAAAATGTTAATTAATGATGTCCTTTCATGTCACACAACTTCTTTTCTGGTGCCGTTGGAGCGACGTGTTCTGTAATTGAGGCCTCTTTTGGGGATCCTTATATATTTATAGGGATACACTTTCAAAGGAGGTAGCTCTGTCATAACTATTTTCTCATCCCTTCTGAAAAGGGATCTACCCTGAAAGGGACTTAGTGTGCAGAAAAGCATACATGAAGTCATATAAGTCGTAAGTCTCTTGTAAAACATGGCGGAAAACCTACTGTGTGTGTTTTGCGTCTATGTTGATTCTGTTATATTAGGTCTAAAGAATCAAACAAAATTACTGAAACACGAGTTCAGATTGGATAGAATCAAAACCTTATTAACACATTTATGTCGAGTGGACTCTTCTGTCTTAGCTCTTTGGACTGGTCCATTTCCAATAAAAAGGGCACGTGGGTATTTTTTTTATGATTACCATGTTATTGTATTTATTTAGAAATCCCTGCAGTTAACGCAAACAGTGTAGATCCTGATCAGACGCCGCATCTTGCGGCGTCTGATCTGGGTCTACACTGTTTGCAAATGTCCCTTTATGGGACGCTAGGTATAAATGGGTTTATTTATCACGCCCCCTTCGCTATATCAAATCTAACAATCCAGCTTCTCCTCAGTTACAATTAGATATTGGAATGCATTCCCAGCTTCTACAGTGTCTACAGCTGAAGCCTCTAAGTATAGGGCCTCAAAACACGTGACCTTGGTCAGGGTCTAGGGACTGATATCCTTGTTGCTCACCCTTAGTAAAAGAATGCTATTCGAGCTCACTCTAATCAATTCAGATTCACATCAAAACAACCTCTATTATAAATGTACCGTAATAACCCAAAATATTTGAAGTAAAAGGCCTGCGCAATCAGTGTAGACCCTGATCAGACGCCGCATCATGCGGCGTCTGATCAGGATCTACACTGGTTGCTACTTATCCACAGTTTTCAGGCATATCAACAGGCAGTAGAACGGTTTTATTTTTCAAATTTTATGAGACGAATTGTAAGGAATTAAGGCGTCTCAATATTTGGGATATATACGGTAAAAGACCATATATATCCGCACTCCGATGACATTGTAAGAACGGACGCTGTGACGACTATACATTAATTTGCCGAACAGACAAATGTATTAGTTATCCCAAACACTTTGAAATCTAAATACTATAGCTTAGAAACGATATTTGATTTTCTGAGATAGAAGATCTCCAACCTAGAAAACAATTGGTTCAAACATCTCTGGATTATGAGAGTCAGTAGGGGCCAGGCCATTGCCCGCCATTTTCCTAGCCTTCAGGAAATAAATTTAATAGAAAATATATACTTACCTACTTTATTCATTCAACCTTGATCAGTAACAAATAAACCTATGATAAGAATCAAAATGAATGTTATTCAATACCATTCAATCTGTTTCAACTTTGGAAGTTTTTGACAGCCAATAACAATAGGGTCCCGGGTTATATACGATTTTGTCCGGAAGCATGGTAATAACTGATACCTACTTGGAAACTCAAATCAACCTTTGAACTTTAAACCACGTACATGTGTACATGTATCTCTTCAGAAAAGAAATTATATATGTTTGACTATGTGAAAAAGAGTCTTTATGTTACATTTAGGCAACGAAGGTCCAGATCAGACTGCGCCCTTGCGCAGTCTGATCTGGGCCTTCGTTTCCCGCTTACAGAATCAACAGACACTGCATATCTCGTCCAGACTATGGGGATGCGCAGTTTAATCTGGGTTTTTGTTGTTCGCAAATGGCATGAGGGTATTTTCTGTTGTGACGTTTCATGTACAGGACTGAAAAACAGCATCTATGTGCGTATGACATTCCCTTTCGAAATTTCCTATAATAACTCGATAAAGACAGCTTTATTTTGTAAACCCAGTTGCTCAGATAGATAGATAGATAGATAGATAGATAGATAGATAGATAGATAGATAGATAGATAGATAGACAGATAGATAGATAGATAGATCGGTAGGTAGGTAGATAGATAGATAGATAGATAGATAGATAGATAGATAGATAGATAGATAGATAGATAGATAGATAGATAGATGGGTGGATGGATGGATGGATGGGTTTTTGGGTGGATAGATGGATGGATGGATGGATAGATGGATGGGTGGGTGGGTGCATGGGTGGGTGTATAGATAGATAGATAGATAGATAGATAGATAGATAGATAGATAGATAGATAGATAGATAGATAGATAGATGTTCCAAGGCGGTTTCCTTATTGTAGTTCTTTGTGCGTCGGTGATTGAATATGTAACGTTTGTTTTGTCATTTCTTCGTTGTTCCCAATCGTTCCTTCTAGAAGGCTGTGCTTCGTGACTTTTTATATTTTTCTGGGTATCTTCACTTATATTATTGATATAATAATTATTAAAGGTTCTGGATGGATTTATTCGGAAATGGTCACATCTGACACGCTCAATTTGTATTGGTTACTTTTATGTAACCACTGGGTCGATATCACTGCTTAGTGGATTCGAGTCCCAGAGAGTACTATTTGCCAAATAATCAGTGTTCCGATGCTGGCTATAATACTTTGGTGTTGGTACCAGCACTATAATTTTGACAATGGTACCAGTACTGTTGTACTGACATTGGTACCAGTACCGTGGTATTGACAATGGTACCAGTACTGTGGTACTGACACTGGCACTGGTACTGTGGTAATGACATTGATACCGACATTGGCACCGGTACTGTAGTAATGACATTGGTACCAGTACTGTGGTACTGATATTAGTACTAGAACCATGGTACTGACATTGATATCAGTACTGTGATACTCACTTGGTTACAGTCTTGTGGCACTGACATTGGTACTTTTACTGTAGTACTGATATGGGTACCGGTACTATGGTACTGACATTAGTATTAATACTGCTGTACTGGCATTTATACCAGTATCTTGAAACTGACATTTGTATCAATACCATAGAATAAGCATTTGTACCAGTACTGTTGCACTTACTTTGGTACCAGTACCGTGATACTGACATTGGTGCCAGTACCGCCGTACTAACATTTATACCAGTACTGTGGTACTGACATTGGTACCAGAACCGAGGTACTGACATTATACCTTTACTGGGATACTGCCATTGGTACCAGTACTGTGTTATTATTAACATTGGTATCAGTACTGTGGCACTAACAAAGGTACCAGTACTGCACTGCTGACATTAGTACCAGTACTGTAGTACCGGCATTGGTACCAGTTCTGTAGTACCGGCATTGGTACCAGTTCTGTAGTGCTGACATTGGTACCAGTACTGCGGTTCTGACATTGGTAACAGTACTGTAGTATTAACATTAGTACCAGTACTGCGGCACTGACATTGGTACCAGTACTGTAGTACTGATATTGGTAGCAGTACTGTGGTACTGATATTGGTACCAGTACTGTGGTACTGACATTGATACCAGTACTTTGTTACTGACATTGGTAACAGTTCTGTGGTACTGACATTAAATTAAGTTCATATTTATTCCGCTGTTACTTTTCTAAAATGTTCTAATATCAACCTTTACCACCATTTTGTCTAAAACAGCAGATGACAAATATGCATGTATTGGTGGTTTTCTTTTATTTTCTTAGAAAACAGGATGCAACATTTGATGCAAATTGGAGATAATTTGCATGAGTGCCACATCCAATTTTCTGGAAAGAAAATAAGAAAAAAATCCAAATGTTATCTGCTGAAAATTTTACCCAGAGTGCTATGCATTAAACCAATCAACGGGTAGTTATATGGACTTGTTCAGATTTTAAAATAAGTATGTTAACGCTGTAGTTGTCCAAATATTTCGTCTAAACACAGTACAAAATCGTCAAGCTGTGTAGGAAAAAGGTAACATCTGTGGCACCAAATATTTAAGATAAACACAGAACAAGATTGTCAAGCTGTGTACGAAAAAAGTTACATTTGTGACACGTATCTTTTTAACCCTTAAATCACTTAACATTTATCAGCAGACAACATTCTAAAACTGATTTTGTTATTTTCCAGAGAAATTACAACTTGACATTTCATGTGAATCGTCTGCTACGATCCAAATGAAATGGCAAGCCTTATTGTCTCTGAAAAATAAAGATATTAATTTTAGAATGTCGTCTGCTGGAGTTGTGGTTAACGCTTTGGGTAAAGAATCTATTTCGTAAAAAAAAAAAAAAAAAAATCTATTTCGTGGTGTGTCTGGTTTCCTGTTTCGTAATGTGTACGGCAGGGCCACACCATTAGAAACAGTCTTCAGGGCAAGATGCGAACACTGACTACCTTGGTTAGACTGTGCATTTGAGTATCCAAATCAAACTTACATAACCATTTGGTATCGATGGACAACATACCCTAACCAGATTGTGCTGGTGCGCAGGCTGACTTGGTCATTCGGTTTTCGTGTGTGCACCGAGATATATTTTCTCAAGACGTGGTTCATATGTCATTCCGAATGACAAACTTTATAATATCGGTGAAAATAGAGAATTTAATTATCTTTGGGCCGCCCGATGACAAAAAGGCCTTTATACGAATGGCGAAGCCCCAGACCAGTTTGTTCTGCCACATGGCGGGTCAAGATCTTCTCTATGTCCCATATCTTCAATAAGGTCTCTCTATTGTGTAGGCGAATAGCAAAGATCTTGACCAGACTGCGCGGATGCGCAGGCTGGTCTAGATCTTCACTGTTCGATTATGTTCTAAATGTTGTTTTCTCACCCGCCGGCCCAATTTTGATCCTCAAGTTGGTGAAAAAAAGTCATCCACATCGTGAAAGTGAACCGAGTGCAAACCACCACTAACCTGCTCGCGCCATCGACTTCCCGGTCACATTAACTGAACAGGGGCCGATAAATAAGTAATGACACACCGTGGAGATGTGTCTAGCCTGTGTGGACACGCAAGATGGCCTGGGTATTCGTCTTTCACATGTACGGCGTGGGTGGATTTCTCGTAGTGCGTTTCAACTGCATGGTGTTATAATCTGCAATGTCAGCCGGTCTATTCGGCAACAGATGGTACATCAATTCCGCCTCAACGTCAGAAAACATACCTTGGGACAATTTGCACCAAGCGAAGATTCAGATCAGCCTCCACATTTGCGGAGTGTGATCGGAGTCTTCACCGGGCGTATTTTGGATAGCCAAGGATGCTATTTCTTCATGTGGACAACAAAGAATGATCAGATTGTGCGGAGGCACAGGCTGATTTGAATCTTCGATGGGCCCCACATGTCAGAAGGTACGTTTTCTCACGTTGTTGCTCAATTGTGTTTCACCACGGGCTACCGACTATATCGCTTATATGAACGACGCTGACCCAAACCGACTTGCTTGTGCACCTAAGATCTTCGTTGTTGCACCTTCCCTGTACACTATTTATATTCCAGGCTTTAATGCACGTTTATGGGAGCGGCGAGGGTATAGAATACATTGAAGATGTAGATTTGCAAGTCAGCGTACCTCGACGACACACGCTGCGTGAAATACGCAAAAACAGAGAAGGTCCGGTTCAGCTTACACCATCACGCTGTCTGTTTATAGTCCACTCAGAGAACCATTATATACTGTGAAGTATGTTGACAAACCAAGAAGGACAAAATGGCGCGGATTGATTTTGTTTGTTGTTTTTTTGTTTGTATTTTTGTTCGCATCCAAGCAGGCACACGCCGTTGGAACAACGTCTATTCAGCGTTGATTCAACGTCTTGACGTTGAATCAACGTTGAATCGACATTGTTTCAACGGTGTGTGTCTGCTGGGATATGACATAAGGGCTCTTTTCTCCCGTTAAACACAATATTTTTTCTTGTGACAAGATAAAATTACGGTCAGAATTTTGATGCATCACCCACTTAGGCTACTGTCTCATCAAATGTCTAAAATTATCCACTGGTAATTAGGATTCGTTCGTTTATCTTCGTTTACCTGAACTAAGGTGGGCAATTGCAACACAAATGACGCATCCCTTGATCGTTTCAGTTTGAAAGCATAATTTTAATGGCGTCTACATGTACTGTATTTTCATATACTCTAAATATTGGGACAGAGAGACCTGAGAAAATCGTATAGACCCAGATCAGACGCCGCATTCTGCGTCGTCTGATCAGAGTCTACACTGTTTTATCACTTATCTATCATTTTTAGACACTTCTACAGGGAGTAAAATGGACATGTCAACAGGAAACGGACATGTTGATTTCTTATAGGACAAGTATGATCAGGGGTTTACTTCCTAACGTCGCAGGAACGTCGTTACAACGTCGCTGCAACGTCACGACGTTGCAGCGACGTTGTAACGACGCTATTGCGACGTTGTGTGTTTGCTGGGACCGAGAAAACACACGTTGCAACAACGTCGTTACAGTGACGTTGTAACGACCTTGTTGCGACGCTGTGTTTTTGCTGGAAGGTATCACCAGAAAAAAGTATATCAAGATATTACCACGATATCAAGTGTCCGATATGATACTGTAT
This sequence comes from Anodontia alba, assembly GCA_964016985.1. Classification (NCBI taxonomy): domain Eukaryota; kingdom Metazoa; phylum Mollusca; class Bivalvia; order Lucinida; family Lucinidae; genus Anodontia; species Anodontia alba. The sequence continues at coordinate 805,503 of OZ024824.1, forward strand.
TTATGATACTTTAACCCAGCTTTTTTTCTTTATTTGCAACAAAATATATTAGAATTTTGTTATTGCTCAGCATGCAGGGTAAAACTCTTCAGCAGATGACAATTTAAAATATTTTTCTCATTTTTCCAAGAATATTGGCTTTGATATTTCATGCAAATTATCTCCTCCTCAGGAGACAATTTGCATGAAATATCAAAATCTGTTTTCGGGGGAAATAAGAAAAGTATCATAAATCTGTCGTTAAAAGCCTTTTTCATATATCAAAAGTGCATTATGCTTGCGTCATGAAGTATCGATACTAACCAACAGAATCATGGTACTGTTTACAGTGTCATCACAAAATATATGATATATCGGTGCATTGATGATATATCGCCCCAGCTCTAAGATTCACGTTTGCAAATAGAATGATAAATCAAAGTCAGGTTTAAATTTTTATTTCATTATTTTCTTTCTTTGATCAAGTATAAACAAGAGCAGTGCCGAAGACGGCTAACAAACTATCGGTATAAAATTATACACTGGCTATGTACAAACATCGTCCATATGAATGTGAGAAAAATAGAATAAAATTTGTACAAAACATCATAAATTTAGGAAGCACTAAGTTGACATGAACACGCCGGGCAACAGACAAAAATATCTTAACAAGTCATGGAGAAGGAAGCTCAGACAAAGAACAGCCAAACATGTCAAAGTCGTGACCACTCGGCTTTTTACGTCTGTTACGGATACGGCCGAGAAATAAACGGAAACGGATTAAATAAATAAAAGTTTTTCTTGCGTGTTTGCTCGCGGGTTTTCTCGGTCTGGCTGCACTTGTGTCCGATGCTTATATAAATGAATGATAGAAAATACAAAATTTGCATATCTGTGTCCCGGCTCTGTAAATACAGGAATGTCATGTTTCTTGTAAAATGTATAATAAAGTCAATAAGTAAGTGTTAACAATTGTGTGGTACCAGCCTATAGCTGTATCTTAATAGCCTTGCATAGTAACCCCTACCGACGACTCACATTCTCGGCATACCGTATTTACCATAAGTATTCAGGAGACAGACAGGCGGACAGACAGGTCTGAGCAAACGGTGAAGATCCAGATCAGATGCCGCACTTGCGGCGTCTGATCAGAGTCTACACCGTTTGCCAATCACCCAGCAGTTTTAGACATTAATATGTAGAACATGGACTCCTTCTAAATTGTAGGTCAAGTATGGTTAGGAATTTAGGTGTCTGAATACTTAGAGTAAAACACGGTATCCGGAGTGTCAGTCAATACTACACGCAAGTAACAATATTTATGTAGACCAAAACAGGCCACCTGATTTGGTTGTTCGAACACGCCATTTTTGAGCAATATAACAACAGCATCGCAACGCGAAAATAGAAGCAATGTATTTTGTCTCATGGGCCAAACAATATGCAGAAATCCTGTGTAGCATGCGTATCTGGTCATAGGTAAATTAGGAATGGGAAGTTTAAGTTTAAATGGGAACGCAATATAAGTTGTAAGTATATCTTGGAGTAAAGTGCTTAAAAAGACATTTATTTTGATGCAAGATTTTTCAAAATCGGCCTAGAAATAAGGAAGTTATGGTGATTTGAATATATTTAAAATGGCTGTCATGGATGCCGCCATATTGTAGTCCAAATTAAATGTGTAAAGCCAAATTATAAAGGGTTTTTAAGAATATTTTTGCTACAGACTTTTAGTCTTAATTCTAGTGATAAGCAATTATTTCCCCAAAAAGAAACCAACTTTATGAGAATAACTACCTTTATTAGACGAATTTAAATTTTTATGAAACCTCATTAAATATTCAAAATGGCGGCGCCCATTCCACCAATGTTAAAATATTCGATTGTCTATAACTTACTTAATTTTCCACCGACTTTGATCAAATTTGTGTCAAAATTCATTGTTTGTGAAGTTTTTTACTTTGAAGCACAATACTTTTAAAGGTTGCGTTCCCCTTTAACCCTGAAGGATGCGACTAAGTTACAACTCTTCAAACTTCTCACTCTTTTCTATATTCTAGACGAACCCTGATTGTGAGAAATATAGGTTACTTTGTATGGCTGAGGTTCTGTCTCAGCCTAACGATATGAGGAAAACATTCCGAAGTGAAATCTGTGGAAAATTATAAATTCTACCAACTGAAATGGTGGCATCTGGCATGTTTTGTGCATAATACTAACTCAATTATCCGAGTTAACCCTTTCAACCCTGCAGACCAAAACGTACAACTTTGCAAACAGTGTAAATCCAGATGAGATAGCTCTTAACGAGCCATCTGATCAGGATCTACACTATTTGACATTCTGTTTTTGATTTTTGAATGACACCCACTTTTGCAAAAATGGACATGCCCAATTTCAAAGACGGCAGAGACTACTTCAGTAAATTCAGGGGTGAAACGGTTAATAAATATTCAGTAATTTATTTGGCTGGTTAAAGACTGCCTGGAAAGTATAGGCTGTCGTTCTATTTAAATCTATTCGGCTGCATTTAAATAAACCGGAACTGCCCATATAAAGCTATTCGTACTGTGTAAATGAGGACTTGAACTCTATCCCGTCATGCAAAACGGGATTATTGTCAGGTGCAACTTCCGGTGACTTGCAAAGAAAGAAAACCAGATTCACCTAAAATCTGTAATGCTGTATATAAAAAAGAAACTACTTCTACAATCTGTGTATGACTGTTTGAAAATTTGCATAAATTAAGCATTATGTAAAATAAATAGATGTATCAAAATAAATATTTGATGAAAATATATCCTGTTTTGTTCGCTTATAATGTAACAGCAATCATACAAAATGGACATAGACTATTGAATAAAATATTCTATAATGAATATGAACATGCATTATGGGGGAAAAAAGAGTCACTAACTCATGGACAGCGAAGGCCCAAAACAAACTGCGTATTTGCGCAACCTACTAAGGGGCGTTGTTGTCAGGTCTGATCATAAAATGGATACTGTAGAACATATCAACGAACCAAGATGGCCTTGACCAGACTGATGCGCAGCCTGATCTGGATCTTCGCTGTGTGTATATGGCATAACACTCTTATCCCACGCTACCCTTTCAACCCAACCTTTTTGTGAAGGGCGTAAACTCCTTTCAGATTTACAGTGTTTGCCGTTTAACCTTACCACTCTCTCGGCTAATTCAGCAGACGACAAAATGGTGATATATATATATATATATATATATATATATATATATATATATATATATATATATATATATATATATATATATATAAAACAAGATTTGGCATTTCATACAAATTGTCCCCATTGGAGACAATTTGCATGAAATGTCAAATCGTTTTCTGGGAAAAATAAGAAAAATATTTCAAAACGTCTTGCTGAAGTTTTTACCTAGAGTGCTAAGCGTTAAGTTTGAGATCTGAAAACATCCCTTTTCAAAAACATCCCTTTTCGAAAAGTGAACTCGTCCAAAACCAAAGATGCGAGTATCCAGAATATTAAATTTATCCTGAGACAGACAGGCCTGCACAAACAGGATAAACCCTGCCCAGACGCAGGGTCTGCACTGTTTGCCACTCATCCAGCAGGTTTTAGGAAAAAAACAAAAAAAAAAAAAAAAAACAGGAAATTAAAATGAGTTTGTTCGAATTTCAGGGCAAGTATAGTAAGGCTTATGGTGTCCCAATGTTTAAGGATTAATTCGGTAATTTCTTATGGGCGAAAGGGTTCAAAACAGACCGGCCCACATGGTGGAAAACCACTCGCACAAGAATCCTCTTGTCAGGCAGGCGAACAGATACGTCAGTGACACGGCTGTGCAAGTATACAACAATCTCTCGACGTCTTTTACTCTTCGCTTCTGCCAAATGGAGTGGTTTTCCCTGTGAGCTCCAAACAAACATAAACGAAGTTAATGACACCGCCCATATTTGGGCTTCAAACTGTCTTTGAACACATATGGTTTGACGTCTTTGAACACATAGTGGTTGACGTCACTCGTGACGTGATGTCTGTAGGCAGTGACGCTGTTAGACTGGTTGCATTGGTCTGTAATCCCAGAAAACTACGTTTTCTTCTTGAGAACTGAACTTCAAGGTTCTTTTTTCCGTCTCTCTTGTGCAACTGTGTGCTCTGCAATTTCTGACTGGAGAACGTCGGGCTTCATTCGTTGCAATTACATGTAAGGACCTGAAACATAAATAAAAATGCAGGCATTAGTTTCGACTGATTAAAGCTTAGCATGTTGGGTAAAAACATTTCAGTATATGACATTTTAAAATGTTTATCTTATTTTCACAGAAAATAGGCTTTGACATTTCATGCAAAGTGTCTCTTCTTGGGGTGGGAAGGGGGGGGATAAGAAAATATCATCCGTTTGTCGTCCACTGACTTTGTCCAGAGATCGTAAAAAGTTAAACCGATTAAACTGTCTAAAATTTAACCCTAGTCCTGCTGAACCCGGATATACCCTGCCTTTGCAAACAGTCTAGAAATCTGAAGAAGCCAACTGATCTGGATCTGCACTGTTTGCCATTAAGTATTTTTTTTTTTTTTTTACCAAAAATCTGAATCAAGTAATCTGATTGGCTAATAATTAGAAGTGGGCGTGGTATCTTAATATATTCAGCATGACAAGGGTTTAGTGTTTATAAAGTAAAACTCAACATATCGATCAAACAAAACTTAAACCCTATCGCCATCTAAATTTCATTTACGCATATGGTAAGTTCCCATCTTCTCCACTTATTCCAAACCAAATCAATTTCTTTGACAAAACACACAATATACTGTACTAACTATAAAAATTCGGACATCTCAACTCCTTTCCAAATTTGTCATAATATTTGAACGAGTCCATTAATGTGTCTAAAATGTACTGAATGTGTGCTAAACAGTGTAGATCCTGATCAGATACGGCGTTCTGCAGCGTCTGACCTGGGTCTTTATACTGTTTGCTTATGCCTGTCTGATCGAATACTTAAGATAAATTCGGTAGGAAGTTTAGAGAAAACCGATGTATATATATTTTTTATTCGGAAATCGTGAAACTTCCAGCATGCACATTTTGATCTGAAATATTCTTTTAATTCACCAGGTGTTACTATATTACGCAATGAACATCGAAAGCCCGGATCAGACACCGCGGATGCGCAACGCCTGTGAGCCTGTTGTTTGCTGCTCGGATAAAGTATAATGGTTGATTTTCCCCAGATAATGAGAGAGCCTTATAACTACTTATTTCCGCCTTTATTGTACCATTCCCCCTTCTTTACAATATCAGTGAAGCCCAGTTTAATACAAATATTCAACGCTCCTTCAAACAGACCGTGACTCTTTGTGTATAGGTATTGAGATTTTAATGTTTAATTTATTTTTTCCAACTTGCAAATTTCTTTAGTTTCTCAAATAATTTCAAAGATGTGTTGACTCTATTTCATTTTTCTTAGCTGTTTAGATTTATCTCGAATTTTGAAAAGAAGGCGTGCGAATGATGAAATGGAAGACATATTGAGTAAATTTCATGTCTCGCGACTCGCACGCGCCAATAAGAAAGCCTTGATGCGAGCTGTCAAATATGAAAGAATATCATAACAGGAATTCGGAGTTCATGAGAATATCACAGATGTGCGGATTTGAAATCTCATGAGTTTGAAAAGGGTCAATAAAAATTCTCAAGTGTTGAGTAGATATGGGGATCGAGCAAGCAGCAAACGGCAGCGAAATTGAAAACAAGAAAAGAAAGGCGAACAAATTGATATTTTATTTGCAAGCTCACGCCCCTCATAAATTTGGCTGAGCGGCTCTGAAAGACGAATGGCGGGGTAGATGGTTATATAGATTACTAAACCTAATTATTAGATTATAACTTATATTGTCATAAGGTCATTATTAAATCTGCTGTCAATTTTTGGTATTTGAGTCCTATTTAACTTTCATATTAAAGAAATATCTGACGAACGTAAAGCGCGGCACGCGAAGTCTTGTGTAAATATTCAGATAGCCAATTAAGGTAAAAAGGTACACAAATCCCTGAACAAGATTATTCTCTCATTCCTTTGCTAAATTTTACTGCAATTACGCCTTTTTACAACAGATTTTGGGATAAAAGAACATTAAAATTGGTTACACGGCGAGAGGCTTGAGACGCAAGCAGGACCGGACCATTGTAATAATCAGTTGTGAAGTGGTGCTCTAGTTGAAAAATAAACAACACAATATTTGAATAAAATCCCTAAAGAGTCTCGTGTGTTCTTTTGATATAGCAACAACGGTCACCCGATTTCCATACCGCCATAATTACATTTTCACAATTCAATTACATATTCTAATTTGTGTTTAATATTTATAATTGCATTTATTTAGTTTTACCAGTGAAAGAAGGGAATTCGGGTTTCATCTAGGCGGTACGGAAATTTCACGGGTTGTTTTATTTATTTTCAACATCTTGTACACATAGCGCATAGCACGCGGGGACTCGTGTTCAAATAAATTGTTTGTTTTCAATTTACCATATGAAACCGGTATATACCCTTTGTCGTAATAGTTTTATAGTAGAACTTTACTCCGGCTGCAAACCTTACTTAACGCTTATCATGCTGGGTACAAATTTCACCAACGACATTTTAAAATATATTTAATTTTTCCCAGAAAGTAGGCTTCGACATTTCATGCAAATTCTCGCCTGAGAAGGCAATCTGCATGAATTGTCAAAGCCTACTTTCTATGAAAAGAAGAAATATCACCATTTTGTCATCTGGTGAATTCATCCAATGAGTGGTAAAGATTAAACCTACTCGTAACAAACAAAAACAAGAAAAAGTGCCTTCTCCCGCATAGGATACAGATCAGGCCGCGTCCAGACAAGATGCATGGTACGGGGTTGGCGCGGATGCACCGGGCGATCTAGGTCGTCGCCTCTGCATGGGAGGAGCATAATTGTCTGCCCTGGATCAATTATAAGATTGTTAATACAAAATAAATTAATACAGAAAGGTGTGTTGGGTAAAACTGGTTTATTTTTTTTTTTCACTGCGCAGTGATAAAACATTTTACTAACTCTCACATGCAGTTTAATATAGTTTGATATTTATTTTAGTTTAACTTCTTCAGACTGTGTTCAGATTTATAGTGACAATGCGTAGCAAGTATATTATAACTAAACTAGCTGTTATCTGAAGAAAAAAAAAGACAATACTTTTCAAACGGAAAATTAAAAAAAAAAAACACAAAGAAAAAAAAAAAGCAACGGAATTTCAAATATGATGCTAATTTGAAATTGTCTCGAGATAAGACTTTGGGAAGATATTGAAAAAGGACTTTATTTATATTAACTGTGCTATCTATTAGTTTATTTATTTAGTTTTCTGTATGCCCTTAACTTTACACTAACAGTGATACTTAGTTAGTCAGATAAAAGTGAAAAGATTTTAGGACGAACCGGAGTTTGTGGCTTTGAGCCGAGAGGTTAAGCTTTTGATAGCATTGCAAAAAGTTACAGTTTCGAATCTCGCTCAGACGATTGTTTAAAGAACTGTCTCTGTTCACCCTAGCGGGCACATAACGTTTAAACAACGTCACCTCAACGTCGATGCAACGTTGCATCGACGTTGAGGCGACGTTGTATAAACGGCATGTGCCCGTTAGGTCAGAAGTGAATGTGTAGATAGATTAACGGTAGCTGAAGTAGAAGATTGGGCCACGCCTTTCATATACTGAGCCTAAGACATAGAGGATCCAAACTCCCATCACCCACCTTTATAGGACACCATTTTACATTGGGCATCGCCAACTTCTCTTCCAGCATCATGTCGATCATTGCGGGACAATCAAGAAGTAAAAAGTGTTAATGGCTGCTTTATTTTACTGTGCCAATTTAATCTGAATGAATACCTTATCACACAGGTTCAGATGCACAGGCTAGTTCTAGTTGAACAATGCCGCTCTAAACAGTAGCAAAATAAATATTAGTCGCAATCTGAAAAAAAAGTATCCACGGGCGGGCGCCAGCGGACATTCAGATTAGTTTGCGCAGCCGTGCAGTCTGATTAGAGTCTTCGCTGTCCGCCTAAAGAAACTTTGAATGTTTTACTAATTAGCACCTGTCGAAGACCGGTCAGAGTCTTCGCAGGGCGCATATGTCCGAAGGTACGTTGTGGCTATTATGTTTCCCTTATTTCTCCAAGAAAATGTGAACTATACATTGGTATTGTCTTGTTTCTATATAATTACTTCTCTATTAAAACATTTTTTTTTTTGTACTCGTGAGAATCGCGTAGTGGGGGACATTCTAACGAGTACTCGTAAAATGTCTGAGCTTCAACGCCAGACAAATGCCCTTATCAGCGAATGCCGAGTTCAGTCTGCACATTCACCAGTCTGATCTAGGTGTTAACTGTCGTCAATACATTTTACAGTAAGCAATGCTTCTGTTGCAGTCAACCAATGCCCTGATCGAACTGCGTGATGCTATGACTGACCTGAGCCTTCGTTGTGTGCGTAAGCGATAAAGATTTGCATCAAGAAAACACGCCTATTCAAATATATAGATAATTTCACCACCAAAAAGTGAAAGTTTTCAGATAAAAATTCTGATATTTTTCATATTTCTGCTCAAAACATATTGTGGGTACTCGTTAGAACAGCCTCGGCGAGGCGGTTCTAACGAGTACCCATAATCTATGTTTTTGAGCAGAAATAAGAAAAAATAAACCCCTGTAAACCCCAGTTTTACTATATAAAAGAGGGGTTTAAGGGGGTCAAAATTATATGGGCATGTTTTCGTGATGTTACATTGTGTCTATGCCCAAATAAATAAATAAACAATTCCGTATCAACACAATTGTCTCCTATCATATACATACAAAAAGAACTACTGAACCAGTGAATAGTACACTGACTTTTCACATATGACCTTTGACCCGTTGTTGGAATCAAACCATGGACCACTAAACAAGAGTGTAAACTATCATTAAGCATTTGCGATTATAAATAAATAAATAAATAAATAAATAAATAAATAAATAAATAAATAAATAAATAAATAAATAAATAAATAAATAAATAAATAAAAGTACACATACATACCACATCTGGATATGTCAGACTTTCTAGAACCAATTGGTGAAACTCAACAAATCGTCGTCGTCCGGCACCTGGTCCCCCATGGAATCATACGACGTATCCGACATTACACTGCTGGTGGGTGAATGTAGGGAACCAGCCGGAGACTGTTGTGAATAGGATTGTCCACTTTGTAACTGAGAATACAAGTCCGACTGAATATAAGAAGTTTGTGAATACTGTCCACTCTGTGCTGCCGAATAATGTACTTGAACATTTTGTACATGTGTATAATGTCCGTCAACATTTGACACTGGAGAATATTGTCCTTGTCCATGGCTTTGTGCGGGGGAATATTGTACCTCGGACACAGGTGATAACTGTCCCTGAGAATGCACTGGTGACATGGCGACACTTTGTTCTGATACAGTAGACATCGGCGTCATCGGCTGTGGCTGGTTGCACTTTTCACTTTCGTTCATCAGGCTGCTGCAACCATTGGTGTCACTAACTTCGGAACCACGATTTTCAATCATGTCTATATTGTTTGTGAGCAGATCTGTGACAGCAGCATCGTGAGCATCGAGCATCTCCTGAAGTTGTTTAATATACTGAACAGCAGATTTCAGGGTCTCCACTTTACTCATCTTTTTGTTCTTCCGTCCACTCGGAACATGCTGTCGCAACGTCTCAAATCCCAGATTCACCATTTTCACTCGTTTCCGTTCGCGTTCGTTCCGTCTCGACACTGACGGATTCTGTGCGTCGACCAATTTGCAGCCAATGCCAGAAAAATCCACTCGTCTCTTGCAGCGAAGAATGACCGGCTTACTCGACGGCGTATTGCTCTTCGCATCTTTCCCCTCCTTTAATTCCTTTAAAGATTTCGTCAGCTGGAGCTGCTGCGCCACTGTCGGCGTCTTCACCACAACATAAGTTCCATTTGCAGGAAATTTGTCCAAACTGTACGTATTCAAGGTATTTGTAGGTATCAATTGCAGAGGAATGAATCCCACGGTAGTTGCAGCCATTTTTGTCACTCTTGCATTCGTTTGCAACAAGATCACTAGTTTTTTGTAAGAAAAGTTAAATTCGCGCGACAGTCGTGTGCCTGGAGTGTGCTATATTTTCCTCCGATAAGAGTTGAAAGAGGTATGACCCCGGTAAAAATCATTCGTGACTATATTCAATCCAGGTGAGATGATAGGTGTACAATACAATAGAATGTCAATCAATTCCTCACACGCGCGGCCTTTGAATCAAGCCCCGCCTTCAGGTAGTCGCTTGTCAATCATTTTCTTTCCCACGCGCTACTTAGTGACGCGACACCGCCTATCGCGAGCGGGTAGCTACCCGACCGGAACAGCACGCGCACCTGGTGGCTAAGCCCCGCCTCTTTACGTAGGATTTTCATCTCGCGCCTGGATACATCCTTTATAATACACTTGGCCTGCTCCCTGTCGCGTGCCGAGTATATGATGTATTCAACGCCCTGAGCGTTTTAAATTTCATCTTTTTTGCGGAGACACAATTCTTCTAAAAGTCCCATTAAATGTCGAGGTCACAATTTCTCTCTCTTCATCAGCTAAATTAATCGTACATCATATTTGATGACACTTTAAAGGGTTTAATGAAATCCCTTTTAACTATCGCTATGTAGAATTATATCTCCAAATCCAATTTTCTACGTGCGTTACAAAGCCAACAAAAAGTTTTGAAAGAAAAAAGGTAATTTTGCAATAATTTACTGCAAATCGATATAACTACTTTGGAGATGAAAACTGCGAAAAACGTTGGTCAATTTCGAAAATTGTCTTTGTTCGCTGGTTTAGGTAAGTTTATAAATTGCAATAAATATGACTCGCTTGCATTTCTCCTTTCTCTATAAAATGTCGTTGGTGAAAATCGATATATATGTCTCCTGTGAAACAAAGAAATTACCTTGTCTCGCCAATTTCACTGGCAGACCCTTGTTTATCATTTCTGTCTCTTCCTCTCTCATACAAAATACAAATTTACACTTTATCTCTTGGTCTTCTGAACCACTGTAAAATATTAATAGTAAACTCATTTATGCCTAGCGTCCCAAAAAGGGACATAGTAAAACAGTGTAGACCCAGATCGGACGACACAGAACGCGGCGTCTGATCAGTATCTACACTGTTTACATTAATTACAAGAATTTCTATAATATATGGTAATAATAAAACCAACCAGACATCCCTTAAATTGGAAATGAACCGGTCCAAAAAATGAACGTAGAAGAGTCCACTCGGAATAAATGGGTTAATAACCAAATCGACGCTTACAATTTTATTTGTACCAGAGGGTAGGATTTTGACATTTGATTTGGACGAAATGTAAAACCTACTTAACGTTTAGCACTCTGGGTAAAAATTTCATCATTCTTCGTATTTTTCCCAGATAACAGGTTTTGACATTTCATGCAAATTGTCTCCCTTAGAGACAATTTGCATGAAATCTCAAAACCTGTTTTCTGAGAAAAATAAGGAAATATCATTGTCGTCTGCTGAGTTATCACAGAGAGGGGTAAAGGTTAATGATTTTCTGGCTTACATACGAACAGCGAAGACTCCGTTCAGACTGCGCCTGCGCGCACGCAGTTACCCGGTTGTTTAGCGAAACCAAAATGCTGTGCATAAAGAATTTAACGGCGAAATGTGGCTGCTTTGATCAGACTGTGGGGTGCGCAGTCTGAGCTGGTCCGTCAGCTGAGGTCTTTTGTTTCGAAGAAAGTCCCCTTTCTACTTTATTAGCTATCACCACCAATAGAGCATATTTTCTTTTATCTAAATTTTATCTTAATGACTGTATGTGAGTATATAGACCCAAAGAAATTTATTAATCATTCTAATACTACTCTATTTCGCTGTTAAATGACATGCTCATAATAAATCTCGCTAGATCAGTAAAAACATCACAAAATTTACTTCAAGTATATCAGACTCGAGGATTCTCGTCTCGTTGTCACTATGTAAACTATTAAAGCGCCAATCACAACTGCAGCAGACGACATTCTATTTTCAAGGTAAATAATATTTCACAATTCATGTGAATAGACTATTCACGTGAAATGTCAAGTCTTATTGTCTCTGAAAAAACAACAACAAAAATAAAAAACATAAGGATGTCGTCTGCCGCAAATTTGCTAGGCGCTTGAAAATTTAACACATAAATTCTAGGTTTCGGTCTATATAACCGCTATCTAATGTTGTACGCAGAGGTATCATAGTGACACAAACACAAACTTTAAAAGAGTTGAAAAGCAAGAAAAGACTCGGGATAGATATTATGAATACTTATGTTTGATATAAACCTCAGCACTCTGGGTAAAATTGTCAGCAGACGACATATTGAAATATATTTCTTATTTTTTTTCCAGAAAACAGGATTTGCTATTCCATGCAAATTGTCTCCATTGGAGACAGTTTGCATGAAATATCAAATCCTGTTTTCTACGAAAAATAATAATAAAAAAAAAAAATCACCAATTTATCGTCTGTTGAATTAGCCCAGAGAGTGGTAAAGGTTAAAGTTCAAGACAGTTGGCAGGGGATTAGGAGGCTGGAACGTCGTACGCAACGTATTTGTGGACAAATATTTCTCGGCTATTTATTTATTTATTTATCTATTTATTTTTGGCTTCATAAATTTAATTAATCCGTCCAGTTTTAACACTATCATCAGCCACACACAGTCAACTCTCTTTATCTCAAACTCCAAAGGACTGGGTTTTTTTGTTTGAGATAACAGTAGTTTGAAATAAAAGGACTCTAAGAAAAATATTGCAAAACTAAAACATAATTGCTCAAATTTTGCTTCACATTACGAAAACACGCCTATATAATTTTGACCCCCTTCAACCCTACTTTTATATAGTAAAATTGGGGTTTACAGGGGTACACATTATTTTTCTTATTTCTGCTCAAAAACATAGATTATGGGTACTCGTTAGAACCGCCTCGGCGAGGCGGTTCTAACGAGTACCCACAGTCTATGTTTCGAGCAGAAATATGAAAAATATTAGAATTTTTATCTGAAAATTTTCCTTTTTTTGGTTGTAAAATTTTCGTTATATTTGAATAGGTGTATTTTCGTAATGACCGACGCAGTAGTTTGAGATATCAGTGTTTGAGATATCAGTGTTTGAGATATCAGTGTTTGAGATATCAGTGTTTGAGATATCAGTGTTTGAGATAACGAGAGTTAAATGTACAGTGTATCAAGAAAAAGTTTCCCCTGTTCGTCATTTTATTTATTTATTTAATTAATTAATTAATTAATTAATTAATTAATTAATTAATTAATTAATTAATTAATTAATTAATTAATTAATTAATTAATTAATTAATTAATTTATTTATTTATTTATTTATTTATTTATTTAATTAATTAAATAATTTATTTATTTATTTATTTATTTATTTATTTATTTATTTATTCTGTCTACATTTTGCGCTTACTGTACGGAAATATCTTATTTTCATGAAGGTTTGGGTCCAGTATCTAGTGTACATACGCTTAAAGTAGAAATTGATTTACTTACATTTACATAGTATGGGAGTGAAAATGATTTTTTGTTTGTTTTCTTTTTTCTTTATTCCTCCATTCTTTTAATACAGTGACTGAAATAATTGATAATTAAAAATATTCGCATTGTTATTATTATTATTATTATTATTATTATTAACATTATTATTATTATTATTAGTAGTAGTAGTAGTATTATTATTTGTACTATAGATCAAAATATAACATCCGGTAACCTGAGACTTCTGTATCCCAGCTCTATTACTTCAAATAGAAAATTGAAACTAGACGTCACAGGTCACCGGACAAGGTTTCATTTATACCAACCTGATAAAGAATCTCTAGCATGTTTGCTTTCATTGATAAAAAAAAAATAGAAGTAGAATTAAGAGGCATGACTTTAAACTTCGATAAAACGCAATTTCGTAAATCCGTTTTACAACGAATGTATGTACATACTAAGAAATAAATCCGTTTTACAACGAATGTTTGTACATACTAAGAAACACATAAGAATGTGCATATAAAATATTGCACATGACTGTTAAAATGTTCACGTTTATATCACCTAGGCTAACTTCCAGTGCAAGCATGACAGCTGTGAGAAATGTCCGATTTTTTTTACAAAGTTTTCTAACCGTTCTCATGGCTACACAAAATTTACATTTTTTGGGCCGCGCCTTGCGAAAACGTGTCTACGGGCATATGCGTACAGCGAAAGCCATAATCAGCCTGCGCATCTGCGCAGTCTGATCAGGGCATTCACTGTCCGCAGACAGAATCATTGGATACTACAGAATGTATGAATGGAGAGCAAAGGCCCGGATGATACTTTGCGCATGCGCTGGATGATCTGAATCTGCACAGTTTGCGCATGTCCGGGTCCGAGTTATAATTGCGGATATTGAAGAAATTCGAACAATTGTTTAATTAACACAAAAAATGCTAGAACTATATAGTTTTATATTTTGTCAATTTCTGATGTAACATGGGTGAGGGGTATTATTTTGCAAATACGTTTCCGTCCATGTTAAACAATATAATACTTTTCCCTGTTTTACGCAATTAATCAGTAGCATTTTCCTACTCTCCCAGAGAAGTAATATTCGGTTATAAAAGTTAAAATGTCATTTAGTTAATGAATAAATTACACGCACTTAACTTCAGTAGGCTGTCACGCGGCAAAATGCACAGCGACCTGTAGTTAATAACAAACAATCTTTTAGTTTACTTATTTACGAGGTGAAATGTGTTCAATTTGAAAAAAAAAAAAAAAAAAAAAAAAATACACTAGTGACCAGCATTAATAGTCATGATATTATTTTGGTTTTATTTTAGTGGCTTATCAAACGGAATTGTAAGAAAAACTTGTTAGACACTGGAGACTGGAGCCATTCTACTTAACTCCTTACTACA
This sequence comes from Anodontia alba, assembly GCA_964016985.1. Taxonomy (NCBI): domain Eukaryota; kingdom Metazoa; phylum Mollusca; class Bivalvia; order Lucinida; family Lucinidae; genus Anodontia; species Anodontia alba. Next base: position 820,532 of record OZ024824.1, read on the forward strand.
ACAGTTCATTTTACTACCTGTTAATATGTCTCCAGTTTGCTGGACGGTTGGCAAATAGTGTAGACCCTGACCAGATGCCGCGTTTAGCGTCGTCTGATCAGGGTCTACACTGTTTGCTCAGGCCTGTCTGTCGGAATATTTATAGTAAATACTGTCACTGGAATATATTCCGATGCACAAACCTAAAAAATTAAAACAAAGAAGACATTTCATATTTTATATCGACTATGATAGGGCTAATAAAATTAATGTACATGCCAGTTTTGTTTAATGCATCTCTCCTCATTTTGTCAACATTAAAATTAATAGTTTGGACAATGAGAATTAATGCTTAAAGTGTAAAATGATCATAAGCAGATGTTTATTATGGCTGGAGCCTCGCCACGCGAAAACGTTTCTTCAAGGTATACCCGAAAAACGAAGGTCTATATCAGCCCCCGCTTTAGCACAGTCTGATCAGTCTTCATTTCCGTGTAATATCATAAGGCCCATCGTGCGAAAACATGTATTCGGGCATATGCAGATAACGAAGGCCCAGATCAACCTGCTTTTCCGCGCAGTCTGATCATGGCCTTCACTGCCCGCTAACAGACTCGTCGGACACTACAGAATGTTATTAGTTAAGAGCAAAGGCCCAGGTGGTACCTTGCGCATGCACAGATTGATCTGAATCTTCGCAGTTTGCGCATGTTCGCGGGCACTTGTCCTCTTGTCGTCAACAAATATGAAAGGCACTGATGAAGGTGTACTTCATATTTTGCATATGGCCAGAGACGCCTTTGTACTTGACACGGTCCAAGCATACAGTACAATACAGCACAACAATAGTTATAAACAAGCCACGTCAGGAGAAAACAAACCTTCGCTCAGTCTGAGCAGGATGTTTCTGGTCACCATGAAAAGACCCGGATATTGCTGAAAGTACACCCTGATAAGATAAAGCGGATAATTTTCGTCGTCATAAATCATAATTGCATCAAAGTCCATTATTATGTAAAACAAGACTGGAAAATGTATCCTATCAATAGACGTGATGATGTATGTCATAAGTCTATTTTTGCATGACGCAGCTCGCAGTATAAATCATATTCTCCAGCATGCAGATAATAAATATTTAAGATTTGACGTAAAACTTGATATGTTGGAACGGATAGTCAGAAAATCTTTCTGATCCGTGCAAGTTACACTCAAAACACCATAGTAGTTGGTCATTTCATGTGTCCAGAATATTAATTACTTATGGTTCAGCTGATATAGGTCCCACAAAACCACTGGAGGTATTACTTCGGTGGTATGCCACCCGCACGTATGGTTTAGGGGTAACAGAAAGGATTGTGACATCCACCCTTTTCGCACCAAATATGTCAGTGAAGAGCTTTCACACACAGACACGCACGCACGAACGCACGCACGCACGCACGCACGCACGCACGCACACACACACACACACACACACACACTCGAACGCGCCCGCCCGCCCGCACGCACACATAGAGACTTTTTACGTTTTTTAGTTGTGACACTCTCATTGCAAAGCATATTTGGTTTAAACACACACGCATGCACGCACGTAGATATACACAGTCACTCGACGAGTTACGGAATTATAAAACCACTTAACACGTGTTTTATTTTATTCTGAAACGTTTAACGTTTTATGCAACTAAAAATCGATATAACAAGCACACACACTGTGAAGCGCGCATACGTACTTTTTGCGTGTGCAGAAGTCAGAAAAATATCAATATTTTTATAAAACAAAAATGGCGTAGATGGAGTTATGGGTAAGACACGATTTATATGGGCATGTTAACGTAATTATGCGCTCACGTGTATGTACGTTATATCGCATCAGATACCCGCCGTCTGTTGGGGCTGTGCGAATAAAGAGATCTTGAATCTGAAACACTAAGGTGAATGAATACACTTACGCGCTTGCGCGCGCGTGCGTGCGTGCTTGTGTGTGTGTGTGTGTGTGTGTGTGTGTGTGTGTGTGTGTGTGTGTGTGTGTGTGTGTGTGTGTGTGTGTGTGTGTGTATAGGGGTGGAGTTGGGTGGGGTGGTGGTGGTGGGGAGTGGAGATGGGGGTGTAGACTCTCTTAAAATTGTTTTTTACTCTCTTCTGAAAAGGGGTCTCCTCTAAAAGGAAAGATTTGGCTCCCTTTGTCTTGATGTATAGGAACACAGACATGAAATCACTAAAGTTGTCTCAACTCCCGTTAAAGTAAATATTGACGACACAGGCCAGTCTGGATGCACTGGTTTATCAGAGTTATAGGTGATTTGGGACAAATCACCAGGATATCCGAAATGACTCTTTTTCAGCCTCATAATCTTATCAGGGTGTTCAGTGATATCTTAAAAACAATATACAGTATAACCTCAATGGCTCGAACTCTTTTTTCAGTCCCTACAAAATCCTTCCAATAGCTCAAAACAAATATTTAGGGATTTTTTTTTTTCTTATTTTATCATGGAATTGTATGTTGTGTGTACTCATTAGAATCGCCTCATCGAGGCGATTCTAATGAGTACACTCAACATACAATCATTGTGTAGAAAATCGAAAAGATTTTCCTAAATTATCGCTATTTGCTTCCTGAACTGGTGCCATGATTAACCCGTAGTGGTTCGAACTACCCATGCCTCGAACATTTTTCTATGGTCCCAAAGATGTTCGAGCCATTGAAGTTCGACTGTACAAGGATTCTGTAAGTGGACTGAGAAGACCATGATCAGACTGTATGGAGATCCGGACGACCTCTTTATGGGGACTGGACACGCCTGCGATTTTTCTTTTCTGTCATACAAGGGAGATAAATTTTGTCTTCCTGTTTGCCTTCCTGCACATCAAGCCCTTTCTGTAAAACGGGTATACTCTAGAAGAACTCTTTTCAGAAGGGAAACAAAAACTGTGTGACAGGTATCCACTCACAAGGTATCACTCTTTCTGAGTGTTAAACTTCGCTGGATCCGTCACTGCATCGCTGTAATCAAGTTCCGTCACTGCATCGCTGTAATCCCTCTAGATCCGCCACACCATAGTGTCCGCAAAAGAGTTGAGATGATGACTTACAAATGAATTCCTAATTATAAGGTGAATATATAAATATATACATTTTATTCATAGAGGGATGTACAATAATGAATAGCAATGCCCAGTTCCGGTGCATTATGTTTTCGGGGACCCAGCTGACCTCTGGCGACACTAAGACCTATTTAACCCATCATTTTATTTCCTACTTAAAGGGAGCTTGACTTCATTTCTCTCAATATCTTGTTTTTTATTTGAAACCCATGCTATCTGGTGCATTCGGCCGGTTAATTAAGTTTAATTGAAAGAGGGTTTAGCCACACAGTATAATGGCCGGACGAGAGTAAATGACTCCTATGACAGTGTGTCACTAACTGTTCAAAGTCACAGTCTAGTCTACATGTCGTATTTGCCATAAATTACCCTAAATCATTACGAAAACAACCCTATTCAAATATGCTGAAAATTTTACTACCAAAAATTGAAAAAAAAAAAATCAGATAAAAAGTCGGATATTTTTCATATTTTGCTCAAAACATAGATTGTTGGTATTCACAATCTATGTTTTTTAGCAGAAATAAGAAAAATAATGTATACCTCTGTAAACCCCAGTTTTACTATATTATATAGGCATGTTTTCGTGATAATTACTCTTACTCTGTTTCTTATACTATAACAAGTCAATTTTACTACCTGTGAAAGTGTGTAAAATTGTTGGTGAGTACAAACAGTGTAGACTCTGATCAGACGCCGCGTTCTGCGGCGTCTGATCTGGGTCTACACTGTTTGATCGGATCTGTCTGTCCGAATACGTAGAGTAAGTACGGTAATTTGATCAACACGATCCCCTCAGAAAACATCGTGGATCCGCGCCCCTGAATATTTGGACAGACATGACTTAACTAACAATGTAGACCCCATTCATATGACTGATCAGTATCTATACTGCTTGCCGCTAAACACATCAACAAGTAGTTAAATGGATTTGTTCACCTATTAGGACAAGTATGGTACAGAGCCAAGGTGTCCGAACATTTAGAGTCAGTCCGTAGTCCTAAGGGCACACAATACATCCTGATCAGACCGGGCAGAACGCCATTCATCCAACAGCTTTAAACCAAATCAACAGGTAGTAAAATGGACTGTTCAAAGGACAAACATGATAAGGCGTCATTACGAAAACATGCCTATTCAAATATATTGAAAATTTTACCGCCAAAAAATGAAAATGTTCAGATGAAAAAAAAAATCTGATATTCCTCATATTTCTGCTCAAAACATAGATTGTGTACCCCTGTAAATAATGTATACCCCTGTAAACTCCAGTTTGCGCACAGCAAAGATTCAGATCAGCCTGCGCGGTCGCGCAGTCTGATAAGAATCTTTACTGGGCGCATTTGGGATAGTCAAGGCTACAAAATGTCTTCATGCGGAGAACGAAGACTCTAACCAGACTGCACAGACGCGTAGATTGATTCGTGTTTTCGTAAGGCGCGCATGACAGAAGTAACGTTTTCTTATACTGCGGCGCACATGTCAGAAGGAAAGTTTTTTTTTTTTTTTTTTTTTTTTTTTTTGTTTGTTTGTTTGTTTGTTTGTTTAACGTTGCGGCTCGTATTTAGGATAAATACTGTTGTCCCATTCCTAATAGACGGAATATTTCTTTCTTTTGATACTTTGAACAGAAAGACAGAAAGACTCCGACTGAACTACCAAGGTTGCGCTGCACGCGTGTTTGTAGGGAACAGGAGTGACAAAAACTCTTCGGTTGTGACGAGCAACAAAATCCGCTCAGCTGACATTTCAAATAGAAAACAATGTTTGACATTTTACGCAGGATCAGATCAACCTCCGCATAAAAGCAAGTTTCCTTTCTTACGCACTGTGCTGTCATTTGATCAAATTCTGAAATATACCTAACTTAGTGGACAAAGTATACACTGATGAGACTGTATGTCTGCACAAGCTGATATGTATCTACGCTGTCAAGCGTTTGTTTGAGATCCGCTGCACACATTTTTATTTGATATGATCGCTTCAGCGACAATTCGGTGCAGTGATTAATTTTTGACAAGTTTAATTTGTGGTCATCTTTATTATTTTGTTTTTATATATCTGAAAACAAAGGCATGGCAATATAAATTAAGCTTTTTTGTGTACATGTCAGTTGTTTTTTTTCACTTCATAAAGATGAATAGACACATGCAAGGGAGTTGACTCTCGCCAGAAATAGCTTGTGACTCTTTAACAGATAAATGGGCTACTCTTCAAAGAAAGAATTTGCTCGCCCGCTCGCGCAAAACGGTCGAAAATTATTTCATTTAAAGGGGAATTGATACACTTTCAGGGGGTGGGGCGTAGTGGGGTGCAGTCTGTCGAAAATATTGTGTTCCCTTCTGAAAAGGGACTACTCTGAAAAAAAAAAAAAAGAATTTTCTCCCCTTTACTCTAAATAAGTTGCTCCCAACTGCTCTGAAAGGAAAAAAATGCTCCCCGGGGCAGCAAATACTTTCCTTTCAGAACAGAGGGGAAAAAATTAAGACATCAACGAACAGTACCGACCCACTGTTCGCCGTCTTCGGACGCGGAAAGGGAACGTACATGTAAATGTGTTTCCGCGGACCCATCCTAATCTAGACTCAGAATAAGAATTTTCCTGTTCTGGTGTACAAAAAAGACTCCTTGTAATTGTCGGTCTATCTTAATACCCAGTAAGCATTATTAATAAATCTATAGCGGGCCGTTATCGATCCGTCAGCTACCCTGACGGGCCGATAACGGCGCGCGCGCTATAGATTTATAAAGAATGCTGGCTGGGTACAGACAAAGCAGCTCCCCTAATCTACAAAAATATACGTCAGTTGCTCGAACTTCTTTGGGACGATGGAAATTTGTTCTAAACATGGATAGTTCGAGTCACTGAAGGTTATTTATAGCGTCAGGTCAAGAGGCTACCCATCAAACACACAACGTTGTAACAACGTCGCTGCAACGTCACGACGTTGCAGAGACGTTGTAACGACGTTGTTGCGACGTTGTGTGTTTTCTGGGTAATGGGAATAAATAAGGGAGGTTTTTAAAATATATGAAATTAGAATCGCCTTGATGAAGTGATTTTAATGAGTACACACAACAGAGATTTTCATTTTAACATAAGACAATTTCTCTAAAATATCTTTAAATATTTGCTTTCTTGAGCAGTCGGAAGAACTTGCTAGAGACTCTAAAACATGAGTGTTCGCGTTATTGAAGTTTCACTGTACAGTGAACCCTCGTTACAACAACAGCATTTGTTCCCAAAGACGTTGCCATTAAAATGAATTTGCTGTTGTACAGAATACTTAATGAGCAGATTGATATGTAAGAAAAGTCTTGTTTTGTTCTTATTTCCTAATAGGACGTATGTTTTGGATATTTGTTAGAATCGCCTCACTGAGGCGATTCTAACAAATATCCAAAACATATGTTTCTTTAAAGTATTAAATACAATATGTTTGCATAATTTGTGATCAATTGTTACCTCTTAAGCGAAGGTTTCGTGACAGTCAAATTGTTATTATAATATATTGTGTCATTGTATCGAGTGTCGGTATAAAGAGAGTTGTCTGTACCCCCCTCCCCCCCCCCCCCAACCCCCACCCCCCCCCCCCCAAAAAAAAAAAAAAAAAAACAAAAAAAAGAAAAAAAAGACATTAATGGAGAAAGTTTCAACAAAGCGCAAAGGCTTGCTGATCCTCTAACGTTGGAGAACGACGGAGTTTCAGAGCTACAGACTAAACAGGGTCTGTGCTGTCCATTGCCATGTTCATGTCAAGAAAAAAAAAAGTCATTTATTTGATATGCGGACAACGAAGTCCAAGATCCGTGTCAAATCAAGACATAGATCAGTCTTCACTGTCCGCCTGAAAATGCTTTTGATCATTAGCTACCAACAGTGTGCCCTGCGTAGACTGACCAGACTGCACGAATACACAGCCTGCTCTGAGTTTTCGATGTGCGCACATGCAATATTGTCGGAAATAATGTGCCTCGGCTCGGCTGTTACTGACAGAAAATACATCAGTAAAGTGGAACATTAATTTTTCTTAATGTAATTTTGAAAAGTTCAAAGTCCCTATTTCACTGACAAATAATTCACTTAACCTACCATTTTTCATATTTTATATGACATTTTATGTTACATTTTAACCATTACAGTTATATTCTTGGGTTAAGCTATTATAATAACAAGGTATTTTATTTAAAATGATTCAATAATTGTCAAAGCTTGTCCATTTATTAATAATATAAAAAAGATACATAAAAAATATTAAACGTGATAAGTTTTATAATTTATAGAGCTATAATATAGAATTGTATAAATGTGTCCGAGCGTGAGGAAAAAGGTAAACACGAGCACGGACTGTCTATGGGTGTGCTGTATGTACAATGTCTTCCCTGGTCGTTCACACAATATTAAGAACCATATAGAATGAGTATCGCGAAAAGCAAAGAGTCCGACTAGACTACACGCTAATGCAGACTGTCCAAATTTTGTTTGATATTCGCCTTACCCAGATATACTTTTTACTTTGACCAGATTATATACTCATATACATGTAGCTATTAACGAGGTCATGGCCTCTGACAAAATGCAAATAGAAGGGTATAAATGTTCCTAAAATAGACATTCAACCCGTTATTGCAGCTCTAACGGTATTTGCTTCAGAGCTTCACTTGTGGTAGATTTTATTCTTATGTCCTTTGATTATAAATCCTGCATAAGCTGAATACAAGTAGAGATTTTGCCTCCATTTGTCATTTTCTCTTCTGAGAAGCGGACTACTCCATAAAGGAAGATTTTTCTCCGTTTGGAGGAAATGCTTTCCTTATAGAGTAGACCCTTTTCAAATGGCTGCAAACATTTTGACTACCTTTAGTTTGTATATAAATTCTATATTTAACGTAAGTATTTTTCGGGTAGAAGTCGGGTTTACACAGTTTACCACCCACCCAACAGTTTAAGACAAATCAACAGGTCGTAAATGGACTTGTTCAGTTTTGGGACAAGCATTGCAAGGTGTTAAGTTGTCCAGATATTTAGGGAAAATATGGTAATACAGATCTAAACATACCGTGTAGACCCAAATCAGAGTATACAACTAGTCCATACCTTTCTGGGCAACAGTTAAAATGATCAGTCCCTCGGTGCTGTGGACCACCTGATGAACAATCGCCCAAGGGCGATTGTTCATCAGGTGGTCCACAGCACCAAAGGGCTGATAGTTTTGACTGTCGCCCAGAAAGATATGATATAGATGATTTATTACCCAACTCACAGAAGTTGCTGGATAATTCACGTAACCGGGAGATAGTCCAAAATATGAGCCCGGGTGACAGTTCTCTGAGAACCGATTCAATATTGCTGACTTTTGTCACAGCTGAAAATGCGTTAGATAGTCAAAAATGCTTTATAACTTCTCATATAGTAGGTTGGGTAATAATCTAAACTATATGACTCGCACCAAACCGTTCTAGACACATTTACAGGTAATCAATTAGAGTTTGTTCAAGTTTGGAGAAATCGAAAACAGAACGAACAAGCGAAGGGAAATTGAAATAGAAATAGTGTCTTGGAAGTGTCAACAACAAGACACTAATAAACATATTTTCATATACACGTACATGTATTCTGAAATGTTGAAAACAACAGACTTTTTCTTTTCTTGTCTAATTGTTTATTTTAAAACAGACATATAAATTAAGTAGTCTAATTAGAAGACGCCTATATTTGAAACAACAATTGGTTAGGTTACTGCGTAGTAAGCAAAATAAAATTCGCCGTCGTCTGCAACAATTCAATAAGGCAATGGCAATGAGGGTTGATTTTGCATCAAAGACTATCTATGTTTATGACAGGAGGCCAAACTAAGTAAGTAAGTAAGTAATTTATTCATGCAATAAGCTATATGGCCCATGAGCACATATACAAATTTCAGCATACATGATATGCAGGATAGCGGACATACATTATACACAGTAAATTTCCATGAGAATCAATACCAATGTATTCGTACATGTATTACCGCTAGTAGTTCGGCGTTTGATTTCATTTTACTTCAAAGTTTCTTAATATTTGCGGCAGGAAATTCAAGTTTCCTTTCGAAAATAAGACATTTGGTCCAAAGCAGAATCTCCTTTGATCACCCATATCAGTTTTTCCTTCCAGCTGAAAATATTACATTTTACGGCTATCCCGCACAGAGTGTGTTTTGTTTACCTATGTCTTACGGGTGTTACCTGTTTATTTACGACAACTTTACACCGATTGTAACCTGTGAAGTGCCCGCCCCCAGACAAGCCGGTCCTATTCAAACAATGACCACAAGCGGGTATATCCCACTCGTTAATACGATGCTTTTCTTAATAATCGGACCGCGGGAAAACGGACATAAACCCATATACGAACATGGATGGAAAACAGAGATGAGAATATACATGCCCCCGCAGCTTCTAATTAGGACATTTACGGTTCGCTAAGTAGTTTTCGTAAAGTGTACGCGCAACAGTGATGAAGCCAAAACTGCCAAGTCTACACAGATACATGTACTCTTTCTCATTAAGCAGCATGCCTATTCAAATATATGGAACCGCCAAAAACTGATTTTTTTTTTTCAAATAAAAATTCTGATATTTTCATATTTCTGCTCAAAACATAGATTATGGATACTCGTTAGAACCGCCTCACCGAGGCAGTTCTAACGAGTACCCACAATCTATGTTTTTGAACGGAAATAAGAAAAATAATGTATACCTCTGTAAACCCCAGTTTTACTATATAAAAGTGGGGTCAAAAATCTATAGGCATGTTTTCGTGATGTGCAAGCTGACCTTAAACTTCGCTGTTCTCAAATGGCAAAAGAGTCTTTTTCTCAAGTTCCCTATCATTAATCGTGCATTAGATAACTAAACAATTATAGGGTCTGTTATTGAACAAATTTAGACGTTTATCAAAAACCTTTCTGGTTGCGTAATTACAAAGAGGTCCGTTATTTCGTCATAAAATAAACCCTAATGTTAGTTTAATTAAAGCAAACTAGAATGAATGACAGAAAGGAACTCATAAAATTCTACCATCACAGAAATATCAAAGAAGCCTTATTATTCAGAAACATCTGTGAATTAAAATCAAGAGCGGAGACACAGACCACAGTGTGGTGTGGTGGAAAAAATAAATCTTCTGTGTTTTTTGAGACACTATACAATGTCCGTATGTTCCCTCAATATTGGGACATCTTACTCCTTTCCGTATATGTCCTAACATTTGCAAAAAAAAAAAAAAAAAAAAAGTACAACCTATGGGTGTACAGTAAAACCTGTGTAAGAGAGCCATCTTCGAGACTGACTTTAAAAAGTCGTTGACGTGGAAAAAGTTGTCTGTCTTATAAAGGTACATGTCATGCAAAATTACATGACATGTACCTTTACAAGACAACCATCTTTTCACATCAACCACTAAGGTCAATTTCAAATGTGGCTGTCTTACACAGGTTTTACTGTATCCAAAGATATCTGAATGAGTAGCAAACAGTGTAGGCCCTGATCAGATGCCGCATTCTGCGGCGTCTGATCAGGGTCCACACTGTTTGCCCAGGCTTGCCTGCACCAATACTTCAGCTAAATGCGGCAATATGATTCATGGTCCAGCCGGCCTCTTTGGCTCAGACGGATGTGCGTCCGACTGGTGATCAGGAGGTCACGGGTAAGATCCACACCGGATCCGGCAACATTATTTCGATCATGAAATCATTTTACGGTCATTCTCTCCTTCCGCTAATTCAAGGCCATTTGCCAGTTTCTGGCGAAAGAATGCACACAATACTAGTTAACCGCGGATTTAGTCTGCCCAGGAAAAGTGTGGTTAGGTAAACTGACCGGCTCGACATGACCTTAATAATGTTGGCTGGGCCATTTAACTCCAAACCAACCAACCATAATTAGCGGTCTTCTGGGATGGTTAAAATCGGACTAGGAAATACTCATAAGGTAGCATCTTGTCCTTATATAAAAAGTAACGAAATAAGTGATTTGTTTATATATTGTCCTGATAGCCAGTACGGCATTTCCACAATGATGTTTTTTTTTTTTTTTTTCTCAGATTTTTCAGCCAGTCTTGTGTCGCCACGGTCTCTGTACGTGTAAACGTTTAGCTATTTTTGCTCTGTCTCATGGTGAAAACACAATGGCCGGAGAAAGGATGATGCCAATGAAATGGTATTCACACTGAGGACTTTCCAACCACACCAGCCTTATCTTTAGGGATTGGATACCCTTGGTAAATGTTTCATAACTTTTAACAATGAAGAGAGACTGAATAACGAAAAAATACCTATATAGTTTTGACATCCTTAAACCCCACTTTTATATAGTAAAACGGGGTTCGCAGGGGTATACATGACTTTTCTTATATCTGTTCATAGACTCGTTAGAACCGCCTCGCCGAGGCGGTTCTAACGGGTACCCACAATCTATGTTTTGAGCAGAAATATGAAAACTACCGTATTTTTTTTGAAAATTTTCATTTTTGGTGGTAAAATTTTCAATATATTTGAATATTCGTGTTTTCATAATGGTGTGACTTTCTGTTTGCATTACTGCATACTTATCCCCTTCTGAAAAAGGGAGGTAAACAAGTTTGATAAAAGTTACCCCTACTCTACCACCACGAAAATGTATCTATTTTCCTTAAACATTGAACGGTAAGACAGTCATCACGAAAACATACCTATATAATGTTGACCCCCTTAAACTCCACCTTTATATAGTAAAACTGGGGTTTATAGGGGTATACATTTTTTATTCATTATTTATATTTATTATTGTTCTTATTTCTGCTCAAAAACATAGATTGTGAGTACTCGTTAAAACCGCTTCGGCGAGGCGGTTCTAACAAGTACATACAATCAATGTTTTGAGCAGAATAATGAAAAATATCAGAATTTTTTCTGGAAACTTTCAGTTTTTGGTGGTGAAATTTTCAATATATTTGAATAGGCGTGTTTTCGTAATGGTTGTCTATTGAGATCCGAGATAACTAAAACTTGAGTTTTGAAACAACAAAAGCATTTCTTTGTTTCTTTCTTTGTTTCTTTCTTCTAACGAAAGAAAGAAAAAAAGAAAGGAAGAGAGAGAAATGAAGGTAATAATAAGGAAGAAAGTTTCGCTATCATTACAGTTAAATTAAAACATCGATACTGTTTTGATAATAATCCCTGCTCCGAGTAAAAGTACTGAAGTCACACAATTTTCTTCGCTGACAAGATACTAATACTATCTGTATATATCAAAGTTAAAATCTTCAATACGGCCGCCAGCATACCGATTGACTTTTTGATGATGCATAAACTATCTAAACTGTTGTCAATTAATTCCGCCCGGAGTGAGCCGGCATTTCATTATGCCTTTATTATCAGCGCCTATCGCAATATTTCCATTGCTTAGAGCTGACATGGACTTAGCCGTGTCAGGCGATAAGGGCCTTCGAACATATGTTAAAAAACACAGATTCAGATGATCACGTGCATCATCATAGTCACCAGGACCTTTGCTAGCTGTTTGTGTCATCTACAGTGTCCAATAATTCTGCCAACACAACGAATACCCTAATCAGAGTAGGCAGATGCACAGTCTGATCTGAGTTTTCAGTGTACCGCTAGTGTCCGAAAACACCTTTTCGCTTGGGAAGGCTAGAATAATATTTGCTGTATTTACAATATTATCGACAAGAAACATGTTTTATAGACGTTTTTATCATAATTCTGTCTTTTGATATTAATTTGCATGTTCCTGTAGAGAAGAAACACTGCCGAGGGGTCGGGGGTACGGACTAATACGTATTTTTTTTATTGTGTTCAAGTCCGCTGAAGGTACAAAGGATAAAGTAGCTAAGTTTACTTCTTTGGCGAGAGGTCCTGGTGAAGGTTGAAAACCGCACCGTTTCTGTCAGAAAGAAGATTTTATTTAACATTCTGACACCTTTAGAAACTCATTTAATCATTTAATATTTACAAAGGCAATGGCAGCGCCCTCGACGAAAGCTTTGAAATCTTCAAATGCCATTAACTTTCTTATTTTTGTGTCACCTTGGCATCCAAAGGCAAGGTTTGTCAAGATCTTCGATCTCATGTGCAGTCTGTGATAACTTTTTTTCTCTTTAAGAACTACTACATAGATCTTAACACTATTTTAGAGACGGGTACGGTAAACTTATTTTAGAGACGGGTACGGTACACTTGTATTAGCATAAAAACAACTATAAAATTATTATTTTAAATAAGGACATACCGCCTAATTTTTATAGCAAACACACGAAGTGTTTGCATTACTGTAAAGAGGCTGACAAACATACTTAGGCACTAAAATCTCGTGTGCAATCTCGTAGCAAATTTCGCTTTATCTCAAAAGAAATAATAATAAATAAATAAATAAATAAATAAAAATAAAATAAATAAATAAATAAATAAATAAATAAATAAGGAAAACGAACATATCACTTGACCTTATTTGACGCCGGCACGTGAGGCCAACTGCAAACAAACTGCTGTCAAATCTCATACATATCAGAAAAAAAAAAAAAAAAAAATAGTAGGCTGAGTGTTGTTGCATCAAAGGCTATGCCTTTATTTCATTTCAAATTAGGCTTCTGTTTGGCGCCTTGTTCTTATGTTTGTTCTAACTTATCTAGCTTTGTGATCGTATCATGTGAGCTGTGCCTTACGAAAAAGTGTCTACGAAGTATACGCGGACAGACAAGGCCCTGATCAGACTGCGCATCTGCGCAGTCTGATCAGGGTCTTCTCTGCCCGTAAAATATAGGATACTAAAGAATGTTTTAATAGAGAGCACATCACGAAAACATGCCTTTATAATACTGACCCCCGTCAACCCCACTTTTATATAGTAAAACTGGGGTTTACAGGGGTATACATTATTTTTCTTATTTCTGCTCAAAAACATAGATTATGGGTACTCGTTAGAACCGCCTCGGCGAGGCGGTTCTAACGAGTAACCACAATCTATGTTTTGAGCAGAAATATGAAAACTTTCAGAATTTTTTATCTGAAAATTTTCCTCTTTTTGGTTGTAAAATTTTAAATATATATTTATATAGGCATGTTTTCGTAATGAAATGCCCGGATGAGACCTTGCACAGGATATTGTGAATCCGCACAATTTGCGCATGTTCGAAGGTACCTTTTCGCTCGACGCGGCCCATTTGTGGAAGAAGGAGCTTGTCACTTTGTTGGTCGTTTAGTTTTATTTTGTGGCCGTGGCTGGTCCAGTCGGTATCGGAGGCAGACTGCGATCTTTGATGATGGTACTTCCTGAACACCTTCATTGTAGTTTTGGTTTGAGTGTGTCTGTTCACGAGCGATACTGGAAAGTGCAGCATTTCTGTTGCCTACCATCGCAGTGACGCAGCCAGAACCAAGATTTTACGAGACCCTAGTGGCGAATTTATATAGGGGATTCTTGGGGTTCAAACGACCCCACTTAGGGTCCAATTATTTTATCTTCGTGAGGAATTTATAGAAAATATTGATAAAATGGTCAAATCGAACCCCTTTCAGCACATTTGACTCTCCACCCGACCCCGTCCTGGATCCGCCCCTGGTCACCAGACAAATGTTAAAAAATTATGCCCAGAATCGCTTCTAAAATAAGACAATAATTTGCTCCATTCCAAGAGGGCGCAAATTCTTTCATTTAGGAGCTGCTCCTATGGTAAAGAAATAAAGCATCTTATGTTAATGTCACTTTATTGTAAATATTTTCTTACGCATGCTAACTTGGGTTTACACGGGTATACATTATTTTTCTTATTTCTGCTCAAAGACATACATTGTGGGTACTCGTTAGAACCGCCTCGCCGAGGCGGTTCTAACGAGTACCCACAGTCTATGTTTTGTGCAGAAATATAAAAAATATAACAGTTTTTTTTTATCTGAAAAAAAAAAATAAGTTTTTGGAGGTGAAACTTTCTGTATATTTGTATAGGCGTGTTTTTGTAATGAAGTGGTGTTCAGCAGAGTTTCATTTTCTTTGGACGTCATTGTATATGCTTTTCAGGATTCTGAGAAGAGACTGCTTATCAGATGTCACTTTCATGACAGCCTGTTCAATCGAACACGATCACACTCCAAAATCAAGGTACAGACATAATAAACTAAATTCATAGACATTGCTCAGACGAGCGAACAGTGCTGTAAACCTTGACGTTTTTCAAGCGTCTTTATTGTGATCACTGTTCTTTGTGATCACTGATCCCGTTTCAGGATTTTTGAAAATCTATATGAGGGTCAGTGATGAGTTCTAATTGACCGAAACTAGCTTGTCTGGTCCAGAAAAAACTTGACACTTCACTTTTTACAGTATGCGTGTGTGTGTCCATTCCTAGCAATGGCAATACCTTTCTGAATACAATTTATTGGACACTGCAGAATGCATGAAGGACAAGAAGTTCTGAGACATATTCTTCTATCTATGCTCGCCAAAACTCTGTCACTTTGTTTGGTTTTTCGAATTCTTTCAAGCCACCCGGTACAATGAAAGAGAATGAAAAAAAAAAAAAAAAAAAAAATCACTTAGGTTTTGGATGTTTAAATTCTGCTGCAGTCGTTCCAGTTTGCTTTAGTATATATTTATCACTTTTCCATTATGTCACAGACAGGCAGAAAGAGAGGCAGACAGACAGAAACCGACGTATTTACCGAGACAGGCAGACAGACAGACAGACAGACATATTTACGAGACACAGATACAATCTAGGAAATAATAATATAAAATAATAAGAATAATAATAATAATAAGAAGAAGAAAAACTTCGAAACCTTATACATATCAAGGGCGGATCCGGGATGATTTCTGATTTGATCAAATTACCGTACTTACTGTACGTATTCGGACTGACAGGTCTGATAAAACAATGTACACCCAGATCAGAGAGTGTGGCGTCAGCAATTTTACGCACATTCACATGTAGTAAAATGGACTTGTTGAAGAGGAAGTATAAGGTAAAGAGTAAGGGACGTGAATATGTATGGTAAGTACAGATTTATCCAAAAATTAACCAGGAACTATGAAATTTAAAATCAATGTAGTATGCTCCATGTGTATTTTTTCTTCTTTTTTTGTGGAATACAACGCCTTACATGTTAATGTAGATATTAATTCAATACAGATCTGTATTTATATTAAAACATAATCATGTAATGATAATCTAAGGACAACATGCATGATTTGGTAGCGTATATTGTTGAATGCTAAACTACACGAACAAGTTCGTGTTCGTGTCAAAGTGTTTCAGTTTAACGGTCACAATTTGATTCAATAAACTTTTGTTAACTTCACATTTTGTACTTAACATAGATTTAATTAAAACTTGCATTTATGAAGAATCAACGTTCAGTCCAGGAGACGACTGTACTTAACAGATCTGTAATAGATACAGCATAAATCAGTCAGTAATAATGTGATCAAACTTGTGAAACATGTCAGCATCCGTGTCAGCTAAGTGCTTAAAAAAAGCGACTTTTAGCGCTCGATTACCATCACGTTTGAAAACGGAAGTGTCTCTTATACCACTAGAATGTGGTCATGTCACGAAATGGATAAAATTCCAAAAACCTAACAAAGCGTTTGCACAGATACCTATGACCCAAAAACGGCAAAAAATTAACCAGTTTTCTCGATTACAGTCACCTCTCGTTATCTCGAATTCCAAGAGACTCTCTGAAACACTTCGAGATATCCGTACATCGACATATCAGGTTTTTAGAATTGAGTAAGAATTATTTCGAACATCCACATTTAACAAATTTATATGTAATTGGACTCTTGAAGATAGAGCTATATCGAAAATATTGTGGAAAAGAGGAGAAATTGCTCCTTAGGAGCAATTTCTCCTCTTTTCCACAATATTTTTTACTTGTTGTTCGATTTCATGTTTAGGCAGGGACAATATTTTCACTTCAAGATAAGCTGTTATTCGAGATAAGCGAGTTCGAGATAACGAGAGTCAGCTGTATTTCACAGCTCTGAATTTAGTTGAAGGGGTTGTTGAATACTATAGAAGGAAAAGGAAAGATCAGCGGGCATGCTGATTTTCCAGAAGAAAGTTACCAACCATCTCAAAAATATGAGTGAAGGTACCCAGGAAATGCCACAATCACGAAACGCAGCCCTCCAGATGCACCAAAAGAAAAAGAGATAATGTATAAATGACAACACAAACACCACATGACACGACGAAAAATGATATCCGGTATCAATTTTCATACATTAACGGATATGCAATTTTCAAATACCAATAGCTAAGACAAATGGTAACAGCATGAAAACGCCCACATATATGGAAACCGCTTATTTTATTTTGTTCCTAATATTCCTATATAAGACCAATAAAGATTTTATTAATTTGACAAAGTAAGCAATTACCTCCAGGTTTGTATAGTCTTCTGTCATTTTTGAGTTAGACGTTCTTGCGTCAAAGTGGTCGTTTCTTACCTCGATACAGACAGTGTGAGATCAGATGATTATGCACACAATCAAATGAATAAGGTTTGTGCATATATATGATTTAAAGTGTTCACGTTAGCTATTACAAATTTAGTTGATATGTATTCATATTCATTGTTACCAATATATTTTTAAATCGCAGACTGTTATATCATTTGAGTGGTGAAATGAAGAAACCTGTTTATGCCATCGAAACAGGCTATCAAACTGAAAGAATTCTGATCAGCCTGTGCGTTCACGCATACAGTAAAACCTGTGTAAGAGAGCCACCTTCGAGACTGACTTTAAATAGTGGTTGATGTGGAAAAAGTTGTCTGTCTTATGAGGGTACAACCATCTTTCCACATTATAAGACAACCATCTTTCCACATCAACCACAAAGGCAATTTCAAAGGTGGCTGTCTTACACAGGTTTTACTGTATGAATCTGCAAAGTTTCCTGGTAGGCGGGATGTTCATGGTGACCCCATATTGTCCCACAGACTATTTAAGGAGAAGATGAAATTTACTTTAGTCAGAGTTTGGGAAACTCTCAAGTTAAGGAAGACATTAACTTTAAGATGGAATTATATGACCTGGGCCCTGGTCATGGTCTATATCATGATGCGGAGCATCCAGTTTGTTGCAGGAACGTCTCATATTCGAGACAATCGGTAGGTGCGGGTAGCTGGGTGTGGCGAAATATCGTGTATCTTACGTTACCGGGGCGTCCAACTAATATTGGCTTACAGTTGGGCAAGGCTTGCTATCCTTGTAGCAGGTAAGGGTAGAGGGCAATGTTTTTGTTTCTTTTGTTTCTTTCCTTTCATCCCTTTCTTCCCTGTCCCTCTCTTTCATCTCCTCTACTATTTCTTCTATCTTTTTTCTCCCTTTCTCTGGGAGACGACAGAAAATTACCCACAAAGGTTGACGTGCCGATAAACCCCAACAGAATCAATCAATCGGTAGGCACACATTAAGAACAAAAGACAAAAGGGAGTTTCCATGTACGCAGAAGTTTTCCTGTTGATATCATTTTTCGTGGCAAGTGGTATCCGAAAATTGCAATTCTGAAAACCCGATATCAAATTTCGTTTGTGACATATGAATACTGATGCCGGGTATTATTTTTCGTATGTAATGTACGAAACGTGATGCCGGGTATCGTTTTTCGTATGTAATGTACGAATCGTGATACCGTGTATCATTTTTCTTATGTAATGTACGAAACGTGATACTGCGTATCATTTTACGTCGGGGTATCATTTTTCGTCGTAAAACAGATCATGGGCGTTTGTTAGGCGTTTTGCATAGTAATAGTTTGTCAGTGGTCAGCCATCGCGTACGTTCTAGTATTTAAGTTGCCCAAAGGTCATCGTAAACAGCAGAACCACAAAACTGCTATTTTAAAATAGAAATTACAGAGTATGTTGAAAATTCGTATAACCAAAACTTATATCATTTTCACTTTTAGTAATTTACATGTATTGTCAAATTTTTGCACAGCTCATTATATGACTACCAGAACTCATCATTACGAAAATACGCCTATTCAAATATATAGAAAATTTCATCTCCAAAAACTGAAAATTTTCAGATAAAAAACTCCGATATTTTTCATATTTCTGCTCAACACATAGATTGTGGGTACTCGTTAGAACCGCCTCGCCGAGGCGGTTCTAACGAGTACCCACAATCTATGTTTTGAGCAGAAATAAGAAAAATAATGTATACCCCTGTAAATCCCAGTTTTACTATATAAAAGTGGGGTTTAAGGGGGTCAAAATTATATAGGTATGTTTTCGTGATGTGTTGCTATGTTTTGTATATATATTAAATAGACGATTATCTTGTTTGCTGATGACCTCAGTAGCTCAGTCGGATGCTCGTCCGACTGGTGATCAGGAGGTCGCGGGTTCGATCCCCGCCAGGTCCGGCAACATTTTGTCGTGGAGATTGATCATGAAATATTTTCTAAGTCATTCTCCCCCTTCTTCCGCTTGCTCAAGAAGGGCAGTTGTCAGTTTCTTGTGAAAGAATGTGCACAGATACTGGTTAACCGCTCAGAGGACTAAGCCTGCCTGATAAAAGTACGGTTAGGTAAACTGGCCGCCTTGACATCATGACCTTAGTATTGTGGACACTGCCGTTAAACTCTAACTCGAACTTAAAAAAATGTATCCTTAGGTCTAAAATAAATCTTCTGTTCTGTTCTGTTGTTTTGTCGCGTGATCGAAGTTATTACAACGGAATCGTGTGCGTAAAATGACATATCATGGACTTCTAATGACCCGAAAACTGTCAACTATCGACCAATTATTTTTCAGATATTCGAGAAGCTATTCGGTGACAGAAAATTAGTGTTAGATGACTTGTTTAAATAATTAACTGTTTTGTTAGTCGTCATAACTATGTTTCGCCTACTTTTCCTGATTTATGATTGCTTAATATCGTATAAGAAGGTTCAAATGTGCATATATTTTCGTATAATTCACTTAGTGTTGACATATTGTCGTGCATGATTTCATCTAAATTTTAAACTGTTCCAAAGCGGAAATAATAGAAATATTCAATTTAATGTTAATTTTTAGTTATGTTTATTATCAGATGCACATCGGACAAAAGAAAATCCAAATTTACTGTCTGTTCGAACTTAGTTAGCAGTCTGTTACGCATGTCCCTGCAATTACATGGAGACAAGATAGTTACTTTGCCCCACAGTGACCCTAAATCTCCGCTGAATTGCATCCATCACCCAAAAACATGCCGCACTGCGTTTCACTTATTTCATTGATAGCTCCTGATATTTCCGCTGTAAAACAGTCGACGTCATCACGAAAACATGCCTATATAATGTTGAGCCCCTAAAACCCCACTTTTATATAGTAAAACTGGGGTTTACAGAAGTATACATTATTTTTCTTATTTCTGCTCAAAAACATAAATTGTGGACACTCGTTAGAACCGCCTCGCCGAGGCAGTTCTAATGAGTACCCACAATCTATGTTTTGAGCAGAAACATGAAAAATATCAGAATATTTATCTGAAAATTTTCATTTTTGCTGATAGGTTTGTTTCGTAATGGTGAGGGGAGAGGGGGGGGGGGGGTGGGGGGAGGAAGTGATTTGTGGCTCCATCCACTTTCATCATGTTTAGGTGACATGTGATTGTTGGAAAATGATTAACGATCCTCGACAAGAAAGGATCAACATCGCGACTAACAAGTCTCGAACCGGCGGGGCACTGTAAAACATTCCCGTAGATTTGACGGTAATGTCACTAGCAACTGGCTGCTAGTACATTTACCGTTACACTTTACGGGCACCTGTAGAAGTTGAGCAGGAATTAGCTAGTAGAATAGGATAAGTGTGCGTAGGCTTCAGATACGGTAGTTCACACTCCTAGTCTGTCATATGTTACGTATCTTGCCCTACTGGGCCTGCCTAGCGAGGTGATGTCTGTAAATAATAATCGGGCGTCCGTAAAAATTAACGGTAAATGCGCTGTTTGCCAGTTGCCAGTCCTTTTACCGTAAAATCTACGGGATTTTTTTTACAGTGTGTAAAGGCTACGATTTAGACCACTCGACCTTCGAGGTCACCTAAACCACAACTTATGCTACTACTTATTACATGTACTGCAACCATTTCGCGGTTCTTTTGACACTCATTACATAAAGTATTACCACTGAAAATTAAATTTCTTCAATTTCAAAAGAAGTCCGTTAAGCCACCCCAGTCAGCAGGGTAGCTGACGGGCCGATGACGGCCCGATATAGATTAACGTAGAATACTAGCTGGGACAGTCTCACTGGCACGCAGTGATGGCTAGGTTTTACTACGTTCTTAAAACGTAGCAGAACGGCAATATACGTAGTAAAACATAGGAAAACGTATTACATACGGCTATATATGGCTATACGTGACCCAGCTACGTTTGTTTTGAAATTTTCAAAAGATACGTGGCATTTCGATATACGTAGCGTACACCTAGCAAAAACGTATTAAAACGTAGACGAAACGTATCCAATACGTATAAAAACGTAATAAGCAATATACTCTTGTTTAACCCTTAGCATACTGGGTAAAATTTTCAGCAGTTTGCATATTGAAATATTTTTCTTATTTTCCCCAGAAAACAGTATTTAACATTTCATGTAAATTGTCTCTATTGGACAATATGCATTGAATGTTAGAACCTGTTTTATTGGAAAAAGATAAGAAACATATTTCAAAAGGGCTTCTGCTGAATTTGCCCAGAGTGCTAAGCGTTAAGCCAAACGTTTCGGGTTTATTCAAGTTCTCAGGTTTACAGAAACATGCAACCAACAAGAGAGCAGTCATTCAAGGCGGTATAAAAAATCTTGAAACTACTTGAAGCATAACACAGCATGCAATCAGTCTAATCATGTGGGAGAACGAAATATCAAGGTATACTGTAAATATGCAGCATTTGAACTGTCGGTACATGCATACATGTACGTACAGACGCACCTTTTATACGCGTGCGTCTGGGCGCATGCATTGATCATCTTTATACAATCGATTTTCATTAGGTTTTACTTATAAGCACTTAAATAAATCTATTTCCGTATCAAGAAAAGAAAATATGCATGCAGTACACATTTAACTTATCGTAAA
Source organism: Anodontia alba (assembly GCA_964016985.1). Taxonomy (NCBI): domain Eukaryota; kingdom Metazoa; phylum Mollusca; class Bivalvia; order Lucinida; family Lucinidae; genus Anodontia; species Anodontia alba. The sequence continues at coordinate 842,740 of OZ024824.1, forward strand.
AGTGTAATTTCGACAAGTGGAAATACATTAACTATTGTCATGGTGAATAAATTAAGATGCCGCGCCCACTTCCGATTGCCGGCAAATCTGATTACTGGATCCAGATTATCGATATAAATTCACATACTGAATGGCAAACAGTGCAGATCCAGATCAGTTGGCTTCTGAAGAAGCCAACTGATCTGGATCTACACTGTTTACAAAGGCAGGGCATATCCGGGTTCAGCAGGACAAGGGTAAAGATCAGCACTATGTACATGAGGTACTGAGAAGCATATCTGAGAAGAAACAAATGCCGGGTAAAACACGATCATTCCCACGTATATGCGCAAAAACATGCGCAAACAGGTGTGTGAATATGTAAATATATGTGCATGCATACACACGGGTACTCACGTGAGCTCAGTCGTGCGTACGCATGTACAGTTTTTGAATAAACAAATAATTTACATGTCCTACATAGAAAGACAAAGAACATAATGGTATACACATGTCAAATTGGTCATGATAGTAGGCGACGACTTGATCATCCAACAGCTTCCAAGCAGCGAATATGCATGTACGCATACGCGCATGCACACCAACACACGGACGTCCACCCGCACGCATGCATAGTCTGTGGCCACCTAATGGTCGCTTAAAGCCCCGTGACGGCATGTGCGTGGGCTGATCTGTTTACCTGCGTTATTTGTTTTCTCTTTTCGCGGATCAATTTTCGCTTTTCTCTAAACAATTTGTCGGGAAAATTGGTACATTGTAGTTTCCAAGCCTGGTATTTACACGGCTGATAGTGAATATGAACAGCAGGCTTCTACAGCCCGCTTTGTTCTTCTTGTAACCTGTCTGTGTTACGGCATATGCGTTAGTAATTTACCTCGGTGAAGTTAAGTTTTGAAGTGTGACAAAACATTATCTCTATCTAAACCCCTGCCAGGGCCCCTGCAGGGAAAATGATTAATAATATTTATCGAAGGAATCTGGCACACTTTGATTGTACATTGAAAGAAAAAGGTGAAAATTAGGTTCTAGACTTACGTGGTGTAACAATGTAAGTTGTTTCATTACTGGTTGGTGGCTGTCGGTAAACGCCGACGTGTGTTGATTATAGCACGGATGGGTGTAAGAACTGAGGTGATATATTCCTTATCGAGACATATTGTCATCGTTGTCCTGAGTATCAGCCTTTACCGCTCTCTGACGACATAGCTCTGGCTTAGACTAAATGATATCGGGACTAGTTTGAATAGTTGTACTTTAAGTCCCAAAACTGCAGTGAAGTGCAGTTTGGTGAAGTGCAGTTTGATGAAGTGCAGTTTGGCGAAGTGCAGTTTGATGAAGTGCAGTTTGGTGAAGTGCAGTTTGATGTTGCATTTGGACACAAAGTAAACCACCAAGTTTAACATGTTCGCAGTAATTGGCATAGGCTGCACCACAGAAAGTGATGTTTTGAAAATTTGATATCTAAATATAACAAACACAAAAAAAGTTTAATCCTTCCATCCCTGCAGTCCAAAACTAATACCTCTGCAAACAGTGTGAATCCAGATGAGACGGCTCATCATGAGCCGTCTCATCTGGATTTACACTGTTTGCCTATCTGTTTTCACTTTTGTAGGAACACCCACTTTTACAACAATGGACATTAACATATTCATAGATAGAAGAGTCCAATTCATAAACATAGAGGTGAAAGGATTAAGACTGTGAATGAGTTAAGACCCCTTTGTAACGACATGTCGTAGTTGGATTTATCACAATCCGTTAGTACTTTTGCTATTTTATTTATGTTTATGAGTGGGTCGCACATGTTGTAAGAACGTTTTTTTTTGTTTTTTTTTTTTTCCATATTTGAGATGCTATTATTGTTATTTTTACATGCCTGTGATAATGTTATTTAGGAATTTACAGTTTTTACTGTGACTAATACGAATGGTTTGCACTTGCAAAATATCAAAATATCAAAAACAAATATCCTTAAATTTTGTTTTATCGCTGAATGGAGGGTGATTTGATCTTCGATGCGCGAAATTAATATTGAAGTTTTCCCTCTTTATTGTTACAAAAATAAGTAAATTAGACTAACATAAATGTTCAGTTGGCGAATGGACACCCAGTTTCACCCTTTCACCCCTGAGTTTCTGAAGTGGGCTCTTCTATCTTTGAATCTGGTCTGAGCCATTGTTCCAAATAAGGGTCTTAGTCAAAAATCAAAAACACAATGGCAAACAGTGTAGATCCTGATGAGACGGCTCATCATGAGCCGTCTCATCAGGATCTGCACTGTTTATAAAAGCATCATTTTGGTCTGCAAGGCTGAAAGGGTTAACATTATTTTTTTAATTTTTTCAACCGCCGAAATTATAGACGATGCTCAGGAAGCGTCATAGTCTACCAATGACACAGAATGCTCGATTGTCAGAATGTAAAAAGAGTTAATAAAGGTTTTATTTACATTTTCATTTCGTGAAATGTAATCACAATTTATTTTACAGGACCGAAGCAACTCGACTAGAACATAAGAAATTGACAATGTATTCGCTTGGCAGGGCCCTAGCGAAAATTCAAGAATATTTATTTTGGGGTAAAGTCTAAATCGGAAACGTCGTAATCCCAAACACCAACAGTAGCAACAACAACAAATAACAACAATAATAGTAATAATAACAATAATAATGATAATAATAATAACTATTATTATTATGATTATTATGATTATTATTATTATTATTCTAGTCAGTCAACACTAACAGGATTAGTTTAAACATATTTTAATTTCCAATAAACAAGGAAATGGGATTGGACCACAAGTTATACCACTAACAGGGTTAAGATTAGGGTAAGGATTAGGGTTAGTGGATATAAGGAGTTGACTGACTGCTAGTAGTTGTTTATTCTTTTATCCCTGAGGATTCAATATTTCCATGGATTATTATTATTATTATGATTATTATTATTATTATTGTCAACAAACAATATGGATCCAGATTAGACGCCGCACAACAACACGGCGTTTAATCATGGTCTATATGATTTGCCACCACTCAGCATATTTTGGAAACAGCAAACGCAGTAAAAATGGATATGTTCAAATTTTAGGACAAGTATGGTAAGAAGTTAACTCTGTCGGTGCCAAATTTCAGACGATATTTGTCGTCTGCTTTTTTTATTTTAACAAATGTTTGGAAAGACGTTTATATGTAAAGTTGAAATACTGAATGTCAAACAGCGTAGACCCAGATGAGACGACTCATTGAGCCGTCTCATCTGGATCTATACTGTTTGCAAAAGCCTATTATCATCGCCTGTGGCAGTGAAAGAGTTAATGTGTTCAAATATTTAGGGTATATGCGGAAATGGGAATAGAACGAGCATTAATCCATTCAGACCTACAAATAACTACAGATACCTTTGCAAACAGTGCAGATCCAGATGAGACGGCCCGTAACGGGCCGTCTAATCTAGATCTGCACTGTTTGCCATTCTGTTATTGAATTTTGATTGGAACCCCTACTTGTAACAATGGATATGTCCAAATTCAGAGATGGAAGAGTCCATTTCCGAAACTCGGGGATGAAAGTGTTAAGTAGTCACAGCAACACGGAAGATCAGGCTATTCTGTGTCTGTGACGGTCGCTGAAATACAGTCCGTTTTCACCGTTCACGGCTAACGTATTGATTTTGGAAACAGATTCCATTTGTACCACGGTTCGCATGAAAACTCGCCACGTGTTTGGACTATAAAAGGACACTAAATGCTTAATTATCGAAATGTCTGGGAGACAATTTGTACAAAGATTGTCTCTATTTTCAAGTTTATAATAAATGGAATAATAACTGCTAATTTACTGGTGTTCGATAATGATGTGAAAAACTGATAAACAGATCACGGGGCATGTTACCTTATGGCATATGAGAACACAGAATACCAAGACCAGGCTGCGCATCTGCGCAAATTACCAGGCTATCGTTTGTTTTAATTGCAAGAATCTGCCAGTTTCAAGAAAGAGGGCGTGTGGAAAGTAAAGTTTCTGATCAGACTGAGCAAATGCGCTTACCGGTCCAGGAATGCGCTGTTCTGGCATGCCATATTGGTTTTATACAGTGAACTCTCGTTTTAACGACAGCATTCGTTCCCAAAGACGTTGCCATTAAAATGAATTTGCTTTTGTACAGAACATTTAATGAGCAGATTGATATGTAAGAGGTCTTGTTTTTATTCTTATTTCCCCACAGAACGTATGTTTTGGATATTTGTTAGAATCGCCTCACTGAGGCGACATTTATTTTGGATATTTGATCGCCTCACTGATGTTATTCTAACAAATATCCAAAACATGTTTCGTTAAAGTATTAAAAAAACAATATTCTTGCATAATTTGTGACTAATTGTTACCTCTTAAGCGAAGATTTCGCGACAGTCAAATTGTCATTATAACGAACAGTCAAATTGTCGTTGTATCAAGTGTTGGTGTAAAGAGGGTTGTCTGTATTCGAATACTTCTGTACCGACACTGCAACACATGCGGGAGATTTTGTGTCGTCTTCTCGTGAAGGGAGGATAGGGACAAAAGAGCTAGTAGATACCATGAGGGAGCATGACGAAAACAGACCTATTCAAATATATTGAAAATTTTACAATCAAAAATGGAACACTTTCAGATAAAAAAAAAAAAATCTGATATTTTTCATATTTCTGCTCAAAACATAAATTGCGGGTACTCGCTCGAACCGCCTCACCGAGGCGGTCCTAACAAGTATCCACAATTTATGTTTTTAGTAAAATAAGAAAAAATAATGTTACCCCTGTATACCACAGTTTTACTATATAAAACTGGGATTTAAAGGGATCAAATTATATAGGCGTGTTTTCGTGGTGTCTTAGTTATAACAGAGGATTTCCGCATTTTTTACTTTATTAACTGACATTCTCTATAGACAGATTATATACAACAGACTCTCGTTATCTCAAACTGATAAATCAAACTAAATATAAGACAATATTGGTTTAGCTTGCTGTATTTTCCTTACGGTACAACTCCTTTTACCTCAAACTACTGTTATCTCAAACCATATACAGTCGACTCTCGTTATCTCGAAATCCAAGGGACTCTATTAAACACTTCGAGATATCCGTACTTCGACATATCAGATTTGCGGAACTGAGGCAAACAATTAATCGAGCAGCCACCTTTAACAGAATGAATCTTTAATTTGACTCCTAAGTTAGAGATACATGTATATTGAAAATATTGTGGAAAAGGGGAGAAATTGCTCCTAAGGAGCAATTTCTCCTCTTTTCCACAATATTTTGTTGCCTGTTGGAATATCTCTGTGTTAAAACAGGGACCATATTTTCACTTCGAGATAAGCGGTTATTCGAGATTAGCGAGTTCGAGATAACGAGAGTCGACTGTATTCTGGTCACCTGGAGTTTTAGTTATCGAGAGTTGACTTTATAGAATCAAGAACATTAATTTATGTTTTATCTGTTAATGAATGAATAAATATATAGATATGCATATATTTGTTTACTCTTACATAACACCATGAAATAACCGAGATGAAAGAAATGGTTCATGCTATTAGAAAATATGTCGAGATTTAAGCGGAATGGGCACACTTTTAAGGGTGCTGTCTAGAGTGTTTTTTCCCCTTTTGAAATAGGGTCTACTCTTAAAAAGAAAGAATTGGCTCTCAAAGGGGCTTGATGTGCAGTAACGCACAGGGAGTCACAAAGTTGTCTCTTTTGTGAACAATAGTGGAAAATCTACTAAGTGAACATTGTATCTAGTCCAATGAAATCAGCGGTTTTTATGTACAATAGGATTCCTTTCCTCCTTTTTCCTTTCTTTCTTATACCACTTTACTTGTGAAATTGTAATTAAATTTAGGGGCGTGATTGCTTACAAGGGCGTGTTAACTTGAAAGATTACGGTGTAACGATACAGAAAACAAGTTAAAAGAAATTGAACATTTTCTTGGAATATCACGCATAAATATCTCTGTAATTACCCAGATTGACACAACAATAACAAACTTACAAACAATTTACTGACAAGTTCACATCCTCTAGTGAAATTATTAATTTCTCTCCCAGAACAGTATAAATAATAAATGAGTTAATATCCGATCCGAAATAAAAACTGTCCCCTCAAACACAGAGACTGTTTACTGACAGGAAATGACGTCACATGGGACTGTCACGAGAAAATAGTGTTGACTGATAAGGTGCGAAGACCGAGCACAGACTGGTCAGCCTCGACACAGGTTGCTATATACACAGTGAGTTTCTATTCACAAATTTCTGAGTAAAAGAACAGCGACAGGAAAGCCCGTTCCTGTAACACCCTGTTTGATCGTATTCCGGATTGCGTTTGCCATATAGAACATGTATAATTTCTAAACTTGGCGTCTGAATAAGACACGGACAACGTCACTATATAACAGGCCTGTCCCAACGACAGACATTATAGAAATATTCCGTATTATAGATGGAGAGGTTCTTATACTTCGTCCTTAATAAGTGTCCAAAAATATAGCAAACGGCACTCTAAATTTTTAGATTATTTTTAGCGAATTTAAGTAAGGCTTGACATTTCATGTGAATCATCTGCTCGGCAGATGATTCACATGAAATGTCAAGCCTTACTTTCTATGACAAACGAGAATAAAATATGATAAATGTCATCTGTTCGCAGTTGTGATTGGTGCTTTGAATATTAGTATACCTCATGTTTTGGATATTTGAAACAATGAACTTTAGCCAGAGACAATATTCATCATTTAGATATATACCCTCTTTGCTGAAATTTTCCATAATGCATGTACATCATGCATGTTTTGATGAGAATAGTGTTATGACGAACGAAGTGTAAAATTGTTGCAACAGCTAATCTATAAAAAAGTGAAACATTTTCTTTGAAATGTGACTTTCAAAATTAATGAAACAGAAAACAAACTTGTTCACAATGACGTCATTTGCGAAGGAGACCACAGTTACATACAGACGTTCTAGGGACGGTCATGTTATCAGAAGAACGATAAAACGATCCGGGAAAAGCGCGTACAAACACGTGCCACACAGTGAAAAACCACCACATCTCGTTGCCAAGAGGAACGCACGTGAACGAAGGCGCGTGCAGGCAGTAAACAACGCTTTCTTGCGCCTGCGCAGACATGTCCCGTCAGAGAGTAGACATAAACGGTTATCTAAAGTGAAAACACTTCGGTTGGCGATAGAGTACATACGGAAGTTAAGTGAGATGATTATAAACCATGACAGACAATTTGGCGTTCCATACTGCAGTTATGAGCAGTCGGTATCTATGGAAACAAAGCAGTTATCAACGGAAGCTACCAGAGGAGGTTATGTGTCACGTGGTGTTTCCATGGCTGCGGCTTATAAACAAAAATATTCAGTACAATGTCGAATGAGAAACACTGATCCATGGACAACCAAATCGGAGACTAAATTTCACTACAAGTAAATGAATATCTAAATTTTGACGGGACTTTTAATATCTTGAGTTGCTAGTCTGTTGTGAAAGGTGTACACTAGTTTGTTGGAATTACTCAATAATCAGTATTTGTTTAAAAAATATATTGCTGTTGGCCGAATATACATATTAATGGACAACATTTATTTATTTATTTATTTATTTATTTATTTATTTATTTATTTATTTTCCCTGGGAAATAGCCATTCACGCTTTATTCAAATTTTTCAAATCTTTACTCAAAGGTCAACCTGTATTTGCTACAAAACAGTAAAATAGTATAACGTAATGAATAAAACTTTAAGGACAATTGGTGCACATTCAGGGGAGACAACTGTCAAAACAACTCTCGACTCCTTTCCAAAAGGAAAGGATTTGTTCCCAAGGGTTCACTCTAAAAGGAAAGAATTTGCTCCCCGTGGGAGCAAAGTCTTTCCTTTTAGAGTGGATCCCTTCTCAAGTGTGCTTGGTGTGTAGGGAGTAAAACAGGAAGTCACAGAAGTTATATCCATCATTAAAAATGACAGTCTGCCAGATGTATCCGGCCTCCTTCAACCACAACTCAAAGCACTTGATGCATAAAGCAAGCAAGAAAGAACGGATATGCTATAACCGGGCAACAAAATCACAGACCTGCCTGAATGTTTACGCAGTCTGATCAAGGTCTTCCTTGCCCTACTGAATCAATGGATAGCAGAAAGTTCCTACTCGGATTGCAGACTAATACATACACGGCAGAAAGATTCCGTAGATTTTGGTAAATACTGGCAACTGGTGGCCAGTACAAGTACTGTAAATTTTACGGGCGCCTACAGATAATTTATAGTAATAATTACGCATGGTAGGGCAGTGCAGTATAGGGCAAGGTAGGTAACGTAATGGACATAGTAGGGATGTGAGCTATCGCACCGTATCTTAAGCTTACACATCCTTACCCCATCTTACGAGGAAATTCTTGCGAAAGTTCTACGGGCCCCTATAAACATTTACGGTAAAAGCGCTGGCAGCCAGTTGCCAGTGTTTACGGTAAAATCTACGAGAACTTTTAACAGTGTACTTTCTTATTTTCTAATAGGGTATAAGGGCGATTTTTATCCTTTGGTTATAGGGGAGGTGACTCTTCAAAATTGCTTTGCCTCCCTTCTGAAAAGTGGTCATCTCGAACAGAAAAGAATTTGCTCCCCATGGGAGTATAGTATTTTTTTTTCTCAATCCTGTTTTCGAGCAAATTGTTGCTCTCTCTCTCTCTCTCTCTCTCTCTCTCTCTCTCTCTCTCTCTCTCTCTCTCTCCATATTCTCTCCGTCCCTCTCTCTTTACTATCTCTTGTCTCTCTCTCTGTCTGTCTCTCTCTGCTTTTCTGTCTCTCTCCTTTATTTAAAGTAAATATGGAGCCTACCACACAGATGTTTAAGAGTATAAAACTTTATTAAGTGTAAGATATGCGAATAAAGGTTTATTTGTCATCAATAAAGGGTGTAATGACATGTGTTATAAAAATACAAGTAATCGCTGTTTTAACAAGTTCGTTTTACCCTTTGATACATATGTATTAAAAGGGATTGTACAGTGGATACCCGAAACAGTCTGACTGCTTGTAGGATTTGTTAGGAGACACACGAGAACTACCTTGATTTGTTTGTGTAAACTGTTCTGGGCCTTTTTTCTTACAATACAATACAATACAATACAATACAATACAATACAATACAATACAATACAATACAATACAATACAATACAATAAAATAAAATACAATAAAATACAATACAACAGTACCATGTAATGCAACGCAATGTCATACAATACAAAACATTACCATACAACACAATACAATACATATGTAATACTATACACAAGAGTATTCTTCAGTGTAATATAATACAATTTAATAATCCAATATAATAAAATGCAATGCAATGCGCATTAGCTGCGATGTAACATGACACGATACAATGAAATACAATACAATACAGTTCAACACAAAACAATATAATTCCGCACTATACAAAACAATACTATACGATACAATACAGTGTAATACAATAAAATGCAGTAGAATACAATCGAGGACACGCCATCCTCCTGCAGCGGCCGAGTACACATACCTTGCAATAGAATACAATCGAGGACACGCCATCTTCCTGCAGCGGCCGAGTACACATACTTTATCAACCGAGTCCAGTCTAAATCCCAGAGTAAACAGGGAAAACAAAAGGCTTTTGGTGGCATAGTTTTATTTCTTAATTTGTAAACAGAGCTGTACCATGGCTCAATTTTACCACGATTTATACTAGACACGTTATTTTTGCCACAAACCCTACCTTCAGTTGGATTTTTTACCAGTTTCTAGTAGCATCACAAAATTATGATTTTATGTCATTATAAAAGGTTATGTAGTACGTGTTATAGTAAATGGGATATGAAAACAGATCAATAAAATATTTATTCTGACATTAATCATTACCACTCTCTGGACTAATTCAGCAGACGACAAACGAGTAATATTTACTCCTTTTTTTCCCACAAAATAGGCATTGTCATTTCATGCAAATTGTCTCCTGGAGACAATTTCCATGAAATGTCAAAACCTATTTTCTGGAAAAAAAAAAAAAAAAAAAAAAGAAAATATTTTTAATGGCCGTCAGCTGAATTGTTTTCCAGCACGCTGAGCGTTAAAGAAAACTTTTACGCTCACCTACACCAAAGCATTTTATATTATACAATTATTGATATTGAGATATTGGATATGAAGTGATGTCCACAGAGAATACTAATACTGACCGAGGCAATAGCCGAGGTCAATATTGGATTTCAATGTTGGATAACGTCATATCTAATACCTCAATAGTCAACAATTGTTTTATTAGTTAGTTTGTCATTTCTCTTGATAACTGTGGCAATAACAGTCTGCACCAGACCTCATTAATACAAAATGCACGTCACTACTGGCGAGGTCACTAAAAATTGATGTCTAATTTTAGAAACTGATATACACCGGAAATGCACGCGCAAGCCAGTGTATATCACGATCTATGGACTGGGCTGAAAGCGGCTCTAAGCTTATAAAAAGCAATCTGTTTATAACTTTCATAATAAATATATTTATCCCGCGCTTTTCGAAGAAAAGTGAGGATACCGCGCTTTTCGAAGAAAAAGCGGGGATATTGTGATACCCTCCGTCCGTCCGTCCTGCACGTTCGTCTGTAATGTCACACCATTGCTCCTATAACATTTAAGCTAAACTCTCGAAACTTTCACAGGCGATAGCCCTATGGCTGATGACTTGAGGAACACATTCGGTATTTTGATGTAGCCCCTGGGAGGAGGGCCTGGGGGTGTTGCCCCGAAGGATCCAAAATCCATTTTGTACAAACATAGTCATGTTGCATCTCAAATCAAAGGTAATGAAGAGTAGAATACAATGGTGGAAACAGTTTGCCCCGGGGGCATGTCTGGGCGTCACAAGAGGTCAAAAAGTAGGATTTTTGGGTCCTTTTTTTTGATTGTCACACAACTCATCCTAAGCTTTTTGAGCTAGAACCTTGAAACTGTCACAGGCAATAGCCCTATGGATGAGGAATGGAAGAACGCATTTGGAATTTTGATGTGCGCCGAGATATGCGATGGCGATGGCACTGGCGCCATCGACTTGCTCTAGTTATCGCTGTTATTAAGTGGCGTAACGTCATTACAACAACAACAGCAACAAAAAGAGAAAAAAAAAATCGTATGACCACACGTTACATAAGACTTTAGCGGGAACAAGTGACGTCATGACGGCGTCTATGCCGACCATGCATTTTCGGTTTAACAATTGTCAGTTTTAAAGGCGGTAAAATCCAATTTAAAATGGTCATATGATAAATAAAATCTTACACTCTTTGTCATTTCATTTGAAATTTATGAAACTCGCAGAAGGTCGTTTCATAAATTTCATATGAGATGACCACTCGTGTAAATTCTTCTACATATAAAAATAGTGATAATAATAAAATAGAAAATAAACAGATCAAAAAAAAAAAAAAAAAAAAAAAAAAAAAGAAACGAAAATGTTAACCAGCAATATATACATATACAGTATACCCTTCTAAAATGAACAATATGTGGATTACGAAATAATGTTCATATTTAGTAGGGGTTACTGTAATATATCCATTGACAAATGTAAGGCCTAGTAGTCCAGTTGTGTGCTTTATTTGGGACAGGATACACGGTAGATTTGCCGCAGTTTCCGCCAAGGGGAGGTAAAACTTTTGACTGCCTGTTTGCTCTCTTGCACACCAAACCCTTCTGGAAAAGGGTCTACCCTTAAGGGAAATAATTTGCTCCCCTTAAAAGGATCTACGCTAAAAGAAAAAAAAAAATGAAATTTTCCTTTTAGGGTAGTACCCTTTTCAGAAGAGGGTGGGTGAGGGGGTTGGGTGGGGGTGGGGACAAAAACCATACAGTTACCTCCTATGAAAGTGTATATATTCCCTATTATATTTGAAACAGTCCATGAAGAAACATGAAGAAACCTTGCGTCCCTAGCTATCCAAAATGTGTACAGTGAAGATTCTAATCAGACTGCGCAGTCTGATCAGAATCTTCACTGTATGCTCGTGTCGGAAGGTACGATTTCTGACGTTGTGTCTCAAATGATGCACTGATGCACGGAAAGACCCCATGACCTGATGCTACAGTGGAAGATATGAAAGGGCCGGAAAACCACAGAACATGGCCGCAAAAATGTGATATACTGACGAAACGCTTGTACAATAAAAAGACGATTCACGCGTATAATTACAAGCGTTCAGGAGCACGCTTCCGGTTTCCAAATCGGCTCTTTGGTCAACTATGAACACTGGCCAATAAAAGCAGTTAAACAGGGTTTGTTCTAGGCATTTTGTTCTTCTTTATACTTCAAGTTCCCTGTACAGTGATGTCACACTAACACGATGATTATCTCATTTAAGACTCCATGGCATCATGATATGCACGTGCAAGGCTCGTGCGGTTTGCTGCAGCGCGAGGCTGCAAACTCTTTACTTTCCGCTTCTTTGATTCCAATGCGATTATTTTTCTTAGTCCGGGTATCAATCATTGATGTGTTTTATAGGAAACTAAGTCACGTGGTTTAAACATTTTTTTTTATTTAAGTCATTCAGACGCCTTGAATTATTACCCTTATTTAATAAAACCTTAATCTCCTTTAAAAATCGCTGCATGACTAATTGATATTTGAAAAAGTCAGTTGTCATTTTTGTTGTGTTTCATTGAAGGAGTAAAGGAAGACCGTAGACTATAAGAGTATTTGTGCTAAGTATACTCGGAAAGACAGGCGGGGTCGTGGGGTGGAGAGGGGTGGGGATCTTTTGATTCAAAATTTCCCTTTAATAGGTAATTTTGGATAAATTTGATAAATTTGAGATACCGTATTTATCGTAAATATTCACATTCTTTACCCTTTGCCATATACTTCTCTTCAACAAGCCCATTTTACTACCTAAGAATGTATAATTGCTGGGTGAGCGGCAAACAGTATAGACCCTGATAAGACGCCGGTTCTATCTGATTTGGGTCTAGCCTATTTGCTCAGGCCTGTCTTTCCGAATACGTAGAGTAAGTACGGTAATTTGACCAAATCGACCCCCCCCCGCACCCCACCCCCTCAGAAATCATCCTGGTTCCGCTCCTGGCATTTTAGACCCGGATCAGACGCCCAGGTCTAAATTATTTGTCTCACAGAATAAATTGTAATCACCATAGGTGTTTGGACAGACATGCATGAGCAAACAGTGTAGACCCAGATCAGACGTCCGGGTCTTAACTATTTGTCTCTCACAGAAATAAATTGTATTTAAACTAAGTCTTGGGACAGACATGCCTGAGCAAACAGTGTAGACCCAGATAAGACGTTCGAGTCTAAACTATTTGTCTCTCACAGAAATAAATTGTATTTAACCTAAGTCTCGAGACAGACTTGCCTGAGCAAACAGTGTAGGCCCAAATGAGACGTTCGAGTCTAAACTATTTATCTCACAGAAATAAATTGTAATCACCCTAAGTGTTTGGGCAGATAGGCATGAACAAACAGTGTAGACCCAGATCAGATACTCAGATCTAAACTATTTGTCCCTAACAGAAATAATTTGTATTTACCCTAAGTATTTGAACCGACAGGTCTGAACAAACAGTGTAGGCCCAGATCAGATATTCGCATCTAAACTGTTTGTCTCTCACAGAAATAAATTGCAATAACCCTAAGTATTGGGACAGATATGCATGAGCAAACCCAGATCAGACAGGGTCTAAACTTTTTGTCTCTCACAGAAATAAATTGTATTTAGCCTAAGTAATTGGGACAGATCGGCCTGAACAAACAGTGTAGACCTCGATCAGACGGCCGGGTCAAAGCTTTTTGTCTCTCACAGAATAAATTGTATTTAACCTTAGTATTCAGACAGACAGGCCTGAGCAATCAGTGTAGACCTAGATCAGACGACCAGAGCCGCAGAACAGCATCTGATCAGGGTCCTACCCAGTCAGCATTCTATGTAAATCTATATCGGACCGTCATCGGCCCGTCAGGGTAGCTGACGGGCCGATGACGGCCCGATATAGATTTACGTAGAATGCTAGCTGGGTAACTATTTGTTTCTCATCCAGGAGTGTTTAGACACACTAACAGGTAGTAGAATGGACTCGTTCATACCAGACACGTTCGAAGTGGATAAAAGTGCGGAGTTATGTCATTCGAATATTTAGAGTAAGTACGGTATCAGCTAAGAAAACCCAGACTGGGCTGCATAGTTGTGGCACATTCGTGCTGACAGACAAGATTCTTCTGTATTCAGTGGGCCATAGACTGGCTCCAGTCTGCAGTGACGAAATATATTTCTCATACTCCTGTTTGATAATCAAAAATCAAAATAAAAAAAAAATAAAATAAAAATAATAATAATAATAATAATAATAAAAATAAATAAATAAAAAAAAAATATCATGACTATAAAGGCTGGTCACTAGTGACCAGCCTTTATAGTCATGGTATTATTTTGGTTTCACTTTAGTGGATTATTAAATAGGATTATAATAAAAAAAAAGTCACTGGAGACTGGAGCCTGTCTTTATGGGCCACAACATGAAAAAAAAAAAAAAAAAAAAAAAAAAAAATGCCCTTATGATATGAGCGGGCAAGGAGAGCTTCACAGGTCAGCATGCTATCATTTGTCTCATGTGGGCGAACTATCCGACTAAAAGTTATTTTATAGCAGACTGCATTTTTCCAAGTGTCATTTCAAATCTGTTTAGTGATGCACGAGTCTGTTTGAATGACACATTTAATATTTTATTTCAAGATGAAGTGAAAGCGTTTTATCCCATTCTAAATTATAATGAAGTATATGAATAACTTAACGCGTACTTTCAGGCGCGTGCGGTCAGCTCGTGTATGTAAAAATGTCACCTTTGTCAGAACACATTTGAAGCAGCAAATGGGAAAAAAGTACTTGTCACATAGTCAACCAGCAAAGTCTCTGTCGAGCCTGCGCATAAGCGCTGTCGCACCAGAGACTTCACTATTCGCAGACATGTAGAAGCGACCTTGAGTAAGCCCCAGACAGAAAAAAAAAAAAACAAAAAAAAAAAAACAAAAAAACGCATGTCTGTAGCAAAAATAGGGGACTGTGCATGCGCATTTGAAGAACCACAAACCAGAAAAAAAAAAGCAAACAAAAAAAAAAAAAAAAAAAAAAAAAAAACAGCAAAAACATAACAAGTCCATTTAACCACAAGAAGTACCTACCTGCTTGTATATGAAATTGCAGGAAGCGTGTCAAATAGGGTAAACCATGATCTGGGTCTACAAAGCCTGTGTGGTGAACACTGTGTTGGTAATATGTTTCCGATGTGAGCTTCACCTTTTCTTAGTTTTGAAAGCTAGACAGAATGACGTTACCCAGCCAGCACATGACGTTTATGCAATGTCGCATTAACGTTTATGCAACGTCATTACCTAGTGGGCAAATGACGTTTATACGTCTCATAAATGTCGATGCAACGTCATTGCCCAGATTGCAAATGACGTTAATACAACGTAGCATTAATTTCGATGCAACGTCACATGACGTTGCATCGACATTAATGCGATGTTGTTTAAACGTCACTTACTGCTGGGTACTATGACGTCGCATCGACGTTAATGCGAGGTTGTATAAATGTCAACAGCCCACTTGGTTCACACTGTATTATGGAACCGGTAGGGCAAAAACTAATATGGGGAAAATATGAGAATTTCATTTAAATTTGGACCGGAACCGATAAAGTGACTTCAAGATATATTCGGAAAAAAAGAAGACAAGCGCAAGAGAAAACATATGTAAATACGGTACTTTGATTTTAATTTCTTTGTCAGTAATATTGCTTATTTTTCTTTTATTTCACACAGACATTAAAAAAACACAATGAAGCCACGAGACTGTTCAACTTTGAAAGCACGAAGCAAAATAATTTATTCTTACATAACACAAGACTTGTCAGCTGGGGGCGTGTTGCATAAAAATATATTTTAATTTGGATCACATCAAGGAATCGGCGTATTTTTTACGTTTCAACTTGATTGGAGGCGTTAGCGAGACGCAGGAAAATCCACGTGACACCAGACCATCGGCCGAGACTCTAAGCTGTCTTATTTATTAGCATCGCCTGATCTTTATCAGCCACCCACTACACCCATCCCCTCCCCCACACTCCCCCACGCCCCGCAATACCACTGCATGAAGAGACCCTTTATAGTTACAAATGTAGTACACTGTACAGGCACTGACCAACAGTTTTGTGGACGTTTTTTATATTAAATAATGGAGACTCTCTTTATAAATTTATAAATTCCCTTTTTCGATGCACATGCGACGTTTTTTCGTAACAAATTGGGAGGATTTTTTTTTTCAGTTTTCAGTTTTTATCTTGAAACGATTATTCGGAGGAATATATCGTCTGTGTGGCTTTTATTCAAGCTTGATTTTTTTTTTTTTTTTTTTTTTTTTTTTTTTGTGTCCTTCAGACCTTACCCAATAAAATACCACCTTACTTACCCTAAGTTTTCGAAAAGACATGGCTGAGCAAACAGTGTAGACCCAGATCAGGTGCCGCAAACGCGGCACCTGATCGGGGTCTACACTGTTTGCCCTCACCCAGTAGTGTTTCATCACATGATAAGGCAGTATACTAGACCTTTTCAAACTTTAAGAGAAGTAAGGGGAGACGTTTACGTGTCCGCATTTTTAGCCTTAATACGATAGGCACATGTAAATTATCTTTTGTACGCTGAATCACAGGAAGGCAAGAAATAAAGATATTCTTATATGACTTAAATTCAAGTACTTCTTAAACATGTTAAAGACATAATTTCCCTTTTGAGTTCCTTATAAATAAACGGGTGGAATTTATTTAATCTTTACCACTCTCTGGGCAAATTCAGGAGACAACGACAAATTGATAATGTTTTTCATATTTTCCAGAAAACTGAAAACTGACATTTCATACAGATGGTCTCCTCGGAAGACAATTTTGCATTATATGTCAAAGCCTATTTGCTAAGGAAAAATAAGAAAAAAGTAGTTAAAATTGTTGTGTATTGAAATTTTACCCAGCATGCTAAGCGTTAACCTAACGTAACTAAAAGGTACCTTTGAGGCGTTATGGATTTTATGATTTTAAGGTGTAATGTGATCATTGAAGATCGTGAATAGACTGTGCAGACCTGGTCTCACTTAAAACTTTAAATGTTATAGGATATACACTGAATGAGCAGATTCTTGTATATATACAGGTTTGCTCGGATTCTTCACTGCTCGTCCTAGGGTTGGCGACGGACTCAAGCATTTAAGGCGCATTTAATAAGCTTTTGTTATTTAGAAAATCGTCTTAAGGGGTCATAAAATTTTCGTTTTAGGGGTGAAATAAAAAAAAATATGGTACGATCATAAATATTGTGGGCATATTATACAACAAGAAAAGACTGGGTACACAAAGTCATTTAATGTTACTAGGGTGATGGTATCAAAGGACTAGTAACTTTAAACTTTAACTTTGAATTCAGACAAACCGACCTGAGCAAACAGTGTAGACCCAGATCAGACGCCACAGAATGTGGCGTCTGATCAGGGTATACACTGTTTGCAGTCCATACAGTAGTTTTTACACACATCGACGGGTGGTGCAATAGCACAGAAGAGTCTTTATTTGTGTTGAGGTTTTACGGCCCAGTCAACCCAGTGGGGTCATGTCGACGGCGGTCAGTTTATCTAACCACAATTTTACTGGACAGGCTTAGTCTAAGCGGTTAACCAGTATTGTGCGCAGTCTTTTGCCAGAAACTGACAACTGCCCTTCTTGAATGAGAATGACCGTAGAAAAGATTTCATGATCAATCTCCACGAAAGAATGTTGCCGACCCGGCGGGGTCGAACCTGCAACCTCCTGATCTCCGGTCGTACGCGCATCCGAGCCACTGAGGCCGGCAGAAGAGTCTTAACAGGACCTTCGTTGTTCGCTTAAAGAACATCATCAACAATAAAAGCAATAACAACGATAAGAAAATAATAATAATAATAATAATAATAATAAAGGCATTATTTATTTCACGACAATAACATATTAAGCATGAATGCTAAGCAAACATATGGTCCTCATAAAGGAAACATAGTTTCTGACCGTTATAGAATGTATCGAATGTGCAGTTGCACTGTCTGATCTCAGCCTTTGAGCAAGCACATTGGAGAGGTTGCGAAGTTTCGAGCTTAAACTTTGATCTCTTGGCTACGAATAAGAACAGACATTTTAAAACATTTTTCTTATTTATATTTGTTTTATTTTTTTATTTATTTTATTTATTTATTTATTTATTTTCAACAGAAAAAAGGGTAAAATCTATAAAGAAAATCTTCGTTGTTTGCTATACTATCACGCCCAGTATTACGTGGTATGCATTTACCCTTGATATTCGGACACCACCCCTTCTTAATGTGCTTATCCTAAAATTTGGACAAGTTATTTTGATAATTAGTCTGATGACATAGCAAACCATGTTAACCTCGATCAAGTTGCTCCTTTTGAACAGTTTGATCTGGTTTACACTGTTTGTAAAAGCGGTTTTGTCCCAATTAACCCATTAAAGATCGAATAAACTCTCCCACACTATATATTGGAAGAGGCCATTTTCGACTTTAGGTATGTCAGGCCATGTGATATAGATATTCCTAAAGAAACATGGTTGAACTGTTTGCAGACAGTGGGGACTCTGATCAGACGCCGCGTTCTGCGGCGTCTGATCTGGGTCTGCACTGTTTGCCAGTTACCCGTTTTTGAAATATTTTGTCTTATTCTCAGATAAAAATAGGATTTGCACTTTGAAACTTCAAATCCTAGTTCTGGGGAAAATAAGAAAATATGTTTGATAGTTTGCATGAAACTTTAAATTTAAATCCCTTATATATATATATATATATATATATATATATATATATATATATATATATATATATATATATATATATATATATATATATCATGGGAAAAATAATAATGATAAAAAATCATCATCAGTTTGTCGCCTCATGAATTTGCCCAGAGCATGCTAGGTTTTCAAATCTAATATTGCAATCTGTTGCAGGCTAGAGTTATCGAGCTGCGTACAGCACGAGCAAGTGTGCGTGTATTTGTATGCATTTGGGATGCTTGGTTCAAAAAGACTCGGGTTACAACCATAATTTACGCTTGCTGCTCATAGGCTTGGTAAAATATTACGTAGCTTTATGTTTGAGTTAATTTGTTCAAATTTGTTTAAGGGCATAAATACTTCATAGCCCGGTGACAAGACTTCACCGCTTTACAGCACTCTAGGTAAAAATATTCAACAGATGACATACTGGAATATTTTTCTTATTTTCCGAGAAGACAGGGTTGACATTTCATCCAAATTGTCTTCAATGGATACAGTTTGGATGAAATGTCAAACCCTGTTTTCTGGAAAAATAAATCACCAAATTGTCGTTTGCTGAATTAGCCCAGAGAGTGGTAAAGTTTAAGTCGGACAGACAAATTATCCTCTTGAAATATGTAGCACGAGAGACTCGCGTGGCGAACAGGAAGTCTGTATTAGTTTTAAGATTTATCTGTCAAAAAGTAAACATTTATCAGGTATAATATACTTTACATTATGTTAAATTTTGTAATAAAAATCATAACACTGCCAGAGAAGTCCCATGATTTAGGTCCCGATACGTGAAAAGGTGCTTAACGCATAGCATGGTACATAAAATTCAAGCAGACGACTTTGAAATATCCCAGAAAATAGGATTTCACATTTCATCCAAATTGTCTCCTTAGATGGCAATTTGCATGAAATGTCAAAGTCTGTTTTTTGAAAATAAAAAATGGATTTGTCATCTGGTGAATTAGCCCATAGAGTGATAAAGTGAAGACCTAAATTAGTGTGCACATCTGCCTAGTCTCGTCAGACTATTCTTTGTTTGTTTACAAAAATCATTGGATACCTAAGCATCTCGAGAACGAAAGTTCTGGTCAGACTGCTCTGATGCGAAAATTATAGTGTATTCCTCCTCTGTAAGCTGATGCGTTGTTTTGTGCGACGGTTCAGTTTTGAATGTTTTCGTGTTAAAAAAAAAACATTAGCACTTTCTAAAGTGACAATTCATGTGAAATGTTAAACCCTATTTGTTTTGAGGGGGGTGGGGGGGGGGTGGGGTGCGGGTGCGGGGTTGGGGGGAATTGAAGTATTTTCAAATCTCTTCTGCTTCTATGTAATACAGCAAGTTAAAAGTAACGTAAGATACTCAAGAGACTTTGTCTTGAGCAGATAAAGGAAGCATGTAGTGCTCCATGACATGAACAACTATAGAACAAGAACTATAATTCTTCTTTGCTCTTTAAAGAAATTATTCCTCTTGGAAAAGTTAATATGGAGTTTAGTCCATTTCAACACTTCAAACGTGTTAAAGGCAGATTCTAGCAGACCGAGGTATAAAGACAATGAGCAGAGGTCAAAAACCGTAACTCTACTTTCATTTTATGTCTCCCTGCAGCAGTGGGGAGACATGTTGTTTTAGCTTGCCCTTGTGTTGTCACAAAATAAATAAATAAATAAATTAGCACCATGTTCCTAAACTCCAATGGGGGTTTTCACTAAGATGCCCAGAAAAATAAAATACAGTTGACTCTCGTTATCTCGACCTCGCTTATCTCGAATAACCACTTATCTCGAAGTGAAAATCTGGTCCCTGCCTAAACATGAAAATCTAACAACATGTAAAAAATATTGTGACTAAGAGGAGAAATTGCTCCTACAAGGAGCAATTTCTCCTCTTACTCACAATATTTTCAATATATCTCTAATTTCAAGAGGCAAATTACACATATGTTTGTTGAATGTGGTAAATCGAATGAGTTTTTCCTCAATTCTGCAAATCTGATATGTCGAAGTACGGATATCTCGAATTATTTCAGAGAGTCCCTTGGAATTCGAGATAACGAGAATCGACTGTATGTCGGATTAAGGCGAAGGTCGAGATCAAATTTCATGTCAAAGAATTATGGCTCGTAGTTCGTGTGCGCTTCATATCACATACACTCTTTGGGCGATTTTCTTATAACTTGGCATGATATGTGGATATAGTGATATTCTAATACAATATTTGCTCGTCATATCAAGTTTGTGACGCAACCGGCCAGCAATATATATAACATTTAATAAGACATTCCGGAATATTTTTATTTATTTATTTATTTATTTATTTATTTATTTATTTATTTATTTGTTTATTTATTTTGCAGCAATTGGCATCATCGTAGAATTTTAGGTAAACACAGCTTAAAAATTGTACGATGAAACCGGTGAATGAAAAAAAAATAAAAGTTTTTTTTTTTCAATGTTCCAGAGTGTCTTATTAAATTTTATTTACATCAGCACCCGAATTATGGATTGAATGCTTTACTATATAATGAATATTGAATTTTCAAAAACTAGATGATTTATTTTAAAAATAGATATCAGTTGCTTGCTGGATGCAATATTCCGATTATTTTCTAAGCAAACTTGTCTATGCTCCTTATATCTCTACTATATTACCCATTATAACGTTACTACATTACTCGTTATAGTGTAACCGTTGCGATACGGTAATTACTCTAAATATTGGAACATCTTATTTCTTACAATACTTGTCTTAAAATTTGAGCGAGTCCATTATACTATATGTTGATATGCCTATCGATTGCTAGACCAATGGCAAACAGTGCAAACCCTGATCAGACGCCGCATTTTGCGGCGTCTGATCAGGGTCTACACTGTTTGATCAAGTTTATCTGTCCGAAGATTTAGGGTTATTACAGTATGACTATTCTGTCCACGTTTTATGAAGAAATAGACACGAAAGCATGCCTATATAATATTGACCCCCTTAAACCCCACTTTTATATTGTAAAACTGTGGTTTACAGGGGTATACATTATTTTTCTTATTTCTGCTCAAAAACATAGATTGTGGGTACTCGTTAGAACCGCCTCGCCAAGGCGGTCCTAACGACTACCAACAATCTATGTTTTGAATAATATCAGAGTTTTTATAATTTGAAAAGTTTCAGTTTTTGGAGGTGAAATTTTCTATACATTCGAATAGCCATGTTTTTGTAATGGGATCAAAGAAAGAAGGTGTCAGTTACCAAACGAGAGTAACATATCCAGTGATAATATCACTATTAGGGTCCCTTTCGTTTTAAAATTCAATTTTACTTAGAAATTACTTTTTATTGAGACAGAATTCAAAGGATAATCAGCAAACTATCATCAGATTTAATTAACAAGGCTTTTAAGGGTGGTGAACTGTCGTCTTTTGAATAGGTGTATTGTTGTTTGTTAAATAGTTCTGATATTATCTATTTCTTTTGAAAGAATTAATAATTCTAATAATTATTTCATTTTGGGTAGGGCGTCTGGCCGTTTTCGATCGGAAAAAAAAGACATAAAATAAGCAAATAAAATAAAAATGAAATAAATAATAAAAAAAAAAAGTAAAATAAAATAATTTATATGCAACAATCCTGATGAGCAGAGCGAAACGCGTTGACAATTTTATGCACAGTTATATTCAAATAAATCAAAACATCTAACATTGTATATATATATATATATATATCGTCGTATTGTTCATTCACACGCATTCTGTTGACAAGTCTATCTAATATGGACCCCAAGCTCCTCCATTATATATGGTGGAAACTGGGGTATGTGTGGGTCTACAAACAGTACCACATTGCCTCCCTTTACGTTATAATAAGTCAAACCTGTCTAAATAGACCACCGAGGTGAATATCAAAAGCATGTTGTCGCCCAATACTGGTCAGAAACATATTTTTATCGTCTACTCTTTTCTCGACATCTTTCAGAAAATCATGTTTTGCCTGGCGCTTTAATCAGAAGTATTTGCAAACGTTTCTCATATTTCAATGCAAAACCATTTGTCGTAATTACATGTGCCTATGCACCGAAAGTACGTATTATTCCACTGATTGATTTAAAAAAAAAAAAAAAAAATCGAATATTTTCATTTTTTTTCCAAAGTGAAAATGTCTGCAAAACTCGACAAGGTAAGTAGGGTGGAGACAGGTTTTCATAATTTCATGTTTTTATTTTATTACAGTGTTGTCGAACGTCAATAATTAAAATCAGCGGAGAATAGCAACAACTATATTGTTATGAAACAGCAACAAATCAGTTCACAGTAGAAAATTGCAAATGTCAGATTAGTTTTGGGTTATGAAATAATTTTAGTGTATATATTGAGAAAACAACAACAAACAAACAAACAAACAAACAAACAAACAAACAAACAAACAAACAAACAAACGAATAAATATATAAATAAATAAATAAAAAGAAACAGAAACGACAAATGGTTTATGATTAGAAATTGTCACTCTCAAATAAAGTTTTGCATTCGGAATAAAATTCCAAACAAAACAAAGTGTCATTCAAATGATGTCGAAAGCAAATCTCTTCCCAGAGGTGGTCCTTAAGACACAGGTTTGACAGCATATAAATTTAGCTATGCATTACGAAAACACGCCTATTCAAATATATTGAAAATGTTACAACGAAAAAATAAAAATTTCAGATAAAAAAAAAATCTGATATTTTTCATATGTATGCCCTAAACATAGATTGTGGGTATTCGTTAGAACCGCCTCGGCGAGGCGGTTCTAACGAGTACCCACAATTTATGTTTTTCAGCAGAAATAAGAAAAATAATGTATACCCTTGCAAACCCTAGTTTTACTATATTAAAGTGGGGTTTAAGGGGGTCAAAATTATATAGATATGTTTTCGTGATGCAACTACTGATGTATATATTTGTTTAAAATTTCCCAGATAATTGCATGAAAGTTAAATACCAGAAAAACAAACTTTAACTGCATTTTCAAGCCTAATATATTTTGTTGTTTTATGATATCTGTAACAAACCCATTAAATGTATTCGAAGTAATAGTAGTTCACGTATTTACCTTAAGTATTTTGACAGACACCCCTGCATAACAGGTTAGACAGATCAGACGCCGAAGAACGCTGCGTCTGATAAGAGTCTACACTATTTGCCAATCATCCAACAGGTTTCGTGTAGATTGATCGTGAAATATTTTCTACGGTCATTCTCTCCCTTCCGCTGATTCAAGAAGGGCAGTTGTCAGTTTCTGAGGAAAGAATGTCACAATACTGGTTAACCGTTTAGAGGACTAAGCCTGCCCAGTAAAAAAGTGGTTAGGTAAACTGACCGTGCTCGACCTGATCCCATTTGGTTGACTGGGCCATAAAACCTCAACACAAACGAACAAACAATTTTAGAACCATCAACATGTGGTTAACTGAATGGATCTATCTATATCTTTGACCAAGTACCTTAAGGAATTGTGCTGTCCGAACATTCCAGGTAACTACTTAAGTATCTTGGAGTTAAAAAAAAAGTATTACGCCCCAACATGCAGTGACAATCAAATTCCTATTCAATGTGAAGTGATACAGTTTCAGGGGAGGCAACTCTGTCCAAATTGTTTTTTCTCCTTTGAAAAGGGGTCCATTATATAAGGAAAGAATTTGCTCCCAGAGGGAGCAAATTCTTTCCTTATATAGTGGATCCTCTTTAAGAAGAGGTGCATTAAAGCCAACAGAAAGTCACTCATTTGTCTCCCTTGGCAAACATGGAAATGTTTGTCTCCCTTTTCATAATCAACCACTAAGCGAAAGAATTTGTCCCTCTGGGAACAACGCATTTCATAATAAAGTCCCTCTATTTTTAAAGGTTTCAAACACAAGGGAAGTAACTTACTGCCTGCAAAAGTTCTCTTTTTTTAACAAAATGGTGGCAAGATCTCTCAGGTGTACCCAGTCACATTATTTTTTATTTCTGGGTGCACTCTTTAATAGTATTCGTGTGCCAGCTTTTATGTTAATTTATGACTAGTATTTACTACCATTTAGACATTTTACGCATTCAACAGAGCGAAAGAAAAGCATGACAAAATATGCACAAATATGTGTTTGCAAGTTATACGTATTCATCAACATTCTGTTTACCTAAGTAGGTCATCGTGTCTAGTCATTTTCACTACAAGAATAGTAAACCTTCGTTACAACGAAAGCATTTGTTCCCCAAAACATTGTCATTAAATATTCACTTGCTGTTGTAAAGAATAATTATGACCTGGACCCAGTTGTTCAAAACTAAACGAAAATGTTAGCTAATGTGACGTTGAAATTTCTATGGTCTTGAAATATGACAAATACATTGACATTTTTCGCAAAAAATGTGAGTAGCGTTTACTCACACGTTTGCAGCAAAAATATCAATTTCGAAAGTACTTAAGCTACAACAGTTAACGAGTTCATCATAAACGAGCTAACGATGGTTTGGTCCTGACTGATATGTAAGAAAGGGCCTTTTCTATTTTCATAAAATCTATGTCTTGGATTATTTTTGAACCACCTCACCGATGCGATTCTAAGATATATCCAAAACATATGTTTCTTGAAGTATTAAACACTGTGTTTTAGCATCATTTCTGATCAACTGTCATCCCTTGGGCGAAGGTTTCGTATCAGTCAAGTTCTCATTATAACAGAATTTGTCATTATATCTAGTGTCGATATAAAGAGGGTTCACTGAAAGACATTAAAATGAAAGGTTACACTGCGAAAGGGAGATCACTCGGACATGTTCTCTAAGCGGAGTTAATATTTAGCGAAAGAATATGCTCCCGGGATGAGGAAAAAAATGTCGTTTTAAAGTAACCTCTTTAAGAAGAGATTCACAAGCCAAAGAAAGGAAACATTTTCTTTTGGAGTGCTCTCCCTTTGAAAAGAAGTTAAACAACAACAACAACAAAAAACTTACGAACGCCCTAAAGAGAATAAAACTGCCAGAGAACATGTGCGAGCTGCGCATGGCCAGACTCTACTACGCATATAAGCAGTCTGGTCAGGAAATGTGCAGTATATCTCAAAGTGCCTTTAATATAATAGATTAAAATCAGCCTGTGTGCGCTCTAAATGAACAGTGCCCGTACTTCATCTGAGCTGGCGTAGTTCGTATACGTTCAAAGAAGGTCAGTTATTGTATATCTTTCTGATTATGTGCACCTTACTATGTATACCAGACTGTGTTATATTATCACAACCACAATCAACTACCACAACCCACCGCCCTCCTCCTCCTCCTCCTCCTCATCATCATCATCATCGTCGTCGTCGTCATAGTCGTTGTCGTCGCCGTTGTCATCATCATCATCATCATCATCATCATCATCATCGTCATCATCATCATCATCACAACTGGATCTATTTAACATTTCTCGACGTTATTATTAGAGACAACTATTAACAAAAATACTTTTTACATGTAAATTTGTGTTCCAACAGCAATAAAGATGACAATAGTAGAAGTAGTAGTACTAGCAGTAGTAGCAGTATAAACTGTAGTAGCAGTAGAAGAAGTAGTAGAAATAGTTGTAGTAATAGTAGAAGTAGTAGCAGTATAAGATGTAGTAGTAGTAGTAGCAGTAGTAGTAGTAATAGTAATAGCAATAGTACCAGCGGTGTAAGCAGTAGCAGTAGTGGTACAGCAGTAATAGCAGTAGTAGAAGTGAAAGTAGTAGTAGTAGTGGTTAGCAGTAGTACCAGCAGCGTTAGCAGTAGTAGTGGTGGTACACCAGTTAGCAGTAGTAGAAGAGGAAGTAATAGTAGTAGTAGTGGTAGTAGTAGTAGTAGTAGTAGTAGTAGCAGCACTAGTAGTAATACCAGCAATGTTAGCAGTAGTAGTATTGGTAGTAGTAGCAGCAGTTGTAGTAATAGTACCATTGATTGATTGTGTTGGGGTTTAACGACACGTCAAGCCTTGAGGGTCATTTTGTGTCGTCTCCCAGAGAAAGGGAGAAAAGAGATAGAAGAGAGAGTAGAGGAGATGAAAGAGAGGGACAGGGAAGAAAGAGGAACAGGAATGAAAGTGAAGAAACAGAAGAAATAAAAACATTCCCCCTCTACCCTTACCCACTACAAGGATAGCAGGCCTTGCCCAACTGTAAGCCAATATCAGTTGGACGCCCCGGTGATGTAAGATACACAGCACCTTCGCACCACCCGACCACCCCAGTAATAGTACCAGCAGTGTTAGCAGTGGTAGTGGTAGTAGTAGTAGTAGAAGTATTATAGTAGCAGTAGTAGAAGTGGCAGAAGTAGTAGTAGCAGTGGTATTAGTAGTACTAGTAGAAGTAGTAGTAGTAGCAGAAGAACCAGTAGTAGTAGTATTAGAGTAGTAGAAGTAGTGTGAGCAGCAGTAGTAGTAGTAGTAGCAGTAGAAGCAGTAGAGTGAGCAGTAGTAGTAGTACTAGTAGTAGTGGTAGCATCAATGAGTAGCAGAAGCTGTAGTAGTTGCAACAGTGTGAGCAGTGGAAATAGTAGTAGTTATAGTTGTAGTTGTAGTAGTAGTGTGAGCAGTAGTAATAGTAGTAGTAGTAGTAGTAGTAGCAGCAGCAGCAGCAGTGTGGGCATCAGTGGTAGTAATTGTAGTAGCAGTAGCAGTAGCAGTGTGAGGAGTAGTAGTAGTAGTAGTAGTAGCAGCCGTGTTAGTAGTAGTAGTAGTACGAGAAGTAGCAGTAGCAGTAATAGTAACAATAGTGTGAGTAGTAGTAGTTGTAGTTGTAGTACCAACAGTGTTAGCATTAGTGGTAGTGGTAAAAGTAGTACTACTAGTAGCAGTGTTAGCAATAGTATTTTAGTAGTAGTAGCAGCAGTGTTAGCGTAATAGCAATAGTAGTAGTAATAGTAGTAGCAGCAATAGTAGTAGTAGTAGTAGTAGTTATAATGGAAGTAGAAATGCAGCAGTATTGTAAATAATAGTAGCAGTAATATTAGTAGCAGCTGTAGTAGTAAAAGTAGTAATGGTAGTAATTGTAGTAATAGTAGTAAAGGTAGAAGTAGTAATAGTCGGATTTGTAATAGTGGTACTTATAATAATAGTAGTAGTAGTAATAGTAGTAATAATCGTTGTAAAAGCAGCAGCATAGTAGTAGTACAAGTAGTAGGAGTAGTAGCACTTGTAGTAATGATCAGTAATAGTAGTAATAATAATACAAATAGTAGTAGCAGTAGCAGCAACAACAATAGTAGTTGGAGTAATAGTAGGAGTAGCAGCATTACCAGCAGTGATAATAGTAGTTACTCTAGTAGTAATTATAGTAGTATTAGCAGTAGCAGCAACATTACTAGCAGTGGTAATATTAGTAGTAGTAGTAGTAGTAACAGAAAAAATAGTAATAGTAGTAGTAATAGTTATAGTAGTAGTAGTAGTAGTAGTAGTAGTAGTAGTAGTTATTTAAATAGAAGTGTTTAGTATCAGTTGTAGTAAAAGTAGTTGAAGTAGCCGTCGTAGAATAGATAGTAGGAGTAGTAGTAGTAGCAGTAATGATAATAATAATATTAGTGGAATTAGTAATGGTAATACTCATAGTAGTTGCAGAACTACTACTTGTAGTAGTTTATAATCATAGTAGTAGTGTGAGACGTTGTAGTAGCAACAGTAATCGTAATAGTAATAGTATTAAGTATCAGTAGTAGTAATATTACTAACAGCAGCAGATTGGTGGAAGTAGTAGTAGTAGTAGTAGAAATAAAAGAAGTAGTAGAAGTAGTAGTGTAATAATAGTAGTGGCAATAGTACTATAGTAATAGTAGTAGTAGTAGTAGTAGTAGTGGTGGCAGTAGTAGTAGTGGCAGTAGTACTATAAGTAGTAGTAGTAGTAACTGAAGAAATAGCAGTAATACTATTAGTGTAGGAGTTGTAGCAGTAGAAATAGTAGTTGTAGTAGTGGTAGTAATAACAACATTATTAGAAGTAGTAGTATTTAGTATCAGTACTAGGAGTCCTAGTAGTCGTTAGAGTAGTAGTAGAAGGAGGTGGAGGAGTCTCACTGTATCATTATTTTGGCGATACAGCAAAATAAATAAATAAACAAATAAATAAATAAATAAATAAAATGAAATAAATTAGTAAAAATACATAAAAGTAAAAAAAGTAATTAATAATAATAATAATAATATACTACAGCAACAACAACAACAACTACTACTACTACTACAACTACCACTTATAATTAAACAAATAAATAAATAAATAAATAAATAAATAAACTCAGCGAAAAGGGAAGTTACTGAGCATTCTCTGTGGAGGCAGGGTATATAATCAGAGCTGATAGTGTTTGTCAGCGTGACCTGGTATGTTCTGAAGTGCGTATGTACATGACTTGTTAAGGAGGAACATTTGATGATAGCTAGATTTCTTTTTCTTATTTCTTCATAAAAAATATTTATTGATACTCATTAGAAGTGCCTCGCAAATATATGTTGTGGGTACTCATTAGAAGCGCATCTGCGAGGCGCTTCTAATGAGTACCACAACATATGTTTTTGTGGAGAAGTGGAGATATGATTATCTCAGAATTATCATCCAATAATCCTTCTTAACAAGTCCTCTGTATGTACATGAGTTATACAATGACAGTAATTTGTTAAATGCATCGATCGACACATATCAAGCGAATCATTGAAAAAAGATTAAAACTTCAACATTAGAATTACAGTTAAAGATTTTAAGATGCAAATTACAGATGCAGTGCATAACCACGTGCACTTTCTAACAACTCTCGCCATATCTCGTTTATATTGTCTACCAGGTGCGATTTGGGCACGCTGATAAAACCTTACTGTTTTGGTACCGGGTACTGATTAAACGGTGATAGCTTTGAATTGAAGAAAGCTTCGCTCCTCAACCAAAAATCATTTTTAGAAGAGAAAATTAGGGTTTCTTAAGAAATGCAGTTACGCGAGGTCAGATAAGGTCACGAAGCAGGGCCGACAGTAGCAAACTTTCTACTTTCTTATTTGGTGAGGTGATGACGCCAAAATAAGTCTTTAAATAGCAACTTGTTTGCATACAGCTGGGCCTGAGCAACATTTGATATTATCACGTGACCTTAAGTTATGCAATTTCTTTTCATGAAAAACATTAATGACATCGTATTGTAAAATGTTTAGATTCGCTTTATATCCATTACTGGGTTGAAATTAATACGTTTGAGATACAAGTTGACAGTTTTCAGATACTCATAAAATTGAATAAAATTGAAGTTGACAGACATGCAGATAGATCGGGCCTATAAAATAGCGATTAAAGGGTATGACGAACAGACAGACGAACGAATATTTATGGCGGGTATAGTTGAGAAGTAGGCACTGAAAGGGCACACGACAATTTAGAATGGACATAATTTTGATGCAGAGGCGGCTACAGACTTTTGAAAGAGGGAAATTGTGTTGGTAATTTAAATATCCTTGGCTATGATTGTAAATAAACAACAACAAAAGAAAAAAAAAAAAAAAAAAAAAAAAAAAAAAAAAAAAAAAAACATGCACATACACACCAAACCTATATTATGTTTCAGTAAGAAATTATTCTCTCCGAAGAATCAGCAGAATTGGGGCTGCCTCGTTGGGGCTGATTGCTTTGGTTTTCGTCGTAGGTTTATGGCTTGCGTTTTGTTTGTCGTGATAACTCTTCCTCTAGGTGTCAGTGGTAGGCTATGTTCTCTGATTGTCACTCTTGCATCATGTTTCAAGAGACGCGGATTAACCCTTCTCTTGCTGGACACGACATGCCCTGTCTTAGCAAACAGTGTAGATCCAGATCAATTGGCTTCTGAAGAAGCCAACTGATCTGGATCTGCACTGTTTGCCATTAAGTGTGTGAATTTATAGCAACAATCCGGATTAAGCAATCTGATTGGCTGAAAATTAGAAGTAGGTGTGGCATCTTAATTTATTCAGCATGACAAGGGTTAAAATTTATTTTGTATGAACATTTTTCCATATCTGAAATAGATAAAATTCACCCAGTGATTTTAATAGAATTGGGTATTTCTCAATCACTTTGATACTGTTCGCCCTAATGTTTGGAAAACAGTCAAGTTTTCGCTTTCTCAAAATAATGGGGTACCAAACCTAAATACATATCTGATCTGTTTCTGTCACTGACTCCTTTCTTCATTACGAAAACACGCCTATACAAATATATAGAAAATTTCATCTCCAAAAACTGAAAATTTTCAGATAAAAAACTCTGATATTTTTCAGATTTCTGCTCAAAACATAGATTGTTGGTACTCGTTAGAACCGCCTCAGCGAGGCGGTTCTAACGAGTACCCACAATCTATGTTTTTGAGCAGAAATAAGAAAAATAATGTTTACTCCTGTAAACCCCAGTTTTACTATATAAAAGTGGGGTTTAAGGGGGTCAAAATTATATAGGTATGTTTTTGTGATGTTTTGCACTAAATCACACATATATCAGAAGAAGAGGGCTTCTGTAAATCCATATTCTAATACACTAATCAGGATTGTGCTTATACCTTGGATATACTGTTCACAAAAAGTAAGGGCTGTTCAACTTCATTGTGAAAACACGCCTATTCAAATATATTGAAAATTTTACCACCTAAAAATGAAAAAAATCAGATAAAATTTCTGCTCAAAATATAGATTGTAGGTACTCGTTAGAACTGCATTGCCGAGGCGGTTCTAACGAGTACCCATAATCTATGTTTTAGAGCAGAAATAAGAAAAAAAAAATAGTTACCCCTGTAAACCCCAGTTTTACTATATAAAAGGGGGGTTTAAGGGGGTTCAAAATTATATAGGTATGTTTTCGTGATGTTATTTCGTCATGAAATTGCCACATGACAATATATAAGTCGACACACAGTATTTCTACAAAATTGCATATGCATCCAGCGAGGACACTGATCCGCCTGCGCATGCGCACAATCTGGTCAGAGTCTTTGCAGGGTACCCAATGGCTAGCCAAGGATCCAAACCATCTTCAGGCGGACAGCGAAGATACTAATCAGCCTGTGCCATCACGAAAACATGTCTATATAAATTTGACCCCTTAAACCCCACTTTTATGTAGTAAAACTGGGTTTCACGGGGATAAACATTATTTTTCTTGTTTTTGCTAAATATTCTCATAATCTATGTTTTGAGCAGAAAGATAAAAATAAATATATCAGAGTTTTTGTTTTTTGTATATCTGAAAATTTTCAGTTTTCGGTGGTTAAATTTTCAGTATATATGAATAGGCATGTTTTTGTAATGCGGATCTGAGCTTACACTGGGGGGTGGGGGGGGCGGGAGGGGGGGAGGGGGGATAGATTTTCAGTTTTCGATGGTGAAATTTTCAGTATATATGAATAGATCTGTTTTTGTAATGCGGATCTGAGCCTACACTGGGGTGTGTCGGGGAGGGGGGGAGGGGGGGGGGTG
Organism: Anodontia alba; assembly: GCA_964016985.1. Classification (NCBI taxonomy): domain Eukaryota; kingdom Metazoa; phylum Mollusca; class Bivalvia; order Lucinida; family Lucinidae; genus Anodontia; species Anodontia alba. The sequence continues at coordinate 875,155 of OZ024824.1, forward strand.
CGGCAGCTGCAATCTAGTCGGAAATATTGTGCCCTGGTTTATATATAAGATATTGTTATATAACTCCATAATTAGTCCTTCCAGGCCAACAATTACATGTACATTGAACAGATGACTACGATAATATCTAAGAATACTGCTATATATTTGTTTTTGGTGCCTATGACCAGGATTCGTTCCCTGAATGAAAATCTTTACGATTTTGGGAGTGGCGTTTGAGATAGTGAGGCCAGAATCAAGCTGGAGAAAAGACACAAAAAACATTTTTTTTTTTCTTACAGATCTTAGATGTCTTCTTAGCAAACACAAAACATTTCCGAGAATGAAGTTGTGGTACCGGTACAAATTTAAAAATCTAGCGATAGTTTTTCCCACTGACCGTTCTAAGGCGTGATTCTTGTGTTGTTTGTTCCGTTTTGTGACCTTTTGGCTGCTAGTTACATTCTTTTTTATATTTGTCTTATTTCTTGTTTGACTTATTGTTATGTTTGGTGAATCCGGTCTGGTATTGTGATAACTTCGTTGGGGAGGATGGGGCTGGTTGCTTTGCTTGTCTTTGGTTTGTTGCATGTGTTCTGTCTGACTTGGTTTGTGTGCTCATTGGTAGACTATGTTCCCTGATCAGTGCGAAAACACGCCTATTCAAACATATAGAAAATTTCACCTCCAAAAACTGCAAAAAGTTTCTGATAAAAAAAAACTGATATTTTTCACATTTCTGCTGAGAACATAGATTGTGGGTACTCGTTAGAACCGCCTCGGCTTCTAACGAGTAGCTACAATCTATGTTTTCGAGCAAAAATAAGAAAAATAATATATACCCCTGTAAACCCCAGTTTTACTATATAAAAGTGGGGTTTAAGGGGTCAGTATTATATAGGCATGTTTTCGTGATGTTATGGTTCGTCCTGGGCATATATTCTATACAATTTTCGATGCAGCGTTTGATCTGGGTCTAGAATGTTTTCTATGTCTTATCTGTCCGAATACTTAGAGCAGATATGATAGACCTCTTTTGAAAAGGAATCTGGAATGCTGGAAAATAAGCAAGAAATCATAACAAAGTTGTGTCCTTTCAAAAATGGCGCGAAATTTGCCGTCCACACAATCATCTTAAGTTAACTGTTTCTGTTTTATTATTAATGTTTCGAGGATGAAGATATTGTTATCATTATCTAGCTGTGATGGTTGGCGCATGACTATCAATGTCTGCGGTCGAGTTCTTCGTGATCCTCTTTGTGGTTTTCTTGTATTCTTGTTTCAGGTCGCTACTGAGCTCTCTGTTTTGTGTCATAACATTTTGTTTTGGTAACATGTGTTTCACTGTGATATTTCACAGATGAGGTCAATGACCCCTATGTCGCCGAACATATATTTGTAACTGAAGCTGCATCAGAATTAAGGGTGAGCTTTCGCGCGAGTAAACTGGTTTAAGCCACCACCGCCACCGCCACCCCCTCCACCCCCACCCCCACCACTAATTTTCCTACTGATCGTTCCAAGGCGGTTCCTCTGTTGCAGGTCTTTGTTTGTTCGTCGGTGGATGTTTGTTTTGTCATTGTTTGTTTCTCATTTCTCCTTCTTTTGAAACCTCGGGAAGGCTGTGCTTAGTGATTGTGGTATTCCCTGGGTATCTTCACCTTTACTTTTGTCCATGGATAAACCCTACTATTACATTATATATATGATTATATATACGCTTAGGTGGGCCTGCGAACACAGAAGAGTTAGATCAACCTATGAATTCGTGCAATCTAATCAGGGTTTTCACTCCAGCACAGTATCCCAGCGCAGTAAATGACCAGACGAATGACGTTTTTTTTTTATTTTATTTTATTTTTTATTTTTTTTTTATATATATATTACGAAATGATGTTGGTACCAGAATCAAGAAGCTACGTTTGTTTCGAAAATTGTTCAGATATTCTAACTCTCTCTCTCTCTCTCTCTCTCTTTCTCTCTCTTTCTCTCTCTCTCTCTCTCTCTCTCTGTGTACGTGCATGTGTGTGTATTCATTGCTCTCAAGGGGCATTCCTTGTCGACTTTTAAACTATCATATGCAATCACTGTTTTTTGTAATTATTTTTTTGGGGAAAAAAGAATTTGGATTACTTAAGATTGTCCAGTAAGTGCAACTACTACTACTACTTCTTCTACAATGACTACTACTTTTATTATTACGATTATTATATTATTATGATTAATGAAACGCTCAAGAAAATATTTGCATTCGCTGATACAGCTGTGTGTAATGTAAACATTATAAAAATACATTATTTAGGAAAATTGCACTGGATTGCTTTGTATTGTGATAAATCAGTACAGAATATATTCTAAGTATTCAGGTAGACACGCATGGCGTCTGATCAGGGTCTTCACTCTTTGCCACTCGTCTATTGCAGAATTTAGACACAGTAAATTGACGTTCAAATTTGGGAGAAGCTCAGTAAGGCGATAAAATCTTCATCATCATCATCATCATCATTCATCATCATCAGCAGCAGCAGCAGCAGCATCACCATCATTATCTTATTCTTCTTCTTCTGAAACAGCCTCTCTCAGTACTCGAGTATTCTCGCACTGCATTGGAGACAGCGCATGTGCCTAGGTTAAAGGTATTTACATCGTTAATCTTTTCACCCTTGAGTTTCTGAAATAGACTCTTCCATCTCCGAATTTAGACACATCCATTGTGCAAATAGGGATTTCAGTCCCATACCAACAATATGATTAGAAACAATGTAAATTCTGTTGAGATGGATCGTTACGACTCGTCTCATCTGGGTTTGTTCACAAAAACACCTGTATTTGTCTGCAGGAATGAAAAGACAAAAGGTTAAAAAGTATGTAGCATTCAGTAGGGGCGGGGTGGGGTTGGGGAGGGGAGGAAAGGGGAAAACCAGCAGTCTCTGGAAGCCTCCAGAGTTGACTTGATCACGGTTTACTGGTTCCAGAGGATGATCGTTTCCGGGAAGAAGCTGTACTGATATCTAGTACATGAGGTCCGGATTTGGAGAAAGCGGGAGTCATGTTCTCGAGTTCTACCAGTAAACGGAATCAGGTATGTGTCAGCTGGAGTGTCTACGAGTTGTTGTACGGTTCGATACATTATAATGCGTATGACGTCGTCTCTATGCTGCTATGAACTTCTCCAACATTGTTGTAGCGCTGCTTGTGCGTTGGTAGCCGCTGAAGAAAAATCTCGCCGCTGTTCGCTTTACCATTTCATTTTTATGAATTTCGATTCGAGGAGTTCAATAAAAGTCACAAAGTTTTGCCTTTGGGAAAAAAACAAAACAAAACAAAAAAAAAAAAAAAAAAAAAAAAAAAAAAACATAAAAGAACGAAAACCGGAGACTCAGTTTTATTAAGTCTTTTTACATACAGCAGTGTAGTTTGCGAGGCCTTAGCACCCCCCCCCCCCCCCCCCTGCCCCCCCCCCCCCCCACACACACACACACCTAGCACTGGCTTAATATGTTGGATGAAATCTCGTGGGTGTAACTTCCTATATATGGCATAGTACGGATGTGCGTGCCGAATAGCCCCCTTTTTCAGCGCTGCCAGGTATATGATTAGCCCCCTTTTTTCAACAAAAAGTATATGACTGACCAGATATTTTTTTGATTCTTATGTAAAATGGCCCACTTTTTCTGACATCCCGGTATATGCGTATATTTTTCGCTCAGAGATTTTTCGAGGCTGCTTGTTTTCTTTGTATTCAATGTACTGACTGAGATATTTGTCTAAATACCAGCAGTATATGAGTATAAAAAATCAAAGGGCAGTATATGAATAGGTCAACATTTTGAATGACCAAGTATATGAATGGGTCCATTTTTGCAAAAGCCAGGCATATGAATGAGGTAAGTTTCGAAATTCTGTCTCGCACACCCGTACCACAATTACCCCCAAGTTACCCTTCCCCCACAACCCCACTCCCCCTCACCCCGCCCCCCCCCCCCCACCACCACACACACACACACACAGACACCACCTCCCGCCCCGAGGATGAAATACGGTGTGTGTCAACTACAGCGTGATCAGTTTCCAAAATGATAAAATGATACTCGAAAGATGTGGGTCAATATTGATAGAGCTCTTATCCCGGGATCAATCCCGGATTTTATTAAGTTTATCTAATATTATATTATCTATTAATGAAGTAACTTTAAATTTTATAATGTTAAAATAATGATTTAAGGCTTATTGTGTCGTCATGCCATCTCATCTTGTTGTGATATATTTTTAATTTATCTGACATTCTGGCCGACGGTTTAGTATTTTGTAAACATTATAACGGTAATTTTATTAAATAAAGTCATCGACACTGAATGTGACAAGAGTCTTATAAAACAAATAGGGACATAGATAAACCCCACGCGGCTAGCATCGTCATTTACTTATTTTATCTGAGATATCTGATAGAGAGGCATGATCAAACAGTGTAGATCCAGATCAGACGCCGCAGAACGCGGCGTCTGATCCGGATCTACAATGTTTGACACTCATCCAGCAATTTTAAGACACATAACCTGTAACAGATAGTATTATGGACTTGTTGAAGTTTTAAAATAAATATGGCAAGGTATTAAGTTGTCTCAATTTTACTGTAAATGAGATGCACCCCCACCCTCTCATACTATTCTCTTTGCCCTAAATAATCGGATGCAGTATCTCATTAGTGTACGTTTACTAAAACTTAAACAAGTTCATGTCCACTGCCTGTGTCCTATGGGGCGGTTAAATATCAAATAGTGCAGTCCTTTCTTTCACTTTTTTCTCTTCCCCACCATCACGTCCTTTCTGACGAATAACCGCTTAGAGGACTAAGCACAGGAAAAGTGTGGTTAGGTAAACTGACCGACTCGACATGACCATAATAGTGTGCTGACTGGGTCGTTAAACTCCAGCTCAACCAACTGATTAACTCCAGTCCCATAATCTTATCGGTCCTTGTGTACTGACCTAAAACTAATTTTGTTCAAGTATATCTTAGTTCTGATATTTAGGGGAAATACGGTTAGCCCTGTTTACCGAAATTACCCTTGAGTGTCTGAAGTAGACTTGTCCGTCTTTTGCATGTCCGTTGACAGAAAAAGGTAAAAAAAAACAAACAAATCTATAATAAAAAAAACGGAATGACAAACAGTCTACATCTTCAAAGGTCAGGAAATGTGGTTTTGCAAAAAAAAAAAAAAAAAAAAAAAAAAAAAAGAAAAGAAGTTTTCAGACAAGAAAAGAAGCATGTTCCTCTACATCCTTTTGATAATATTTCAATCACTGTAAGATGAGGGCAGTAAAAAGACAACATACGATATACAACTTATGATAGGGAATTTGGTGTTATGACTTATTACCACCCTGTAATAACGCTGCAACTCAAATATCTCAAGTATCAAAAAGAATACTGAAACGCTTAAAACCAAAGCAAAATGGAGGGTTTGGTTAATATCTTATTTATTCATGGTCCATCATCTCCTTACCACTATGTGGCTTTTTAAACTATTACATGAAATACAAACACGTCAGTGTCATTTCGCACTGCTAGAGATTCGTTATTTAACCTGTTACACTTCAGTTAAACTGTATTCCCGATTATTTCATTTCTGTTCATTTGAATTGAAATTATACGATCCGGGGCCCAGCTATTCCTACAATTTACCTGTGCACCCAGCGAAGACTCACATCAGCGTGCGCATTCACGGTCTGATCAGATTCTTTGTAGCGCACTCAGTGGGTAGCCGAGGACCCAAAGCGTTTTTATGCGGCCAGCGAAGACTGATCAGATTGCGTGGATGTGCAGGCTGAGTTGAGTCTTCGCCGGGCGCACATGTTATATTGTAGAAGATGATGTACCCAGGTTCATATGTAAAGTTAGGAATACCCCGCTGTATTAATGTAAGTCTTTGGCACGCGACTATTGTGGCAATGATAATTGCCTTCTCATCTTTCTATTCAAAAATGATGGATGAGTTGTACCAAAAAGAAATCTACCCTTTCGCAAACGTCTAATGTACTGTGCATACCGCAAACATCTTGTCCTGTACACAACGTTCTCGAACGTTTTGCACCGTGCACAGCGACCGCGAACATCTTCTACTGTGCACAGCGACCGCTAACATTTTGTCCTGGATTCCTGTAACTAATGACGAACGCCAACAGGACAAGCGTACTGGTACATAACCTTGCTTACCTGCATACAGTAGTTTTCCAGTTTCAATTAGAACATCCCTACAGATTACTGAATGGAAGCAAACTACAGTCGAACCTCGATAGCTCGAATACCGATGGCTCGTTTACCATGGCTAATTCGAACTCGTTTCTGAGTTCCTACGAAGTTCTTCCGATAGCTCAAGAAAACAAATATTTAAGGAAATTTTCTTATTTTATCGTGAAATTGTATGTTGTGTGTACTCATTAGAATCGCCTCATCGAGGCGACTTTAATGAGTACACTCAACATACAATTATTGTGTAGAACATCCAAAAAAATCCCTAAAATATCGCCATTTGCTTCCTGACTTGGCACAATAAGTAACCGTCAGTGGCTCGAACCACCCATGTCTCGAACAATTTTCTGTGGTCCCAAAGATGTTCGAGCCTTCGAAGTTCGACTGTATTTTGAAAATGTACGGGCTACAAAACATCTTGCATCGAAGAAGAAACTCGTAGTGTGTTATTGCTATGATCACCTCTGCAGTCTCAGCTAACCAGTCAGAGCACGACAGGGCAGTTTGGAATGGGTAAAAAAATACCCTCATAGCATGTGCGGCCAGCGAAAGTCTAGATCAGTCTGCACATTCACGCAGTCTGATCAGGACCTTCGCTGCTCGCTTACAGAATCATTGGTCACTAAAGAATACTGTTAATGCTTAATATTCGCGACATCACAATTTGGCAGTTTGATGGGAAGGATTGTTTGCGCATTTTAATTTTTGGCACAGTCATACTTTCAGGAATTTTATTTTAGCGGTTTTTGTCTAGAGAGCAAGTATAAAATACATCAATACATGTGCGCTCAGCGAAGAATATGATCAGCCTGCGTATCACGCAGTCTGATCAGAATCTTTCCTGGACGCATTTTAGATAGCCAAGGATGCAACGTTTCTTCCCGCGGACAAGGAAGACTCTAATCAGACTGCGTGGACGCGCATGCTAATTTAAATCTTTGTTGGAACACATTTCAAAAGGTACGTTTTCTCACGCTGTGGCTCATATGGGACGGATTTTCTCTGGCTGATCTAGATCTTTACTGATCACATATGCCCCGAACACAATATTCTTTCTCACACCGGTCAGATTATGCAAGATGTACAAGATTTTGTCACTGGAAACGTGAAGCGACTAATGCGGCTTTGGGGATCGACGTCATTTCCACGGCAGCAGTGAGCTTGATGCCTCATATATCCTAAATGTTCTGACACCTAAGCGGCTTATCATACGTGTTCTAAACAAAGTGGAGAGAAAACCCCTTAAATTATCGCTATGTCTGGAACCAGGGCAAATGACGCGTGCGCAATGTCAATAAAACAGTGTACCCATCTCCTCAAGCTGAAGTGTATACGAACAACGAACAAACAAAAGAACCACCGAATATCATTAATGGCGCCAGAGGGAGGGATTTATGTTGCACTTACTTTCTAAAATACAGTTACCCACAATACCATGCAACAGACCGTTACAGATTATGTGCAGCTAAGGGCCCTCAACAAGAGAATGACCGTGCTCAAATTACAATAATGATGATAGACAAAAAGAAAAAGGTCATTATGCTTTGTGATGGTAAGGCCAGTACACACGAGACTGCGTACGGGTGCAGTCTGATTACTCCTCCGCTATCTGCTTCCAGAAAAAAAGTACGACAGAGTGTGTCATCAAACAGTGAAAACCCGCAGGCGCAGTCTGATGCCATCTTTTGCCGTTCGCTTAGGTCATACAGACCGTTTCTCGTGGTGTCCTTCGGTTAATTTCGCAAGAAAGGAGGGAAAATATAATTACTTTTAATAACCACATCGTGTCCAAAATTGAATCGTCGGCTCTTTAAGAATGATTTACACTGTCAAAATGACAGTGCTCGATTTATCCACTAAAATGGGTTTTAATTAAGCATAAATAAATCAGAACTTATCCATTTATTCTAATTCGAACCCTTCTGACAGGAGGTGTTTGTGGTGGAATGGAATCAACGCATGCGAACACAGAAGACCCAGCTGTAGTCTGATCATAGTGTCGGCTCTTAGACTAAGGTCTGTTGGAGGGACATCACGAAAACATGCCTATATAATATTGACCCCCTTAAACTCCACTTTTATATAGTAAAACTCGGGTTTACAAGAGTATACATTATTTTTCTTATTTCTGCTCAAAACATAGATTGTGGGTACTCGTACCCACAATCTATGTTTTGAGCAGAAATATGAAAAATATCTGAGTTTTTTCTCTGAAAATTTTCAGTTTTTGGAGATAAAATTTTCTATATATTTGACTAGGCGTGTTTTCGTAATGTCTGGCATTCTTGTATTACATTTGAGTGGATTACACACAATGGCTCTAGAAACATTCATAATCATAATTGAGAATTCCACCTTATATCAGAAAAAAATGGCCTTAACTTTTACCTCTTTTTGGACAAATTCAGCAGACTACAAACGTATAAAATTTTCAAATGTTTTCTTTTTCCCCAAAAATTAGGCTTTGATATTTTATGAACATTGTCTCCTAAGGAGACAATTTGCATGAAATATAAAAAACTGTTTTCTGGAAAGAAAAACAATAATAAAAAAAAAATAAATAAAATACAAAATTTGGTTACCGAGCTTGCTAAGCGTTAACTAATAGATACATTAGAAACACCCTGTATGAAAAAAAGAAGAACACACACACACACACACACACACACACACACACACACACACACACACACACACACACACACACACACACACACTGTTTAATACAGTAGAACTTCAATGGCTCGAACCCCGATGGCTCGTTTACCATGGATGAGTCGGACACGTTCCTGAGCCGCAGGGATTTGCTCCAAATACGATAAACGGATAATTTAGGAAGATTTTCGTCTTTTATCTTGTAAATGTATGCTGTGTGTACTCATTAGAATCGCCTCTAAGAGGCGATTCTAATGAGTACACACAACATACATTTAAAATATTGAACACCGAAAAGATATCCCACAATTATCTCCATTATGCTTCCTGGTGTGGCACTAATAGTAATTTTCCGAGGCTCGAACTACCGCTGTCTCGAACAAATTTTCATGGTCCCAAAGGGGTTCGAGCCATCGAAGTTCGACTGTAATTTATACATCAGACCACAAAATGTTGGATTTCCCATCCCGAAGAAGAGGCTAACCGTTTGTCTATTTTCACAGATTTGATTGCTGTCGGTATGACATAAATTGTAGATGCGCATTGCACAATGTATGAACTGTATTATTTTAAAGTTTTTAAATTTAAGTATTAACTGTGTTAATCATTTAGATGTGCTAAATACGCGTTTTTAATATTCGGTTTCTTCTACATATTGTACGGCCGAACGCTGACCGAATAGGCCAATTTTGTCGAGTACATTCTCTCATACCCGTTCTCAGTGTGTTCTCCTGTAGACAGATTTTGATAGGTCACTACAGAGAGTTTGACTGGTCATCAGTAAAGTTCCGAGCTTTTGATTAGTCAATATAACATGGAAGTATGACTTTCTCTGAACATTCAATCAGTCAGTGTGTAGGTACGGACTGCTAAAACTTATAGAACACAGGTGTGGTTCCAAATGAATTTAGTTCTACGTATGTTAAACAATTCCATGTTTTGTCTGTTTCTAAAGTGTGATTGCACTGTAAACAAATTCATAGATTTTACAGTAAAATACCGGCAATTGGCTGCCAGCGCGCATTTTCTGTACATTCTAAGGGTGACTGCAGTATACAGTCAAACTTCAATAGCTCGAACACCGCAGAATACAGTCAAACTTCAATAGCTCGAACACCTATGGCTCGTTTACCATGGCTAATTAGAACTCGGTTTTGAGTCCCTACGAAATTCTTACGATAACTCAAGAAAACAAATATTTAGGGATTTTTTTCTTATTTTGTCAATAAATTGTATGTTGTGTGTACTCATTAGAATCGCCTTATCGAGGCGATTTTAATGAGTACACTCAACATACAATTATTGTACAGACAATCGAAAATATTTTCCTAAGTTATCGCTAATTGCCTCCTGACCTGTCGCCATAATTAGCTCTCAGTGGCTCGAACTACCCATATCTCGAACAAATTTCTAGGGTCCCAAAGATGTTCGAGCCATTGAAGTTCGACTGTATTTACAGGAATAATCACGCACCACAGGGCAGAGTAGGGCAAGGTAGATAACCTAGGACGTAGTAGGGATGTGAGCTACCGCACTGTAACTTAAGCCTACTCATCCTTACCCTAACCTACGAGGTAAGTCCTACAAAAACCGGCACAGTGGCTCAATTCGTAGAGCGTCCGCTTTGTGATCGGGAGGTTGCAGGTTCGATCCCCGGCCGAGTCATACCAAAGACTTTAAAATGGTACTAGCTGCTCTGTCGCTTGGCGCTCAGCATTAAGAAAGTAGAGCTAGGAATAAGAACTGGTCAGCTCAGTGTCAGTATAATGTGACTAGGTGGAATATCATGTCAAGTGTCTGCGGTGTGATATTTCAGTGAACAGCACTCTAAAAGTAAGCATTGAGCTCCTTGCCACATCCAGACACCTTTGCGATAAGATTGAAAGATTGTTGAAAGCGACGTAAAGCCCGAATAAAACAAATAAGCAAACAAAGTCCTGCAAAAGTCCTACAGGCGCCCGTAAACTTTACGATAAATGCGTTGACAGCCAATTGCCAGTATCTTACCGTAAACTCTACGGAATGTTTTTCATTGTGCTTGCATTTTTGTCAGAATTGGTAAAAATGTATCAAGCAGGCAATTTTGCAGTAGATATTAGCAAATTTATATATGTTGGACGGTTGCTTTAAATAAGAAAGTAGAAAATCATCGTGGTAATAATTTACTCTTACACCTGCCGTGACCTCTTACTGTGTTCGAAGAGGCGGCAGTTAATTTTAGGGATCAAACATGGTTTTTTTATGCATTAACATTCGCCAGGTCCCTTGGGAGGTGTTGAAAACCGCAGCTTTCAACACCTCCCAAGGGACCTGGCGAATGTTAATGCATTGAAAAACCATGTTCGATCGCTATTATTGCATAAAAACTGAAAACATTTGCTACATTTCGCGTTATTTCTTGCACTATTTTGTTTCGCCTTTTCACCGATCTCTCGCGAACGTAATTTCCACTGACTATGCTCGTTCTAGGGCCGGACAGTACACATCTCGTAACGGCAGCAAATCTGTGGCCCGGTACGATCATATTGAAAGTTGTATAGCCGTGCATTAACAGCGCGTGAATTGCCTTGTTAATACAGGGCTTTTCGCCGGTTAATGCACGGCTGTTAATGACGTGTGACACTGCTTTTTTATGCAATAATACGTGTTAATTAACCTTCCATTGTATTGTTTGTTTGAAAATTTTAGAGGGACAGCTATCAGGCAAGTACCAAGCACTGACCATTCGAACTTAAAACAAAAACAACAGCAACAAAAATATTGGCTGTAGAATATTAAAAAAAGGTATAAAATCTGTAAGTGAACTCAATGATAGTCTGTTGCCTGGTATGATGGTATGTGATGGTATGGTGTATCAATAGCGAAGAGCTTAACAGCACCGCCTCCGGGATTGACAAAGCCCCGCCGCCTACCTCACCACCCCCTCCCCCCCTTCGCGACACACACACACACTCAGCGTGCAACGCGCCGCATAGACATCGACACGCCATGTTCTTCAACCAACCCGGTCACATCTCTGGACAAGCCCCCCGACACACGTGGAACAGCCACACAACCCCTGCCAGTTTGTCCCCCCATATCCTCTTTCTCCTTATTTACCATAAACCCCCTCGCCCCCCTCTCCAAGTCTTATCCATCGACCACAGCAGACACCACGAGTCTCAAGCGCAGACGCGACATGCATCCCCTACACCCCCCCCCCCCCCCCCTACACACGCAACCACCTACAAACACCTATCCAGTAATGTTCCGACTATACTGAATCTATATTATACCGAATGGTGTGAATCAAATTCGAGATACTGGTTCGTATGAGTTGATTTACGGTATACCAATACCTTCACTGTCCCATCATCCTTTCTTACAATCAATGTATTTTTCCTCCTATTCATATGTGAATTTGATGCTGCCGGTGGCATCAGCTGGATTTAGATACAGCCTAGGATTATCTCGCCTTTCTTAATGGTTTCTGAAATATATGACCACATACCGTTTCCACAATCGAGGAGCACATGTGTCGGGATCGGTCGGTCTCCGCGCGGTCGCAAAACAGAACCGGGTGGCATGCAGTCTGGACGGCATCTGCGGGCCTTTGTACACCGTTTTAGACCGATCTGATGTTGGGCGGTCCAGGGCCCGTGATGTCGCGGGGTCGGGGTCGCAGTCTTGTGATGGTTCTCTTTGAGGGCCAGGGCTGCCACAGTAAGTGAAATGTTCATTTGGACATGCAGGCGTGATTTACGTTCACCTTTTACAATATCATTAACGTATAGTATATATCATCCTTTGTGGCTTTATGCAGCTAGAGGCAACATTTCCAGTATGATTTGAGCAGCAACAATAAGACCTATTGGACCAGCAAAAAATAATAACAACAATAAGACCTGTTGGACCAGCAAAGACTCAAATCAGGATGTACATTCACCCAGTATGGCAAGGGTTCTAGTTTATCCCTATTTGGATAGCCCGGATGCCGTAGAAGACATATGCGATCAGCGAAGACTCTAATCAGACTGCGCATATGCGCAGGCTTATTTGAGTCTTCGCTGGTCGCACAAGTCTTATTGAAGGTTTTGTCGTGCGCTGGTTCAAATTTTGATTTGGACGTTGTTTGGCCATGGCGCCGGGGAAATAGGGAAACGCGAACATAGGCCCAAACAATAGATTTCGTAGTACATAAAGTTAATTTTGTTCGACTTTTATTCCATTCATTTGACGCAATATTTGCATATTGTTAACTCCATGTCAGTGATATCCATCATTTAGGCATATCGCTGTCTTTAACAAGTAAATATATTAACGAGCTATTAAAATCCAGAAAATATGTACATACATCACAGCCAATTTTCATCTTTTGTAAGAAATAGTTATTTATAATTAAGGGGCCTTGATAAATTCATAGATTGTCTGCCACTGTTTGCAAGAAATATTTTTTTCTGACTTCCAGTTTGCTTTCCTGCGCGCATGTCCCCTTTTGAATAAGAGTCTACTTTGAAAGGAAACAATTTGCCTCCTTTCTAAAAGGAACGGATTTGTTCCCATCTGAAGAGGGTCGGCCCTGAAAGGAAAGATTTTGCCTTCGTTTACAAAAGGAATGGATTTAATCCTTTCTGAAAAAAGGTCTACACTAAAAGGAAAGAATTTGCCCTAAAATTCTAAAAGGAGCAAATTCTTCACTGTTGGAGTAAACCCATTTTCAGCCTCCCGTGATATATATCTCTATAAACAGCCACCATGAAATAAAATGGGATGTGCAAACATACATCATAATAAGAAGAGAGATGATAATATCAATCACTGGGTAATTATACATTGACATTTCACCAGACTACCAAATAATTAATTATGTTAAAGTGATTAATTCCTCAAAAAACGGTTTAGATAAAAAAAAAATAAGCATGGAAGATCAAAAAACAAATTACGGTGATTTGTTAGTCAGATAGATCTGTAGATCGTGACGAGAATATTTGTACAACTTGGACTTTGGCACACGATGCTCGTGCCAGAGCATGGGGCCAGACGGTCACGGGGTTGTTAACCTTTTCACCCCCACAGACCAATACAGGAACTTTTGTAAACAGCGCTGGTCCAGGTCGTAACTGTTTCCAATCCTGTTATTGGATTGTGACTGAAACCCCTAGTTACAAAACGGACGTGTCCAAGTTCAAAGATGGAAGACTTCACTTCAGAAACTCAGGGGTGAAAGTGTTACTCTAGAAGATACCAGATAATGTATCTTGAATAAGTAGGTCAGTCTTAATCTCTTAAAGCACCGATCATATCCGCAGTAGGAGACATTATTATTTTTTTACAGAAAAAAAAGGGTTTTGGCAGATCACGCAAATTGTCTCCACAGGAGACAATAATTTTCATGAATCGTGAGAAATAGATATGTTGAGAGTTAATCATTAACAGTGCAAATGATTTGTTTACATGAGGCCTTTCGGCTTTCGCCTTCTTCAGAGGTTTTCTATTTAAAAAAAAATGACATAAAAATGTAAAATTTATGAATAAAAGATTATGCCCTTTCCCGGCGCATGTTATCTGGCCCGCTGCGACTTGATAACTGATCGTGTTTAGATATATGTGCAATGTAAACAATACGCGTAAACACAACGTGCAAAAAATATAAAGCTTATCTTCACTATCAACACAATGTGCAAAACGTATAAAGCTTACCCACTGTACCCATATACGCAATGTGTACAATGCACATAAACCTTACACCGAAAGGGATATACACCAAACTGAGTTTTTCACCAATACGTAAGGCAAATGGGCCCAACACGTAAAATCACATGAACAAAACGTTCCACGTAAGCTGTAGCATGCCCTGACTTAGGAACGATGATTCCCTCTAATGGTCACCCTTGTTGATCCCATATGGCCGATATATATCTGTAACCAAGTCGCATATATATATATATATATATATATATATATATATATATATATATATATATATATATATATATATATATATATATATATATATATATATATATATGTATGTATGTATGTATGTATAGTCAATTACTTGTCTGCTAACAGAAGTATTGGATACTACAGACCATCCGTCTTGCATATACTACCCGTCTGGTTCTGGATTATTTTGGACCATCCGTCTTGCATATATCACCCGTCTTGTTCTGGACTATTTTGGACCATCCGTCTTGTTCTGGACTATTTTGGACTATCCGTCTTGCATATATCACCCGTCTTGTTCTGGACTATTTTGGACCATCCGTCTTGTTCTGGACTATTTTGGACTATCCGTCTTGCATATATCACCCGTCTTGTTCTGGACTATTTTGGACCATCCGTCTTGTTCTGGACTATTTTGGACTATCCGTCTTGCATATATCATCCGTCTTGTTCTGGACTATTTTGGACCATCCGTCTTGTTCTGGAATATTTTGGACTATCCGTCTTGCATATCACCCATCTTGTTCTGGATTATTTTGGACCATCCGTCTTGTTCTGGATTATTTTGGACCATCCGTCTTGCATATATCACCCGTCTTGTTCTGGACTATTTTGGACCATCCGTCTTGTTCTGGACTATTTTGGACCATCCGTCTTGCATATATCGCCCGTCTTGTTCTGGACTATTTTGGACCATCCGTCTTGTTCTGGACTATTTTGGACCATCCGTCTTGCATATATCACCCGTCTTGTTCTGGACTATTTTGGACTATCCATCTTGTTCTGGACTATTTAGGACCATCCGTCTTGCATATATCGCCCGTCTTGTTCTGGACTATTTTGGACCATCCATCTTGTTCTGGACTATTTTGGACCATCCGTCTTGCATATATCACCCGTCTTGTTCTGGACTATTTTGGACTATCCGTCTTGCATATCACCCATCTTGTTCTGGATTATTTTGGACCATCCGTCTTGTTCTGGATTATTTTGGACCATCCGTCTTGTTATGGATTATTTTGGACCATCCGTCGTGCATATATCATTCTTTTTGTTCTGGATTATTTTAGAGTATCCGTCTTGCATATTCTACCCTTGTGTTCTGGACCATTTTAGACCGTCCGTCTTGCATATATATTCTTGTTCGGGACCACTTGCAGATGCTGCTGAGTGCTGCCATCACGGAAGCAGTGCTGATGTCTCTGAGGTATGCATTGTGTTGGAAGAACATTTTTCTCTAGAACACATTGGTTTTGTCATCCTCATCAAATCAGTCTTGGTGTATGCGAGATGTAGGAGCATGCTGCTGAGTGCTGCCATCACGGAAGCAGTGCTGATGTCTCTGAGGTATGCATTGTGTTGGAAGAACATTTTACTCTAGAACACATTGGTTTTGTCATCCTCATCAAATCAGTCTTGGTGTATGCGAGATGTAGGAGCAAGTGTATCTAATGCAGACGACAGCATTGAATTCTGTCCGCTTTTCGTTTTCATCTTCTGAATAAAAACACTTTAATTCAGCGGGCACATGACGTTTATACAACGTCGCACTAACGTCGATGCGACGTTGTATAAACGTCACGTGCCCGCTGGGTAAAAGAACCGTCCGACTGCAAGTGTCATTTAAGATAATTGCGTGTTTGCTTCACTTTGGAGATATAAAGCCAGTCTCATCATATGCTTTCTTGACTGGTCGTCGAGCAGTTTGATTCGATAAATGAGTTTGATGTCTATGAACCCTGTGGTCAGTCCAATAATCTCTCTTACACATAGTCTTTGTCACTCCAAAAATCCTGTCCGACTTTTCTACGCACAATGACGTAGTCCGTGAGATGCCAGCGTTAAATATATTTTTTGCGTTTTAGCGCATAATCAGTATCACTCTCTTATTCTGACCTAGCTGTACCCAGAGGCAAAACCTAGTAAAGAATTTGGAAACAGGCAAAATATATTGGATGAATCATGTCATGTTTGTGCCTTATGCTCTCTACAACTAGTGCCTCGGTGAATCTTCTTTTGCGTTGTTCAGTACAGGATGGTTTCGTCCTCTTAGTTGTCGGAAGACATACAACCAGTGGATAAGGAAACTCAAGGATGCAGGCTGATTGTCGACCAAGGCTACAGTGATCCATAAACCCTAGCTGGAATAGACAGAGGATTTCACTTCAGTGTATCATAGAGCGTATGTCATTTTTACGGACTCCATTAACTCTCATCTGGATCTACGCTGTTTGACATTCAGTCTTTCAACTTTACATATGAACGTCTTTCCAAACGATAGTTTGTTGAAATAAAACAAGCAGACGACAAATGTCGTCTGATATTTGGCACCGAAACATAGTTTTCTTGTATACCATAACGCATTTTTTTTTCATTTATTTCTCCTTAGAAAAGGATTTTCTTGACATGTATACTTGGTGGATTCTGTCAGCCCACAGAAATTGGAGTACACAATATTTAAGGTTTTATTGTTAGTTACTTTAAGGATTGTAAACATAATTATGTTTATATCTCGTGGTTTCAGAAGTTTTCTGTTTGATAGAATGAAGTGTTCTGATACAAGATATGGAGAACACACTCAGCTACTTTGGACAGCCTATTGTAATTTCGAATCATCTCTGACACATGCGGGATCCTTGGAAAATTAAAGGAGGATAGTGGGCGGAAACGAGCGGGGAACACGGACTTTAAAGACAGGATTAGTAGAAGAGCGGCTGCAGAGGCTGATTTCTTTGTCTAAATCTTGCTCTAAACCACACATAAATTATAAATTACATGTATCGTTGACAGGAAAACCATACTAACCTTTAAGAACTCAAAACGAGTTGACAACAAATCACCGAAAACATTGCATTCTTTGAAAGAAGTTTTCGCCTGGGACACACACACACACACACAAACTCGCACACAATAATAATAATAATAAAAACAACAACAAAGAACCACTTTTAAATATCTCCTGCATGCAATATGGTCGTACAACGAATGTCCATGCAGTCAGATCGGGGCCCGAGGTTATAAAACTTTTTTCATGCTCAACTCGGCTGAGCACGAAAAATTCTCTGCTAATAAATATGAAAATGCCAACAATAGTTGGCATTTTCATATTTATTAGCAGAGGAATTTTCATGCTCAGCTATGTTCAGCAAGAAAGTATTTGGAGTTGTTAGTAATTTGAGATTTATTAGCAAGACAAATTGCATGCTCAGCTGAGTTGAGGATGAAAAAAAGTTTTATAACCTCGGGTGTGGGTGTGTACAGCTGATCCGCACAAGCGAAATGTTGTCTTCGAGCGTGAGGGACAGCGAAAACCCAGACCAACCTGCGCATTCGGACAGTCTGACCAGGACCTTGTCTGTCAGTTTACAGAATTATTGGGTTCTACGACATGCATTAAAGGACCTAATGGGGAATGTGATGTGCAAGATACAGTAGCTACCCTAAATAAGGCTACACACAGGCCTGCGTAAACAGCGTAAACACTGATCAGACGCCGCAGAACGCGGCGTCTGATCAGGGTCTACACTGTTTTGCCACTCATCCAGCAAAGTTAGCCACGTCAACATGTGTGGGCTTTTTTTTTTGAGGGGCTGGGGGGGGGGGAGGGGGGGGGGTGCGGTTACGACCCTTTCAAGAATATTTCACTTATTCTTGGCCAATCGTTCAGCAAAGGTGGGCGAAACCCGGAGAACCCGGGGAAAAACCACCTGACCATCTGTAAGCAAAACTTGTTTTCCCCACATGTGACCCGAGCGAGGCTCGAACCACAGCGGTAAGAAACCTAATGGATTAAGAGTCAACGCTCCTATCTGTTAGGCTACGGGGGCCCGCCATGGGCTTGTTCTACTTCTAGGACAAGTATGGTAAGAAGTTAAGGTGTCCCGTTAGTTGGGGTAAAATAAGTAAACGTTCTCTGTGTTTTACGATATCCCAGCTGGCATTCTACGTAAATCTACATCGGGCCGTCATCGGCCCGTCAGCTACCCTGACGGGCCGATGACGGCCCGATATAGATTTACGTAGAATGCTGACTGGGATCTTAGCGTTTCTTTACCGATTGTGGGATGGTTTAACTTTAATAAGCGTGTTCAATTGATCAAATTTTAGCGCCTCGGCCACATCATTAGTTTTATTAATTTTTATTACATTAATTATTACCAGGATTCACACGATTTCTTTTATTGTCGCTGTCATAATGCTGCCGTACCAATGGCGTAGTCTTACAGAAATCCTGCTTGTGCTTTCATACAGAAAAAATTAATCCTCAGCTCTCAACATGTTAAAGCTACCGTTTTATACAGATTCTCAATGGATCACTGAGTCACATTGTTCCAGGGAATAAAAACCTTTTCAGTGCCCCCCTTGTACTGGGGCCTTTTATGCGCGACAGTTTATAATTCAGTTTTAAATGAAATTTAATTTTAAAAGATTAAAAAAACCAAGACTATGAATCTCTTTGGAGGTGTTTATTTGAAGATTTCCGCGCGAAAATCAGCATTGCCGATCAGTGAAGACTGCCCCTAGCGTGCGCATCTGCGCAGTATACTCTGGCCCTTGACTGGTCCGCACAATTACAGGACATTATACTTGAAAAAAATATTAGCATGAACACCATGATGAGATAGCGCAGACGAAAACCTGATCTTAAATTCCCAAGTTTACGCAGTGAAACAGATCGTTTTCCTCTCGAATACCAAACGTTGTGCCGCGTCGAACAAATTAGGAGTTTTAGCGTATAAGCGAACAACGGACACTGGGCCTGGTGTTTGGTTTTCCATAGTCCCATCACCCATCAGGACCTCTACATTTTCCAACAGTATCTAACAAGCTGTCTGCATGCGAACAGTGAAGGTCCTAATCAGACTGCGCATATGCGCAGTCTGATCAGGGCCTTCAGTGTTCGCATATGCTGTAAGCTATAAGGCCCCTTTTTCAGGGAAAGCTCATGTATTCTATTTGTGCTGTAGCTCGAAGCACTGAGTCGTTATTAGCTCCCGTTTTAATTCGTTCCCTTCTTCACTTCGAATTCGTTTCAATGAATTGTGTTTTATCAATTGTTGTTTAGAGTTTTAGCTTTTATATAACTCATGCAAATTAGCTGTAAGGGTAGAGGTCACTGCAAAATTTGCATGTCAAATCAACACGATTTCGCTTCATTATGTAACATAAAGACACTGGAATAAGGTGATATGCCCATTATAAAAGTTGGGTTATTTTGACCCGCGCCAAGTGAAGAAGATTGCATATAGCATAATGCACAAATATTAAGTCTAATCATCCTGTGCTTCTGCGCAGGCTTATCAGCACCTCTGGCTTCGGTCAACAGCTTCTACAGCCTGCAAACATTTCTGTTGACGTATCGAGAACGTCCCGAGTTGTCTAGTATGCGTAAGCTTGTCTGGGGTTTACTTCACACAGATGCCCGGAACCGTGTCATAAGTCCCCTTTTTGAGAAACACGGCTCAGATTGGTTCAACAATAGTGTCAAGATGCAGTTTTGGGAGAATAAAAGTTCTAGGTTTATGATAAATAGAACATTAATGGGTTGCTAGTTAGATGATACAAAGACGCTGTGCAGCGACGGTTTGAAGAATTAAGCTAAAGAAAAGGAACGCTTATTTATTGCAAAAACATGCACGCGACGCCCTAGCTACAGAATTGCATCTGGGAGGACATGTAGGTCAACGTTACAGCTTCGTGTACTACTTTTTCGAGAGCTTTGTGGAGAAAAGCCTGCTTAAGGGGCAGGAAAACGCCTGAAAGGGAAATAACCTTTGCAGGGGCATATTTGCTTTTCTTTTCATTGGGATCTACTGTTAATAGAGAAATGTTAATGCACCCTGCAGGAAATTTTTCCAAAGAGATTTTCCCAAGAGATTTGCAAATCCGATAAACAAACGAGTGCATTAGCATGAGTTTATAAGCTTTACAATCCTGTATTTGAAGCTCAAGGTGTATTAACTCATATAATACATATCATAAAATGAGTTTTTTTTTGTTTTGTTTTTCGTTTTTCGTTTTTTTTTTCTCCAGCTTCTATCTTATACTCTTATAACATTTTCAGTTTTGCGACATTACTTCATTTACATTCGTCGCGCAGTGCGATAGCGCCATAAAGGGTATATGTCTTTGCTCCAGGAGGAAATATTTTCTCCAGGGAATTATAAATAATATTTCCCGCAGAAATTCCCTCCCCCCCCCCCGCCCCCACCCCACTCCCCAAAACACAAACACACACACGCTCACTCAAATTTTGAAATTTTGAAAATTTAAGTTCAAACACTAGGGAGATAACGCCATTTCTGCAAAAGTCGTCTCCCACTGCAAAAGGGCGGCCACAACTTTCAGTTGAAATCATTCCGCTCAAAACCTTTACGGGCTAGGAAGACGGCGAAGCCAGAATGCAGTTTTAGGTATTCAAAATGACAACAGTACACGTTCCACCAGGGAGACAACTTTTGACAGCAACAAAAGGCGCAGAATTTTCACGGGAATCCATTTAACTTTAAAGTTACACGTAGCACGGGCTGGGAAAACGCGGTAAAGCTTGTATGCATTACAGTCAAACCTGTGTTAGTGGTCACCTCTATTAAGCAGCCAACCTGTATTAAGCAGCCAGAGGAAAGTTTCCCCAAAATTCATATACTTCTATATTTGAACTGTATTAAGCAGCCACCTGCCTTCAGCAGCCACATTTTAAGCTTCCCATAGGTGGCTGCTTAAGACAGGTTTGACTGTATGTCAATTCTTTCATCCCTACAGACCAATACAGATAACTTTGCAAACAGTACAGATCCAGATGAGACGGCTCGTCACGAGTTCATATCAGAAACTCAGGGGTGAACGGGTTATTATATGTGGACGATAAATGCATGTGCTCCAATATCCAATATGGCCAGGGCTTTAATTCTTGTCGTTCTAAAAGCAAATTCAGCAGACGACAAACGGAAGATATATTTTCTCTTTTTTTTTTTCGAAGAAAACAAGAATTGGCAAAGCCTATTTTCATGTAGTTGGAAATAGATTTTCAAGACGGCAACCGTGCCGGCCATCTTGGATTTTCAATCGGAAATATTTTTGCTGTATTTGATCAACAAGTCACTCCGATACTTCCTATCAAGTGTCAGGTCAGCTGACCTTTCCGTTAATGAGACGTACTTCAAATTAGATTTTCAAGACATTGGATTTCCAATGGGAACGATTTTAGCTATTTTTTTTAATCTAAAAGCCACCCCTATATTTCCTAGCAAGTTTCGAGTCTATTGACCTTTTAGTTCCGGAGAAGAAAAGCTAAAACTTGTTTTCCAAGAAGGCGGCCGTGGCGGCCATGATTTTAGTTATTTTTGATCTACAAGTTGCCCCCGATATTCAAGTTTCTAGTCAATTGGCCTTTCGGTTCAGAAGAACTGCAAAACAGGTTTTCAAGATAGTGGCCTTGGCAGTCATCTTGGATATTTAACCCTTAAAGCGCCAATCACAACTATTGTCGTCTGCTTGTCTTCTGCCAGTTACTTTAAAAGTCATTTCTGCAAACAGTGTGGACCCAGATCAGACTGCTCCTTTAGGAGCAGTCTGATCTGGGTCCACACTGTTTGCCTTTATGCAAAAATAGGTTTGAAAAGTTAGCAAGAATAGTCAACAGCCGACATAAACAGACGACATTTTCAGATGTAGGTTTTCTTGGCGCTTTAAGGGTTAATCAAAACCATTTTAGCTACTTTTTATCTGCAAGTGGCCCCGATACTACCTACCAAGGCTCAATTGGCCTTTCAATTCAGGACAAGAATCGTGAAATAGATTTTCAAGATGACCGCCACGGCCGCCATCTTGGATTTCTGATAGGAATGATTTTACCTAAATTTATCTACAAATTACCCCAATACTTCCTTTTTCGAGTCAATTGGCCTATTGATTCAGAAGAGCCAAACATATTTTCAAGATGGCGACCATGGCGGCCACCTTGAATTTCTGATTGAAACAATTTTAGCTTCTTTTAATTTACAAGTCACCGAAATATTTCTTACAAAGTTCCGAGTTCAGGAGAACAAGCGCAAAAAAGATTTTTTAAGATGGCAGTCTGGAGGCCATTCTGGATTTTCAATTAGAACGATTTTAGTTATTTTTGATATATAAGTTGCCCCTAAACTTTCTACTACGTTTTGAGTCAGTTGGCCTTACGATTCAGGAGGAGAAGCAGAATTTTTTTTTCCAAGATGACGGACATGGCGGCCATTTGGATTTCCAATCAAAACGATTTAGATACTTTCAATCTACAAACTGCCGCGATACTTTCTACCAAGTTTCGAGTCATTTGACCTTTCGAATAGGTAGAAAATGAGCAAAATAGATTTTCAAGATGGCCGCCATGGCAGCTACAGTGGATTTTCAATCCAAACTGTTTTAGCCTTTTTTGATCTGCAAGATCATCTTGGATTTCCGATCGATACACTTTTAGCAATTTTTTGATGTGCAAGTTGCCCCATATTTCCTACCAATTTTCGAGTCAAATGCCCGTTCGGTTTAGGAGAAGAAGTGCAAAATTGATTTTGAAGATGGCCGCCCTGGCGGCTATTTTTGATTTCCGATCGAAACGATTTTAGCTAGTTTTGATCTGCAAGTTGCTCTATGTTCCTATCAAGTTTTGGAGTAAGCTAGCTTTTCTGTTCAGGAGAAGATGAGCAAAATAGATTTTCGTGATGGCCGCCTTGGAGGCCAGCTTGAATTTCCGATCGAACAATTTAAACTCTTTTTGATATGCAGGTTGCACCGACACTTCCTATCAACTTTCGAGTCATGGTGACCATCTTGGATTTCCGATCAAAACGATTTTAGCAATTTTGATCTGCAAGTTGCCCCAATACTTCCTACCAAGTTTCAATTGACCTTTCGGTTCAGGAGAAGAAGCGCAAAATATATTTTCAAGATAGCCGCCATCGCGGCCATCTTGGATTTCCGATCAGAACGATTTTAGCCTGTTTTATCTGCAAGTTACTCCGATACTTCCTACAAAGTTTTGGAGTCAGTTGGCCTTTCGGTTCTGGATTCAAATTCTTTATTACATACAGTTTAGCTTAGCCAACATGTCACTGCAGCTTGTGTTAATGCCGGATAGCGGTGGTAGAACATCTCCCCGTACATCACCATTGTGCATATTAGATTTCATTTCCTTTGGGATCATTGGGCCTATTGTGGTATATTTGAAAATGGAGTTCTGCTCATGTATAAACTAGAGAGCGTAATCAGTGTTGCAAACTTCATTACTGCTTATAAAGAATCTCAATAAAACCGAGACCCCCATTTTCTAATCAGTAGTGTGTTCTTTGCTTCCAAAAGCAATTTTTTGACGTTTACGTAGAGCATTTATCAAACATACAAGAATAAACCAATTAATTCGATCGCATAATTCAAGAAAGAGAGGGTAACAGTGGAAGAAATTAAAAAAAAACACACACACACACACACACACACACACACACACACACACACACACACACACACACACACACACACACACACGAAACAAACCAAAACAAAATACAATGTCGACAATAATGACCGATGTTTCCCCTCAAAATTTTATAAATACTTTTTGATGTCTTAATGCATGATAGAGAAGTCCGGACCTCGACCCAGTGTCATATTGCCGTACTGAGGACATGGCTTCGCTGTCATAACTAAAACAAATAAAATAAAAATACGGAGCATGACCGTTTCTTTCCTCCTTTTATTTACAACAGATATACGCTTCACGGCCCATTTCATTCATGTTCCCAAACCGGTTTTAGCTTGTTATTGTTGAGCTTACGTCTCCGTACGGATCGTGAACGATCGGAATAATTTTAGCTATTTTAGATCTGCAAGTTGCCCCGATACTTCCTACCAAGTTTCGAGTCAATTAACCTTTCGGTTCAGGAGAAGAAGCGACAGTAGAGTCAATTTTGGATTTCCGATCGGAATGATTTTTAGCTATTTTTGATTTACAAGTTGTCCCGATACTTCCTATCAAGTTTCGAATCAGTTGGCCTTCAGGTTCAGAAGGAGTAGCGTAAAATGTGTTGTCAAGATGGCCGCCATAGCAGCCATCTTGGATTTCCGATCGGAACAATTTTGGCCTTTTTAATCTGCAGGTCATTAATATGCTTTCTACAAAGTTTCGAGGCAACTGGCTCAGTGGTGTAGGAGGAGTAGGCTTTTAAAGCAAATAATTGACACCGCATGAGTGACGACGGACGACGCACGACAGACGACGGACATTGACCGATCACAATAGCTCACATTGAGCACTACTTCGTGCTCAAGGTGAGGTTAAAAAAGAAAAGTATCACCATTTTGTCGCCTGCTGATTTGATAGACAGGAGGCTAAAAGTGAAATGGTATATATGGAACGTAACATGTAATGAATTAGATAAAAATGATCAAATATTTGTGATAGTACTGTATCTAACAAAGGACTTTTCTTTGATATCATTTCGGTTTATTTCTGATAATTTTGTCACAAAAGTACTTCAGTTTAGCACATCGACAGAATAAAATTTAACCTTTACCACTCTCTTGGCAAATTTAGCAGACGACAAATGGGTGATAGTTTTCTTATTTTATCCAAAAGCAACAGACGTTGACACTTCATGGGCGACAATTCGCAAGAAGAATCAAAGCCTATGTTCTAGGAAAATGAGGAAATATTTCAAAATATTGACTGCTGATTTTTTGACCCAGATTGCTAAGTCTCATATCTCCACGTCTCTGCATCTTTTTAAAGACTCGGTGAACTTAGCGGAATGACAGAATGCCAAAATTAAATGTGAAATAAGCAGAATGACAGAAATAGAAAAATGAAAATGTGGCCATCAGATTGGCTGAACGGAAGTGTGAAGTTAGGAGAATTACGGAATGAAACAATGAAGATAGCATACTGGTCGAATGAATATAAAGGAAATATTTAAATCCAAACATATTGCTGTCAGTACGTCGGAAAGGTAAAATAATGCAAGGAAAACGAGTCCAGCTTTGCCCAGTGCAGTATTAGGATCAGACAGTGTTTCTTTAACCGGCATGGTGACTCAATTCGTAGAGCTTTGTGACCGGTAGACTGTGGGTTCGGCCCACGACCAAGTCATACTTAAGACTTTAATATGGTACAAGCTGCGCTTTCGCTCGGCGCTCAGCATTGAGAAAGTAGAGCTGGGAATCAGAACTGGTCGGTCTGGTGTCAGTATAATGTGACAAGGTGGAATATCAGATGTCATGTGTCTGTGGCGTGATATTCCAGGGAAGCAATTCCATAAAAATGAGGATTGCGTTTCCTGCCACATCCAGACACCGTCGCGATATGACTGAGAGACTGTTGAAAGTGACATCAAACCCAAATACAACAAACCTAAGAAGGTCTGCCGAAATTGCAGAATGAAAACATTTTTGCGACTCTAGATCTATTGCTATTTGCACATTGGCAGGTGAAACAATGTAATGAAACTGTGGCTATTTTTGTCCGATTCCATTACGAAAACACGCCTATTCAAATATATTGCAAATTTCACCTCTAAAAACTGAAAATTTTCGTATAAAAACTCTGATATTTTCATATTTCTGCTCAAAACATTAATTGTGAGTACTCGTTAGACCCGCCTCGCCGAGGCGGTTCTAACAAGTACCCACAACGGTTCTAACGAGTACCCACAATCTATGTTTTTGAGCAAAAATAAGAAAAATAATGTATACCCCTGTAAACCCCAGTTTTACTATATAAAAGTGGGGTTTAAGGGGGTCAAAATTATATAGGCATGTTTTCGTGATGGGTACACAGATGTGAAATGACGATAAAATCAACATTTCATCAAACTCGCAGAATGACAGAATGAAAAAACCTTCTGCGAATTCAAATTTGCTGCTCTAAGAATCAAAGTACTGACAGCACTGGTGGGTCGATTGTCTCTGAGTGTAGGTTGGAAAAAAATGTCCTGGTCGGGGGCTTAAGACTGTTTCATTCAACCCTGAACTTCCTTTAATTTAAACAAACAGTGCAGAACCTGATAAAATGCCGCATCTAGCGGCATCTGATCTTGGTCTGCACTGTTTGCCAATGTCCCGAATGTCCAAGTCCAGGTTTTACTGATAACTCTCTGGCAACAGCGCTCTGACGTCACAGCGACAATAATAGCACGGCTATAAAGAACTGTTACCTAAATTTCGGTTAACGCGCGGTTTGATTACATTAGTCAATGATAATCACGTGCACAACTACCTTAAGGAAACTTTGGCGTTGTATACTATGGCGCGGTTGTAAACAATCGACCCAAGACTTGGACGATCGAGTCTAATCCAATATCAGGGTCAGAAAAACTATAAATGAGTCGCAACGGAAGGAAACGTACTTTTGGACATGTGCGCCCAGGGAAGATTCAGATCAGCCTGCGCATGCGGGATGATGCAAAATTTCTTATTGCGTCCGATTATTTAAGTAAAATACCGTACTCTACAACCTTTTTATAACACGGTTCGTTATAACACGGTTTTGGATATAACACGGTTCAAAGATGGATCCCAAAAATGTATCGATTATATTTCAATATAATCTATACATTTTTTGTTTCGATATAACACGGTTGTTTAACTAACACGGTTTATGCCTTGCACCCCAAAGATAGTACTATAAAGAGGTTGTTGTGTACTGACACTACTGTCCCTTCGACATCTCTCGGAAAGACGTTTTTTGCTTGGCGTTTTATCTTAAATGAAAATATTTTGTTCTGATTGACTATCAGAAACCATTTGTCCGTTCTGTTTCTGTGTTTTGTTCTCAAATATGTACCCTAAAATTAAATTTATAGCCAAAAATTGGTCTGACCTATGCAATTTCTATACTAAGGTGATTTTTTGGAAATTTTGTCTTAGTAAATATTTTTTACTTCTCTTTGCTGAATTTGAATTATTGATGTTTCACAACAATATTGTGAAAATTTCAGAAAAATTGAACAAGCAGAACTTGTTGAAAATCTGCCTCCAAGTTACCTACCCCACAAATTTCTGCATAATTTTCATTCATTTTTACCATGGGAAAAAGTGAAAATATTGGATTTTTTAAAAACCACCAACTAGAATAAAAATTTTTGCACATAGGTAGTTACGACAAATGGTTTTGCATTAAATCATGAAAAAAGTTTGCAAATTTACTTCTTCTGTTTAAACGCCAAGCAAAAAATGACTTTCTGAAAGATGTCGAAAGCACAGTAGTAGTGGTGGTCGGGGGAAAGGTGACAATTTCAGCGGTAGAAACAATCATGGTAGTGGCATTTGTAGTTGTTGTGGTAGCAGAAGAAGTGTGCCTTATTATGTTATCATTGATATTTAATGCCATTGCTTGTTTTCTTAATTGACTCTGACATTTTTATTTTTCTTAAATCTGCAGTCTGATTCACTTTCTTTTTGCATATGTCAATCAATAGACTTTTAATTATATTTGCATAAATTGTCTCTCTTACCTTCAGAAAACATAAAGACCCCCCTTGCCTTGTCAAAACAGAAATGGACCGCAATGAGATAAACGGTACCTTATGTCCTACACCGAGACCGAAGTTCAAGATCAGCATGCGCCTGCGCAGTTAGACTTGGTCTTTGCTTTTGGCTATATAATGCTTTGATCCTGATTGATAAACTGACGAACAGACTATTTCCTAACCAGACTGTGTAGACGATGTTCTCATATGCTATAAAAGTCTTTTTTGTTCGTTGCGGTTGTAATTCATCCTTTCTGTGCAATAAAGACCAGCGGGTATTATTGGTAAAGTTTGCGTCATTTTCTGCAAGATAAAGTTCATCTTTTATTCTATCTGTCAGGTGTCCCGGCGCGTGTGTGCAGTCATTGCTAGTCCTTATTGAATGCTTAACCTTTACCACTCTCTGGGCTAATACAGCAGACGACAAATTGCTGATATTTTCTTATTTTTCCCAGAAAACAGGATTTGACATTTCATGCAAATTGTCTCCATTGGAGACAATTTGCATGAAATGTCAAAAGCTGTTTTCTGGGGAAAAGTGAAAAATATTTCAATATGTCGTCTGCTGAAAATTTAACCCAGAGTGCTAAGCGTTAATCTAGAAGGGGAGGGGCTAAATTTCTTTCTTAGATTAGCTCTATAACAAATATTTATATCCAAATTCTATTCGTAGCATTTATTCAATTGACTTTCTTACGCATGCAGACGAAATGTCAAAACGAGGTTGTAAACAAACAGCACGCGACCGGCACGAGCCATGAAGGGTTCCCTGCACAATTTAAGCAAGTGCCGAATTCAGAAAGCCACAAGACAATTCCTTCTTTCATGAACTGCAGATGTATTTTGTTAGTCTTTCTAAAAGTGACTTAATATGGATTCTAACAGGAGGTTTAATTCTTTATCACCATCCGTGAAACAGGAATTTTCACTGGGACAGCCAAATATAGAAAATATGGCCTCTTGTAGATTCGCACAGAGTCACCCGATTGGAAATATGGCATCAAGCAACAATCTGGCAAAAACAAGACTGTTTCGCTTTCATTTAATGAAAGATTATTCTCCGTTCTCTCACTGCAGACGACGGCTAGACTTTAGTACTGTGAACCAGTCTGACTTTTACAATATAAAACAGGAACCAACAGTTTCTGTTGCTAGGAGAAATGAACGGGAACGTAATCGCGTAAAACTTATAAATATGACGTTTGCGACGTTACGAGAACATTTACCGTATACGTCAGAAAATAGTAAAAGTAAAAAGATGAGTAAAGTAGATACATTGAAAGCGGCCATTGATTATATTAGGTATCTTCAGACGCTCGTTGACGATCATGATGCTGTAAACGCTGTGTTAACAAATAATTGTAACATTGATTCGTGTGTGACTTTTACACTTCCGTCGACACCGAGTCCACAGACGTCGCCCACAACGACAAGTGCTTTGTCGGATTCGTCTTTCGATGGACTGAGTGCAGAAGAAGAAGAGTTACTGGACTTTGCCAGTTGGTTCTAACACAGGTATTCATGTACACATTGGAACAAAAGTTAACATTTATCGCTCTGGGTAAAAAGTTACGAAATATTGAAATGTTTTTTTTTTTCTTATTTTTCCCAGAAAACAGGATTTCATAAAAATTGTCTCCATTGGAGACAATCTGCATGAAATGCTAAGTCCTGTTTTCTGAGGAAAATAAAAAAAATATCATCAATGTATCGTCTGCTGAAGTAGCCCAGAGAGAGTACCTACACTAAGTATATAATGAATCTCGTAAGGAGACCAACATTGTCTTAGCGAGCCCTGGAACTGTGCCTGACCTGACCAGACTGTGCAATCTGGACATGACAGTTCGCTTTTAAGACTTTACATGTTTCCAATACTTTTAGGAAAAAATATCATGCCCTGGTTTATCTCATTTGTGCCTGGCGTCGCACAGAAAGGGACATTAGCAAACAGTTTAGACCCCGATCAGAGGCGGCAGAACGCGGCGTTTGATCAGGGTCTACTCTGTTTGCATTAACTGCAAGAATTTCTCTTAAACACGATAACAATAGAAGCCAATCAGACACCCCATCTACTGAAAAAGGATCTGTCCAAATAATTGAAGTGGCGGAGTTAAACATTTTTTTATTCAACTAGATTGTTACAAGTAAGAATAATATACTCAGTATAAAGAAACAGGGTTTGATGGAAAACCCACTGTCCTGATCAGACTGCGTATATGAGAAGTCTGGTCTAGAAACATGCACGACTAGCAAATCTTTGATTTATAATTAGAATCTTTGTTTTGCGGTCCACTTTGAACAAACCTCTTTGTGGGCAGATTACGTTGACACTACGTTGTTTCAACGTTCATGACGACGAATCAACGTTGAAAAGACGTTGCTTTAACATCGTGTGCCTGTTGGGTTTAGATCAATGGCGATCCGAGAAACGCACATCGAAGCCCGATTAGACAGCGCAGATGTGCCGGCAGACCTGTCTTCACTGGGCGCAATGTCTGAAGGTACGGTTTCTCATGTTGTGTATCGTATGATCAATTGCAGTGGATTTCTATAATCGGGTTTGTTCAGGAAAGTTTTCAAAATACAACGTCGTGGCTATGAGCGCAGTCTGATCAGGGCCTTCACTGTCCGCTAACAGAATGATTGGAATCATTGGATACTACAGAATATATGCATGGAGAGCAAAGACCGTATAATACTTTACGCATGCGCAGAATGATTTGAATGTGCCCATTTTGTGCATGTTCGTGGCACTTTTTCGCTTGACGCAGCCCAATTTACTCTTAGGTTTGTCTGGGTTTGCGGCATATATTCTCTCTGTCGTAGGTTGTTCGCCCTTCCTCTTGCTGTCTTTAATGGGCTGTGTCTGTGAATGTAACTATTCTTTGTTATCCCTATACGAATTTAAGAAGCATCATTCGCATGGACGGTTGTCAAAACGATCACACACATCTTTTCTGTCTTTCTATAGTTCGTTGTACAATGTTAACTGCCTATGTACCGTTAGAACTTGACAAACATTTCCTTACAAAATTCTGGAATAACGGTTGTTTATTCTAAATTTATGAAATTCTAACGCTACACATTTTTTTTCTTTATAGATACATATGTACAAAATCACATATACAAGTTAGTTTCGGAATGTTTGTCTTTGACATATCACTAAAATGACAGATTTGTAATGATAACTTGATCTGTTATATAACAGAGTTAACTGTCATTAGCGATTTTACTTTGATGCCAGTCAGTTGGTAATATTTGTACGTAAATTCGTTATTACCAGCTGACTGGCAATAGCGATTTCAAATTAATTCGCTGCTGCCAGTCAACTGGCAATAGTCCTTTCCTCTATGACGCTGGTTTTGTAAAAAAAAAAAAAAAAAAAAAAAAAAAAATGCTTAGCGTTAAGAAAGTAAAAGAATCGCCTATGCAGATGGTATAGTTCTTTTAACGGCCCTCAGTTGTAACGGTTAATCAATAACTTGGGTTGCATTCAGAGCTGCAAAACACTCACGGTTCCCGCTCCGTTCATATATAGATATACTATTGTTGGTTACATGTACATGTACAGTAATCTTGGACAAATGTTCGCGACCGTTTTACAATTCTTCACGCAGTACAGGACATTGGTACAGCCCAAAATGTTATGTGTTTAGTATCGAATATAATAGCAATAGTCGTTTATGTTTTGTTGATCCTTTGGGATCATTGAACTCAACTGGACTTATTAGAAAAAAAAAACAAAAAAACAAAAAAAAAAAAAACAAAAAAAAAAAACGGGCGGATGGGTCTTGGATTGGCTCTATTCATCAGTAAATATGGGTGAGATGATCTATCAAGGAAAGCCATAAACTGATGGCATGGCGAAATGCACTGTCAGATATCAAAATGCAAGGAAGCTTGAGCTATTTCCCAGCTGGCATTCTACTTAAAGTGTATATCGGACCGCTATCGGGCGAGAAGAATCGGTCCGATACAGATTTAAGTATAATGCTAGCTGGGATGTTTCCAACGCCTGTGACAACAGG
Organism: Anodontia alba; assembly: GCA_964016985.1. Lineage (NCBI taxonomy): Eukaryota > Metazoa > Mollusca > Bivalvia > Lucinida > Lucinidae > Anodontia > Anodontia alba. The sequence goes on from OZ024824.1 coordinate 907,488, forward strand.
CAGTTGTGAACACTCCACATATGGGGAAACTTTAGTAACGTTTATAATTGACTCTCGTTATCTCGAATTCCAAGGGACTCTCTGAAATACTTCGAGATATCCGTACCTCGACATATCAGATTTGCAGAGTTGAGGAAAAAATAATTCAAGCAACAACGTTTAAAAAAATACATATGTAATCTGACGCTTGAAGTTAGAGAAATATTGAAAATATTGTGTAAAAGAGGAGAAATTGCTCCTTAGGAGCAATTTCTCCTCTTTTGCACAATACTTTCTACCTGTTGTTAGATTTTCATGTTTAGGCAGGGACCAGATTTTCACTTCGAGATAAGCGGTTATTCGAGATAAGCGAGGTCGAGATAACGAGAGTCAACTCTATATTCAGCTAAGGCCTGGCGTGCCAGATGAAACACTGCTACTATTCTAGCAATGCCAAGAGAAAATTGTTATTATGGCAAAGGCAAGCCAAGAAAACCAGAATCAGCTTTTGCATTCACTGTTCGTTCGCTGTATTCCAGAACACTAGAACTATCGATTCTGAAAGCGGACAGGTGTGACCATCCTATGTCTATGCAGAGACGCATGCCTTCCTCGTTAGCATGCGATATAACAATCCCCTCTCTCTCTCTCTCTCTCTCTCTCTCTCTCTCTCTCTCTCTCTCTCTCTCTCTCTCTCTCTCTCTCTCTGCCTCTTTCTCACTTTCTATGTATACCAGCGTTATTTCTCTCTATCTCCGTCTGCCTATCTTTTGTTTCTCTTTCCCTTTGCCTGTCTCTCGCTGTTGCATGTTTTTTGTTGTTTTTTTTCATTTGTTTCATTGTAAAAGGAACAAAAAATAAAGAAGAAAATATTTAGGTGCAAATCGTAGCGAGTTTGACAGACAGAGTGAGAAGAAAAGTCATGCATTGTTGTGACGCATCGTATATCTTTTGGGAGTTTTTTCTACAATTTGCATATAAACGAGGTGACACGTGATATTCGCTGTCACTGCATCTCGTTACAATAGCAACTGCTGTACGTTTCACTTTTAACGCTAAGCACTCTGGGTAAAAGTTTAGCGGACGACATTTTGATAAATGTTTTCTTGTTTTTCCCAGGAAACAGGATTTGACATTTCATGCAAATTGTCTATCAAAATTTGGCGCCTGCTGAATTTGCCGAGACAATTTGCTCTGGGCAAAATTTATTATAACAAGTTACTTTTTGAAATAGCTTTCTTATTTTTCCCATGAAACGGGAAACGGGATTTGACATGCAAACTGTCTCCAATGGAGACTGTCTGCATGAAATATCAAATCATTTTTGTTTAGGAAAAATAAGAAAAATATCATAAATTTTTCGTCTGCTGAATTTGCCGAGATACTCTAGGTAGAATTTATATCAGACCAGATTTTGATATTTTTTTCTAGGAAACAGGATTTGACAGTTCATGTAAATTGTCTCCAACGGAGACATTGAAATTCTAAATCAGGATTTCTTAAGAAAAACAATAGAAAACATATCATAAAGCCAAATGTTGAATTTACGCAGACACTCTGTGTAAAACTTACAGCAGACGAGGTTTTGATATTTTCTTCCTACTTATTTTTTCCCAGGAAACAAGATTTGGCATGTCATGCAAATTACCTCCAAGCATGAAAATGCAAATCCTGTTTTTTTTTTTTTTTTTTTTTTTTTTTTTGGAGTGGGGGGGGGGGGGGGGGGGAGGGTTTGGAAAATAAGAAAAAAATATCAAACATTTGTCGCCTGCTGAATATACTGAGGCACTGTGGCTAAAATTCATAGCAGAAGATATTGCGAAATATTTTTCTTATTTGTGTCATCGGAGACAGTTTGCATGAAATTTCAAACCCTGTTTTCTGGGAAAAATAAGAAAAAAAATATCATAAATTTGTCGACTGCTGAATTAGCCCAGAGGGTGGTCAAGGTTAAATCAAAAGAAAGTTGCGAGTATTCGGACATACCAGCGTAGACCCAGAGCAGACGCCGCAGTCACTGTTTAATACACTCATCCAGCACTTTTAACCGATTGTAGACTGAATGAACCCCCTCCCCCCCTCACTCACACATATACACACACACACACACACACACACACACACACACACACACACACACACACACACTATATATATATATATATATATATATATATATATATATATATTGGAATATTCTAATTTTGATATTAGGTATGTCAGGCTATGTAATTAGGATAATCCTAGAGAAAAATGGTTGAACTATTTGCAAACAGTGGAGACCCTGATCAGACGCCGCGTTCTGCGGCGTCTGATCGGGGTCTGCACTGTTTGCCAAGTACCCTTTTAGGGATCTCCAGATTACAATGGGTTAAGCATATCAACAGGCAGGAAAAATGGATTTTTTTTTTTTTTAAATTGAAAGACAGGTATATAGTATCCTAATACCACTTGGATTAACGCAGTATTACAAACAAACATTATTATGGGCCAGATGGTCGTCTGCTTAAATAAATGCATTAGACGTGCACACAGAAGGTCGTTGGTTCGAACAACGCTCGGGTAAATAGACCTTTCAGACTATTAACACACCTAGCGGATTGTCAGCATGCCCTCGGTTGAGTGTAAAGTGGGGAGAGAGGTCCTTGATAGCAGACAGCGACACCTAGCTCAAACGAGCTGTACATTTTTTTTTAATTCGGGCTTTACGTCGCTTTCAGCAATCTTTCAGTCATATCGCGACGGTGTCTGGATGTGGCAGGGAGCTCAGTGCTCACTTTTAGAGTGCTGCCTCACTGACACTTGATATGATATCCCACTCAGTCACATTATACTGACACTGAGCTGACCAGGTCTGATTCCTAGCTCTACTTTCTTAATACTGAGCGCCATGCGAAAGAGCAGCTAGTACCATTTTTAAAGTCTTTGGTATGACTCGGCTGGGGATCGAACCCGCAACCTCCCGGTCACAAATCGGACGCTCTAGCAACTGAGCCACTGTACCAGTCGAGCTGTACATAGGCTGTACAAATGCACGGACATAACATGTGGTTGCCTCATGTTTATCGGTTGTCTGGTAACGTTAAAAGTCTGCTAAATAGTAACAAGTTGAGAATTCTTGTTTTAATGCGAAGTTACGGCTCACTGTAAAAAAATCCCGTAGGTTTTTACGGTAAATACTGGTAAATATGTAGAATTTTGCAGGAATTACCTCGTAGAATGGGGTAAGGATGTGTAAGCTTAAGATACGGTGCGTTAGCTTGCGTCCCCAATATATGTCCTATACCTTAAATACCTTGCCCTATAGTGTAATTATTACTGTAAATAATCTACAGGCGCCCGTTAAATTTACGGTACACGTTCTGGCAGCCAGTCAGTCTCTGAGCAGTCAGTAGCCAGTATTTACCGTAAAATCTACACTTTCTACAGTGGGATATCTTTCTACAGTATACATACTATATTTACGGAAAATATCACGAGTATTCGGGCAGACAGATCTGAACAGAGTTGACTCAGATCAGACGCCGCATTCTGCGACGTCTGATCTGAGTCTACACTGTTTGTCATTCATCCGGCTGTTTTTAGACACATCGATATATCTCAAAATGGTCTTAAAAGACAGTACATATAGCATTTCGATTGTCGAAACTTTATAAGTATGGTAGGGAGTCATGGTGTCCGAATAGTTAGGTTAAATGAGGAAATTTGGGAAATCTCAGGTTTCCTTTTATTCTGTTTTTGTATACTTTAGTGTCATCGAATTTTTCGCCAAACGATAACAAAAGTGCAAAATTAATAATTATGAAACCGATAAAGATCTGAAGACAAAATGAAAATCAATAACTATCGACGATTAACAAGCGCGAACAATAATGCGCCAATAACTAAGGTTAACTCACAATAACAATGTGTTAGATGGAAACTGATAATAATCATTCATAACAACTAACTGACGTTTTGTTCCAATTACATATAATTGGGAATGATTTCATTTTTTTTTCTTGTTTACAATTAAAATACCTTATTTTACCCAAAATACACGGATTTACCCACTAACCATACGTGTTCTAATAGCTGAGCAAGTCCATTAGTGTGTGTTAAAAGTGCTGGGAGAATGGAAAAGCATGGCGACCCTGGTCAAATTCCTCCTTCTTTAGGGACAGTCTGCAGAGTTTAGTCAAGCACATTTGTCAAATATTTAGAAAAAATACGATAACATTGTTTTGCTTTCAGTTTTTGCAGTCCATTCAATCAGCGAAAGGAAACTAAATTATCTAGGTGGTTACCTTTCAATATCGAATTACTTTATCAATTTTTCGCCAATTTTCGCCTACTTATCTAGTTAATGATAAATCATCTTTAAGCCGATAATAATCGCACGAGTCTATCTGAATAGGGCCGAAGATACCATACAAAATGGAAAAGAGATAGGTCATTCAAAGTTAAACGTGAGTTTCAAAGATAAACTAGATAATAAGCACACGCTAGTAAGTGGTCGAAAGATTCCATTGCGTTATGAAGTAGTGATTATCCATGATAATCCCACTTTCAAGACGCATTAAGGCCCTGTATTGGTAAACCCTTAAGATAAAATGTAGTTGTATTACCTTCATCACTAAAGAGCTCCTCAGATCGAGCACCACTTATCCGGGCACTTATCTACGCAATAGACACAGCGATTTCTGAAAGCACTAGCGGTAGATCTGGTTCCCAGTTGCGCTTCCATCGGAGCTAAACAATACATCGTATGTAATAAGTATTAAAATGGTCATTGAGTGGTCTAATTACGTTGTTTAGGATGAGCTGAAGTTGTTGTGGTCCTTTCACTAACTACTGCGTTTGCAATGCTATATTTTAATTATTTAGAAAAGAAACAGGTTTGAGGATATACAATAAGAACCACAATCACAGAATGTAGCCTACCCATTAGGAAAACACGCCTATTCAAAAACATAGAAAATTTCACCACCAAAAACTGAAAATTTTCAGATAAAAAACTCTGATATGTTTCATATTTCTGCTCAAAACATAGATTGTGGGTACTCGCCGAGGCGGTTCTAACGAACACCCACAATCTATGCTTTTAGCAGAAATAAGAAAAATAATGTATACCCCTGTAAACCCCAGTTTTACTGTATAAAAGTGGGGTTCAAGTGGGTTAAAATTATATAGGCATTTTTGGTGGTTAAGAGTTCTTTTCAGGGTATGGCTTGGTTTCCAAATTTTATTTTTATTCAAAGACCAGGTTTAGCAAAGCAAAAACATAAAAAATAAGGAAAAACATCACTGTCACCAACACTTTTAGGGAATTTTGGAGGCCGAATGTAGCAACCCCTCAATAGGCAGGTGTAAAAAATTGAAATTTTGATATTTGACCACTTCTTTTGGCTCCAGCAAACACAAACAGAAACGTTTATTTCTTAAAACAATCAGGAACTTACACACAAACATTCTTTCTTCAAATTAGAATAATAAGTTTTAATTCATTATTATAAATATTATAAACCAATCACAGACCGCCTTACATAAAATAAGTAACCCGTTTGTTTTTGTTTTTGTTTTTGTTTGCGCCAATCAGCAGTCCTGACACAATTGGTTCCCTTAGACCTAGAGCCTAATTATTTTACACGCAAGAGACTATTCGCATACACAACAGCAGCATGACTACCGTCAGTATATATAACTAGAATTTGAAGAGACAGGTCTGAGCGATCAGTGTAGTCCCAGATCAGACTCCGCAATGCGGCGTCTGATCAGGGTCTACACTGTTTGCACCTCATTCAGCAATTTTCAAGAAGAAGAACTGAAAGTAAAATAGATTTTTCTTCTTTCCTGCCTCAAGAAGGCTGTGATTCGTGATTGTGGCATGCCGGGGTATCGTCACTTAATTTTTACTAAAATTTCCGGAAAAGTATATCCGAATAATAATTGTGCAAAGAAACCGTTCTCTAAGACTTCAGAGGTACAACAGGATGTACAAGCTTCCTAATAAATTTTGACATGTATACAGTATCATAAAATTCCTAAACGTTGGCCATGGAAACAAAGAATACAAACAGAACCAAAATCGAGAGTCTCGGTTTCAGAGAGACTCTTCATATGACAACAGCTGAATGTACACATATAAAACATAGCATGTGTAGTTTATTTAGACTGGTTCGGATCTACGTTGTTTGTGTGAAGGAATGTGATAAATACCACGTCAGGGAAAGTTTAGTAGAACTAACTTACACGTTCAAACAAACAATTTCGTCTATCAAATTCAAATTTGGAGAAGCTAAAAGTAAGAATTGCATTACTGGACTGCATGTGTACAGAACTGTTATAATCATATGCGGGCAGCTTGAACTCTCAGGTCAGTCTTACTATGTGCAGGCTGATTTGCTTTTTTTTTTTTTTTTTTTTTTTTTTTTGCAGCGTAGCTTGTCTGCCCTGCAAAATCAAAGAACTAGGTAGAGTAGAATTATCATTACGAAAACATGCCTATTCAAATATACTGAAAATTTTACCACCAAAAAATGAAAATTTTCAGATGAAAAATTCTGATATTTTTCATATTTCTGCTCAAAACATAGATTGTGGGTACTCGTTAGAACCGCCTCAGCGAGGCGGTTCTAACGAGTACCCACAATCTATGTTTTGAGCAGAAATAAGAAAAATAATGTATACCCCTGTAAACCCCAGTTTTACTATATAAAAGTGGGGTTTCAGGGGGTCAAAATTATATAGGCGTGTTTTCATGATGCAACAGAGAAACTCCATATGCTGGTTGGCAGCCCAGTCTGGGATTTGGCTTTCTGCCCCGTACAAACCACTTTATTTAGGAACGGTGCAAATAAGAAAAAAACGTATAAATGTCAAAGAATTTAACAACAATATAAAACTTGATAAAACAGCTGTCGCCGAGACGTATAGTTTTAATTAATTGTGGTTTAAAAATCAAAAGTGTTTTACTTTCCATTGTTAAATTGGAAAAAAAAGTAGACAAATGCAAACATAATGTTTCTTATTTGACTTGTTTATCCTTCAGGGTCAGACCAAAACCAGTACCTGTGCGAACAGTGTAGATCCCGATGAGACGACACAGGTATTGTCATAATGAGCCATCTTATCAGGATCTACATTGTTTGCCATTTATTTTTCTTTCATTTTGGAATGAAACCCCTATTTGCAAAAGTGGACATGTCCAAATTCAAGGACCGAAGAGTTCACTTCAGAAACTCAAGGATAAAATGGTTAAATTTGTGGTTCTATTCTGTTGCTTGTGTTGAGGCCGTAAAAAGTATCCCCGTGCTTTAATACAGTGCTATTACTATTACTGGTTCTTCGGGACTATTAGCTCATAAGTCGTGCGAAAAAGCGTTCCACTCAAAGCGGGATGTTATAGTTTGTTTTCTTTATTCCTTATGGACCGACTCAATCAAACCGAATCTGCTATTTTACATTTTTTATTTGTTCAGTATTTTCAAATGATTCCATTTTGAGATTATTTTGTGATCGCTGTCGCTGCGCTTTAGAAGCTTGTTTGGAAGCCATAAAGCGTCTACTCGTACTTGGATAGAGTCATGATTAACTAAACATTCCTATCCTTTGGGACTGTTATACATTATTATATGTGAAAATAGAGTCCGCTCAAAGTTGCTAGGGGCGTAAGTGATGTTGATTCATTTTTTATTATTCCTCTTGGACTGATTCGAAGAATGCGCGTTTATATCTTTTTTTTTCTTCTTCTTCTTCTTTTTCTAATTTCAGTTAAACACCGTCTTTTTATTTGTTCTGTACAAGATTTCCAGTGGATCTCTTCATGGGCATATTTTGTACAACTACTGGAGAATGTACGTTTTCTCACGTTACAGCACAAAAATTCTAAAGACGATAGAGATGATGAGGAGTTTGGTTCTGTCTGAAGAAGGTTCTGTCATTTTGTCCGCACTCTAATACTGTGTCTTATTACAGCCTGCTTTTGTTTCTATTTTCAGTGATGCCATAGATGTGGTGAAGAAAGGAAAATCAAATGTAAAGAGAACGCCTTGTTTGTTATCTTAGGGCTTGATTCCATTCGAGATTTTTAGCATCAGACAAATCAGCCTAGACATATCAACGTTACAGATTCCTTACACATTACACGTACTTGTGTTCATCAGTTTATCTGCTGTGTTAGAAAATGTACCTTTTGACAACACGTGCGCCTAGCGAAGACTCAGATCAGACTGCGCATCCGCGCAGTCTGATCAGGGTCTTTGCTAGACGCTCTGTAGGTGAAGATAGTCAAAGGCACTAGGCACTAGGTTTATTTAGCTAGACAGTGAAGAGTGACCATACTTGCGAATGTACAGGCTGATCTGAGTCTTCACCGAGCAAGCATAATATTATGGCCATTTTCTCACCTTTTGGTTTACTATGCTCTGTCGAAATGTGTCCTGGAAGCAAGGTCGGAGAAAAAAAACAAAAAAAAAAAAAACAGGATCAGCCTGAGTCTATCCTCAGTCGGATCCGAACCTTGGCTGTTCGCTTTCATAATCATAGGATATTGTAGAGAATATATGCTTGTCACAAACTGCAAATCTCCTTGGCATTCTTTCGCGTAAATTTTGGTGAATGAAGAGTGTTAAAGCCAGCTGATATCTAGTCAGAATATATGTGCGCGTAGCTCGAGATGAAAGGGGGTAATAGGAAATATTTTTCTTATTTCTTTACAGAAACATATATTGTGGGTACTCATAAGAAGCGCCTCAGTGAGGCGCTTCTTATGAGTACCACAACATATGTTTGTGGAGAAATAAGAAATAAAGAAAAAATGTCAGGCGAGGTGCTTCTAATGAGTACTCACAACATATGTGTTTGTGGAGAAATAAGTAATAATATCATGTTATAAGTAATAATATCATGTAGAGGGCTTAGTCAAATTACTGTCCTTTCTACATCTTTCGGAAAGTCGTTTTATGCCTGGAGCTTCACACAGAAGAAGTAAATTTGTAAATTTTTGTTGATATTTAATGTAAAACCATTTGTCGTTACTATGTATACACACACAAAAATAGTTTCATTCTATTCATTGGTTTTGAAAAAAAAAAAATCGAATATTTCCATTTCTTTCGTATAGTAAAAATGATTGCAAAATACACAGAAATTGATAGGGCAGGTAAACTTGAGGCAGGTTTTCAATAAGTTCTCATTGTTCAATGTTAAAATTTCTGTAATTTACACAATATTGTTATGGTACATCAATAATTTAAAATCCATAAAAAAAAAACAAAGAAAAAAAAACCAAACAGTAACAAATCTGTCTTCTTACAAACATTTTCCAAAAATCCAGAAATTGCATAGGTCAGACCCATTTTTGGCCATAAACATAAAATCAATTTTACGGTAGATATTTGAAAACAAAGCCGAGAAATAAAAAAGGACAAATGGTTTCTAATAAGACAGTGTCAATCAGAAATCAATGTTTTAATTAAGAATAAAACACCAAACGAAAAACATCTTTCAGAGGTATGTCGAAAGCACAATAAAATGGTTGCGTAGGACCCAGCGTCTGTACTAAAACGATTCCAGGGCATACAAGTATATGTATTCTATTTCCCTTAAGTACTTGGACAGACGGGCTTGAGCAACAGTGTAGACCCAGATCAGACACCATAGGACGCGATGTCTAATTAGGGTTTACGCTGTCATTCATATAGAAATCATTCAGACAGGTTGAGAGGTAGTAAAGTGTACTTGTTCAAATAGGAAATGTACGCTACGAGGTATGTTGACTGAGTATTTAGGGTAGATACAGTTGTATGAGGTGAGGTTATTCATGTAGTTTTATTATTTTTCCTTGTAACACAAGTACGAGTGACATTTCTAGTCCTTTGTGTGGCCCGCGTCCGGTGAAAAGGCGTTTCGGAGCAAACATGAACAGTAAAGAACACGACTAGCCAACGAAGACACACAGTCTGATCAGGACAGTTGCTGTACATAGATATTTCCCATAATGCCCATTTTGCAAGCAAGCAACACAGGCCCTGGTCAGAATGTGCGGATACTTTCCCCATACTAAATACATATTTTGACATGGCGTCGATCATGACTGCGATGTTGCGGAAATTTGCATATTTCAAACCCTGAATGAAACCAAATCTTGATATGAAATTTGATGATAATATCTTTCCAAATAAATTATGCAACCTTTTGAAAGATATTTTTGATTTCAAATTAAAATAAGCAAATAAACATTGTCATGACAAGTTGACAGGTATAGAAATAACATTCGGCAAGCTTCGTCAGATGATGGTAACTACAACGGAGATTACCGGAATCGGGCTTGTTAGGCTGATATTTTGGCCATTTTATACAAGGTAGATAACTTTTGTAGCTTCGTTTTTGTCTTCGTGCACACAAAACCCCTTCTGTAAAGGCTCCACTCGAAAAGGAAGGAGGAGCAACTTCTTTTTTTTTTCAAGAGCAGGCCCCTTTTCCGAAGGGAGGCAAAACAATTTTGGTAGAATTGACTCCCGTTAACGTGTATACATTTCTCATAAGCAATAGAGCTCAAAACTCCTTACATACAGTAAAACCTTAATGGTTCGAACACCGATGGCTCGTTTATCGTGGCTAATTTGAACTCGTTTATGAGCCCCTGGGAAATTCTTGCGTTAGCGCAAGAAAACAAATACTTCGGAATAATTTAGGGATCTTTTCCAATTTTATCATGAAGAATGTATGTTGTGTGTACTCTTTTAGAATCGCATCATCGAGGCGATTCTAATGAATAAACTCAACATTACTTTATAGAAGATCGAAAAGACAATCCTAAATTATCCCCATTTGTCTTCTAACCTGGCGTTATAACTAACCCTCAGTGGCTCGAACTACTCATGTCTCGAACAAATTTCTGTGATCCCAACGATGTTCGAGGCATTGAAATTCGAATGTACATAATAGAATATAATACTTTTATTCACCAGTCAAGGACCCTCTCTGGCATACAAAAATGCATATTAAAATTTGATTGAAAGACATACAACCGCTAAAATCTACAACCTTTACATCATAAACAATAATAGCTCTAAACATGTGCTCAATCTGATTAGCGAGAGGGTGGGGGCTAGGGCGGGGGAGCACGGGGGGATAGCATTTAGCCGAAATCTTCTTAGATGTTATAAAACAACATTATAAAAGCGAACAGATTGCGAATTTGCTTTGTCCCACACACAACGTAGCAACAACCGCGTTTCGACATCGACGCAACATAATAACGTAGTGGCGACGTCGAAACAGCGTAGTTGCGATGTTTTATGTTTGTTGGGAAAACATACTCAAGAAGAATCCTCAAAATCAATTAGATCATCAATTTTCGATAATTGGAATATTTTGGGAGATTCGTTTTATTGTTTTCCTCTGTAGCATCTTAAAACTACAGTGATTTTCAAAATCAATTTTTTTCTCAGCCAGTGAAAAATTACTTCACTTAATGGCCGCAGGATGAAATCTGTCTCACGCGCAGAGGGATCAGAGAATTCTGTTGTATGGTCTGTTTTTATCTGGTACATTAATTGTCATTTCTTTGCCAGATGGGATGATAATTATTATTATTTTTCATCTAAAACTGAATAAATTGTAGGATCACCAGACCGTATAATAAAGGTACGTGCATCATGCCCTGAACAAAGAAAGACCATTAGTAATACCATCACGAAAACATACCTGTATAATTTTGACCTCCGCAAAACCCCACTTTTATATAGTAAAACTGGGGTTTACAGGGATATACATTATTAGTAGTATAGTGCGCCCTATACTACTATTATTTTTTTTATTTCTGCTCAAAAACATAGATTGTAGGTACTCGTTAGAACCGCCTCACCGAGGCAGTTCTACCGATTACCCAAAATCTAAGTTTTGAGCGAAAGTGTGAAAAAATATCACAATTTTTATCTGAAAACTTTCAGTTTTTTTTTTATGGTAAAATTTTCAATATATTTGAATAGGCGTGTTTCCGTAATGAATTGAGAAAAGCGTAGGCCTAGAAAAATCCTATATATCTTGTGCATCAAGTTTGTTTTTCACCAACAAAATTTTAAGGCAATGAATACAATTTCGGGTGATGTAACTCTGCCTAAATTGATTTGTGCCCTTCTGAATCTACTTTAAAAGGAAAGAATTTTCTCCCCTTGGGAGAAAATTCTTTCCTTTTATAGTAGACCTCTTTTCAGAAAAGGAGCAAATTCTTTCCTTTTAAAGTAGACTCCTTTTCAGAAGGGGATTTCTGTACAGGAAATCAAACAGGAAGTCATAAAAGTTGTCTCCCTTGTAAAATATAGCGAAAAACCTACCTTAAACAATATCGGATAATCTACCTTAAACAATATCGGATAATCAACCTTAAACAATATCGGATAATCAACCTTAAACAATATCGGATAATCTACCTTAAACAAAATCGGATAATCAACCTTAAACAATATCGGATAATCTACCTTAAACAATATCGGATAATCTATCTTAAACAATATCGGATAATCTACCTTAAACAATATCTGATAATCAACCTTAAACAATATCGGATAATCTACCTTAAACAATATCGGATAATCTACCTTAAACAATATCGGATAATCTACCTTAAACAAAATCGGATAATCTACCTTAAACAATATCTGATAATCAACCTTAAACAATATCGGATAATCTACCTTAAACAATATCGGATAATCTACCTTAAACAATATCGGATAATCTACCTTAAACAATATCGGATAAACAACCTTAAACAATATCGGATAATCTACCTTAAACAATATCGGATAATCAACCTTAAACAATATCGGATAATCTACCTTAAAGAATATCGGATAATCTACCTTAAACAATATCGGATAATCTACCTTAAACAATATCTGATAATCAACCTTAAACAATATCGGATAATCTACCTTAAACAATATCGGATAATCTACCTTAAACAATATCGGATAATCTACCTTAAGCAATATCGGATAATCTACCTTAAACAATATAGGATAATCTACCTTAAACAATATCGGATAATCAACCTTAAACAATATCGGATAATCTACCTTTAACAATATCGGATAATCTACCTTAATCAATATCGGATAATCTACCTTAAACAATATAGGATAGTCTACCTTAAACAATATCGGATAATCAACCTTAAACAATATCGGATAATCTACCTTAAACAACATCGGTTAATCTACCTTAAACAATATCGGATAATCTGCCTTAAACAATATCGGATAATCTACTTTAAACAATATCAGATAATCTACCTTAAACAATATCGGATAATCTACCTTAAACAATATCGGATAATCTACCTTAAAGAATATCGGATAATCTACCTTAAACAATATCGGACAATCTACCTTAAACATGCCAATTTAAGTCACCTATAATGTTCTGATTGATCTGTGATTCACATTTGTTTTGTACATGTACAATTGCACTCATATTATCAGATTGACAATGCAAATTGCATCTGTACACGATTGTCAAAGTGCGCATGCGCATGTACGTGTAATATTTATTTTATAAGCAAAGAAACGACGAAATACGTAGAATTAATCACACGCTGCGAGAATGGAAGACTGCGATATGAAATGCTAAAATTTATTTATTTATTTATTTATTTTATTGATTAATTGATTGATTTATTGATTTATTTATTTATTTATTTATTTGTTATTTATTTATTTTTCTTGTTGCTCCGCATACATTGTATTCATCACCTTAACCCCTGAGTTGTCCTTTCAATTGAAACAACAACTGGCTGCCGAATCGAGCGTCCAAACACTTCTGGATGAGTGACAAACAGTGTAGACCGAGAACGGACCGCGGCGTCTGATCTGAATCTGCACAATTTATGCAGGCTTGTCTGTCAAAACAAGTAGAGCAAATGCTATCAAAACTGAGCATACTTTGGAAAATAGTAGTCTCGATGTGACAGACTGATGTACATATCAAATGTTCCGGGACACAGCCTTTTCTACACCTAACGAATACTCGGATCACCATGCGCATCTGCATAGTCTGATCAGCGTCTTCGCATGGCACTCTGTAGGTAGGCACGGATCCAAACCGTCATCAGGCGGACAGCGAAGACTCTGATCAGACTGCGCGGATGCGCAGTCTGATCTGAGTCTTCGCTGGGCGCACATGCAGTCTTGTAAGAAATGCTGTGCCCCTGTTCTAATATCTATGCAAAACTTGTACATATCATGTATATACTATTTATTGTATTTATAAAATGTATACTAATTAACATAAAATACATATGTCTGGTATATTGGATCCTTTCTTTTTGTTTTGTTTTTGTATTATTGAGCCTCCTCCTGAGTTGTGGCTTCTGGGTATATCAGAGCAGCACAGGCCTCATCAGCCTGAGCATGCGCAGTCTGATCAGAGCCTTCATGTATTGGCTTTAAAAAAGAATCGAATATTTGCACTTTTCCCAAAAGCTAATATGGCTGTGCACACAGATTATGCAGAAATTGGTAGGGTAGGTATATTGGACGCAGGTTTTCAACAAGTTCCACTTGTTCATTTTTAGCTAGCCGAAAGTACAAGGGGCTATAGCGCTTATACGAATTCCAATAATGCACTATTTATAGACTTACTAATTTTAGCATCCTGCAACATCGCTGTGACGTCATCGATTTCGGACAAACACTCTTTACGAAATGTGTTTAATGCGTTATCTAACAGGCAAAACCAGTATATTGTTGCAAATTTCACGAGTTTTTCTAATGTTCAGAAGTTAAAATTCCATCATGGTGACTACAAAACATTGCTGTTACGGCGACTGTAAGAGTGGTTCTCGGACACTGGAGAAAAACAGCGAAATTCTCTTTTTCGGCCTAAACCAAACAAGGAACCGGAGAAAGCCCAGTTAAAACTGGAAGCAACATGCATGCTCTGACTGATGTTAGCAATATTAAAATTTCATATTAGCCTTTTCAAAAAAAACCTGTGAAACAGCCATCTCTTGAACTCGGGGGGTGGTGGAGAGGGGGTGTAGGGAGGCGGGCGAGGGGGTAGGGGGGAACTTAGGTGTGCGAGTCAGTATTTCAAAACCTACCCCGTTCATATACCTGGCCTTTGAAAACACGGACCCATTGATATACTAAATCGTCTGAAATGTTGACCTATTTGTATACTGTCCTTTGATTTTTTGTACCCATTTATTGCTGGTTGTCAGACAAATATCACAGTCAATTCATTGAATACCAAGAGAACAAGCAGCCTCGAAAAATCTCTGAGCGAAAAATATGTGAATATACCAGGATGTCAGAAAAATGGGGCCTTTCACATAGGAATCCTGAAAAATCGGGTCATGCATATACTTTTTGTTGAAAAAAAGGGGGCCAATCATATAACTGGCAGCGCTGAAGAAAGGGCCATTCGGCACGCACATCCGTACTATGACATAGATAGGAAATTACCACCCCCACCCCCCTCCCGCCCCACACACACACCCTCCTGGAGATCGTGAAAGTCCTTCTAAACCTAAAACACTACATCACTTCAATGTTGAGTACGCAAAAAAGATGATAAGATGGTCAATTTTTACATTGGTTAGACGTACTTGCAGTTCATGTGTTTATGGAAGTTTTTAGGGGATTGATGCAAAATACAGCAAACAAACAAAAAAAATCAAGCCTGGACTAAAACTTAACGCTTAGCATGCCATTATGAAAACACCCCTATTCAAATATAAAGAAAATCTCACCTCCAAAAACAGAAAATTTTCAGATAAAAAACTCTTGATATTTTTTCATATTTCTGCTCAAAACATAGATTGTGGGTACTTGTAAGAATCGCCTCGGAGAGGCGGTTCTAACGAGTACCCACAATCTATGTTTTTAGCAGAAATAAGAATCATAATATATACCCCTGTAAACCCCAGTTTTACTATATAAAAGTGGGGTTTAAGGGGGTCAAAATGATATAGGCGTGTTTTCGTGATGCTGAGTTAAATTTCAGCAGACGATATTTTGAATTTTTTTGTCTTATTTTTTCCGAGAAAATAGAATTTGACAGTTCATGCAAATTGTCTCCTCTTAGAATTTGCATGAAATGTCATCCTGATTTGACATTTCATGCAAGTCTAAGGAGACCATTTGCATGAAGTGTCAAATCCTGTTTTCTCGGAAAAAAATAAGAAAAATATATATTAGAGTTTTATGAAAGGAAAAAATTAAACTCGCTGCCATTGTGTGTATTGATTGTGTGTCCGAAAATCGTCACGTGACCGCGTGGGCTATTTTAAGATATTGGTTTTTCCTTTTCATGACGTAGGCAGCCTGGCAATTTGTACAAACGCTATTGTTGTCACCCTTACGTCGGCGTCGACATCTGCGTCGGCGCCGGCGTCACACTTTAAAATTTTACGACAAAGTTTTTTTTAAACCTTCATATCTCAACAACCACTAGCCAAAACCCTTTGATGTTTGGAATATAATCATATAATAGCATATCCTTCTATTCCGTAACATCATATTACAGGGTGGGGCCCTGGGGTGGGGCTTAGAGGTGAAAATTAAGTTAAACTCACTTTAAAGTTTTACGACAAAGTTTTTTTCTTAAAACATTCATATCTCAGCAACCACTGCCTAGAACCCTTCTATATTTGGAATATAATAAAAGCATAGCCTAATCTTTTATTCTGTAACATCATACTCCAGGGTCGGGCCTTGTGAAGACTGTGAGGGATAAAAACTTAAGTCACACTCACTTTTAAGTTTTACGCCAAAGTTTTTTGATCATTCATATCTCAGCAACCACTAGACAGAACCCTTTCATATTTGAAACATAATTATACCATAGCATAACCTTACATTCTGTAACACCGTAAACCAGAGGTTGACCCTGGAGCGGGTCTTAGTGGTAGAAAAGTAGGTCACACACACTTTAACATTTCAAGACAAAGTTTTTTGAATATTTATCATCTCAGCAACCACTGGACAGAACCCTTCCATATTTATAACAGAACCATAGAACCCCCGCCCGCTCCACCCCCCACTCCCCCCCCCCCCCCCCCCATACACACACAAACGCTTATCCACACATAAAAAAAAATAAAAATAATAATTAAAAAAAAAAAAAAAAAAAAAACAACAACAAAAAAACGGCTTTCCAATTGATGCCGATAGTAGTTATATTAGCAATATTGTGGAATTAGGACCTGGCCTCGAGGTTATAGTATTTTTCATGCTCAACTCAGCTGAGCATGAAAATTGTCCTGCTAATAAATGTCAATTTACTAACAATTGCAAATTCTTTCTTGCTAAACATAGCTGAGCATGTGATGTCTCTGCTAATAAAGATGAAAATGCCATTTATTGTTGGCATGTTCATATTTATTAGCAGAGAAAATTTCAGGCTCAGCTGAGTTGAGCATGAATAACGTTTTATAACCTCGGGGCCTTATGATACTATTTGAAATGAAAAATATATAAAATCGCGTTTCATTGCTTTGTATAAAATATAAATCATTGATGCTATTTTATTAATAAATTATTTTGCCTAATTAGAAGTTTTATTTGTATGTTCCACACGACGTAAAGGATGCTATAGCACACATAATATGCATAATGCACAGGGTTTCCGGCTGTTTTTGTGTTGAGGCTTCTGATCTGGGTCTGCACTGCCTGCCAATTACTCTTTGTGGGGTCTCTAGGCTAACAACAACGACAACAACAACACACACACACACACACACACACACACACACGCACACGCACACGCACACACACACACACACACACAAATAAAAATAGATAAAGCACCTTATCCGACCTGCGAAGATTTACTGTTTGGTCCTGTTTGCCATTCAGACAGTATATAAGGTGTGGATGCGCCATCAGGTAGTAAACTGATTTAAGGATAAGTATGGTAAGGATGAAGTGGTCCAAATAGTTTTGATAAATACAACAGACTCTAAAATCTGAAGGTCAGAACTTGGCCCGTAAGCATATTATGAGCCTGCTTTTTCGGCCATGCTTATCGCATTCTGCCATCAGACACCCCGGTCGCTTCATGGTATTTTAACCTATTTTAATTTGGAGATTGCCAAACGGGCAATTGATAAACAGTGCAGACATGGTCAGGGTTTACACTGTTAGCATTAAATACAGGAAATTCTATAAAACATAGTAATAATAAAACCTAACCAGACACCATGCTTGCAAATAGACCAGTCCAAAGAATTGTGGTAGAAGAGTCGACTCGACTTAAGTGGGTTAAACCCAAAATAACTTGGGTGTGAGCTCCATGTAGGTGTACTAATGTGTCTGCAAATATTACCAACCCAAAGTGGGTTCGAACACCCCAACCTTCCATTTACAAGCCGAGAGCAATAATCACCATTCTATCCAATCCACATACAACTTCAGTGGGCTTCTCCTGGTGTAATAATCAAGACAAACGGGGCTTTATACCATGTGCGAACTGTGACAGCTGTTCATACTTTATAAGCGAACAGCGAACGCCCCAGAGCAGCCTGTACATCCCCAGCGTCTGATTAGGGCTTTCTCTTCCACAGTAACTCTTGGTTCTTTAAGCGAACAAAGAAGACAGTTATTGCTACTCACACCAGGAATAATCTTCAAAAAATTATCCATAGTATCACTTCGAAAATAGGGGCTACTCTTAAAGGAAAGAATTTGCTCCCAGAGGAGCAAATTCTTTCCTTAAAGAGTAGCCCAAAATTTGAAAGTGATAAATTATTTTCTTTTTGAGCAGCCTAATTGGTAAAAATGCAAAATATTTTATGGTTGTTAATGCCTCTTTATAGCAAATTATTTTATTTTTCTTACGCATACTACGCACATGCGTATAATGTGCGAAATGGGTGCTACGCCTACGGTGCGGATGCACATGTTGATCTTGGACTTCCTTGTCCGCATAAGTGACATTTTCTTGCGTTGGGCCTTATAGCAGTGTAAAGATATTCAAGACATGTGAAATAAACATATCTTATTTCTATAGCTAGGTATATTAGATAATAAAGTTGGACAGCTCGCGTGCCTACTATGATATATTATCACTTAAACGGATTCAAAAACGACAGGTGGTGGTTGCGGTCTCGTGATAATGTACATTTCAAGAGAAACTGCGAGACTTCACGCCTCCACTTTTATAACGCATGCGCGGTTTATTTAGATAAGCGAGCCTAGGAAAGTTTAATTAATCATCCCTTTGTTGTTTAACCAATCAAAACGAAGTGTTTTACTAATATTAGTGATGTATGTATGAAGCCAGCTGAACGTATTTAGTAAAATTAAGCATAAAAATAAACATTTGAAGTAGTTTTGCAAGTTTTATGTATTTGAATGATTTTACATAAAGTAACAGGCAGCTGCTGGGCTGAAATGATCGTTTAATCTATTTGGAAATGCTTGACTTACCAACATATACACGACTTTGTTTTTGTTCAGGAATATGAAAAAAAAAAAAAAAAAAAAAAAAAAAAAAAAAAAAAAAAAATAGAAAAGAAAAAAAGAAAAAAAAAAAAAAAAAAGAAAACAGATAACAAATCGATTCTTGTGATCAACAAGGGCAATGCATTTCTGCTGCATATGCAAGAGAATACTTTAGGTATCCACTGTATTGGGGCAGATAGGCCTGAGCAAACGACATAGATCCTGATCAGACGCCACAGAACGCGGCGTCTGATCAGGGTCTACGCTGTTTGCTACTCACACAGCAGTTTTTAGACATATCAACAGATAGTAAAATGAACTTGCTCAACATGTGGGACAAGTATATTCAGGAATTTAGGTGTCCAAATATTTAAGATAAATGTGGTAAAAATATGTTTTCATACGTGCTCCATGGTACTTTGATTTCAGTTTTTTTTACTTTGTAGAAACATGATCAATAATGTAGACAATTAAATGAATAAGTAAATTCAAACTCTATATTATTTGTTCACATGCATTTTATATTTTATCTTTCGCTGAAGCGCTAAACATTTCGCTGCGCACGCAAGTCTGTACGAACAAAAACGTCTCCACAAACATACACGGCGGTACTAATGACTACTACTACAACTGCTACTGCTACTAATACTACTACTTCTACTAATACTACTACATGTGTCGTTTTGTCGACAGAATATACTTAAAAAAGCAACATGCTAAAATAAAGTTTTGGTCCAAAAGTATGATTTTTCTGTCACGTGACAGACAGACAGACAGACAGAGACTTTATAAACCACAGTTTTCCACTGCTTGATACATTAAACGAGGCGATTGTGCTGAACACTGAAAACATAAAATCACAAAAAAATACAATTAAATATTCCTATTCTATGCCAAGAGCAAGATATGTGTAATTAAATTATGAACAGTTAAAACCCGGCGTGTACCGGTAGACAAAGAAACATACAAGGGCCTTGTCATGAGAGAAAGTGAAAAAAAAAAAAAAATGTGTTCGGGACATATCCGAACAGTTAAGACACAGACCAGCGAGCGAGGCATCATAATTTAAGCAGAGTCTTTCGTATATCAGAATGTCCAATTATTTTCGAAGCGAACGCGGAAGGCCCTGATCAGACTGCGCGAATGCGCAGTCTGATCATGACATTCGCTGTTCGCATATGCCCTTAAGGCACAGTGGTGCGACTCACATATTGCCACAGCGAAGGCCTAGACCAGTGTACGTATAGGGCCTGACCTGACAGCAGATTGTATTATACTTATATCAATAATCATCTTACCAAAAGTGAGAGTACTAAACATACCAGCCTGTTAGCATTCAAGTTTATATATATATATATATATATATATATATATATATATATATATATATATATATATATATATATATATATATATATATATATATATATATATATATATATAGTATCGGGTAGATTCTGAGATGCCCCGGATGTTGTTTTGATTGGGGTTTGCTGGGGTATACACATTACGAAAACAAATATACTGAAAATTTTACCACCAAAAAATGAAACTTTTCAGATAAAAATCTCTGATATTATTTCATATTTCTGCCCAAAATATAGATTGTGGGTACTCGTTCGAGCCGCCTTGACAAGGCGGTTCTAACGAGTACCTACAATCTATGTTTTGAGCTGAAATAAGAAAAATAATGTATACCCCTGTAAACCCCTGTTTTACTATATAAAAGTGGGGTTTAAGGGGGTCAAACGTATATAGGCAAGTTTTCATGATGTTAAAGTTGTTCTAGAACAATTGACGAAATATCACTGATCCTGATTATCGTGAGCATCGTACAGTCCCAATACGTTGATACCGAATTTACCCAAAATACTAGGAAATATCAACTTTTCATATTTGTTCTGAAGGTTGAAGAGCGGATTCTAAAAGGACTGAGCCTTGACAGCAATGTCACGCTCTAAGAACGGAAGCTACCAGCAGTGTTAAGTCCATTTAATTACATCGACGAAAACATACCTATATAATTTTGATCCCTTAAACCCCACTTTTATATAGTAAAACTGGGGATTTACACGGGACATACAATTATTTTTCTTATTTCTGCTCAAAACATAGATTGTGGGTACTCGTTAGAAACTCCTCGCGGTGCAGTTCTAACGAAGTACCGACAATCTATGTTTTGAGCAGAAATATGAAAAATATCAGAATATGTATATGAAAACTTTCAGTTTTTTGGTGGTGAAATTTTCAATATATTTGAATAGGCGTGTTTTGTAAATGTATTGTGTCATAGAAAGCTAGACGTCGTTGGTGTGGTACATGTTCGAGTTTCTGGCCTAGAAGGTACAATTCGGTTAATAGTTGGACCTTTGATCCGAGCAAAGACAAATCAATACGTAGTATTTATATGGGGTATTACACCAAATTATTCTGTAAGCGGAGGGCAAAGGCACCTTTTGTCTTTGCTCGGATCAAAGGTCCAACTATTAACCGAATTGTACCTTTAGGCAGAAATGAAATGTACCACCAACGACGTCTGTTTCTATGAAATCATTACAACACGCCTATTCAAATATATTGAAAATTTCACCACAAAAAAACTGAAAGTTTTCATATAAATATTCTGATATTTTTCATATTTCTGCTCAAACATAGATTGTCGGTACTTGTTAGAACTGCACCGCCGAGGCAGTTCTAACGAGTACCCACAATCTATGTTTTGAGCAGAAATAAGAAACATAATTGTATGTCCGTGTAAATCCCAGTTTTACTATATAAAAGTGGGGTTTAAAGGGATAAAAATTTTATAGGTATGTTTTCGTGATGCATTAATATTGCACCGTATTTATCCTAAGTATTCAGAAAGAAAGGCCAGACTAAATAGAGTTAATCCAGATCAGACGCTCTGTCTGATCAGGGTCTACGAGGCCTATTCAGACCTGTACGTACAAATACATAATTTAAGGTGTGGTAAATACCAGGGCCCAGTTGTTCAAAACTTAACGTTGTTAGCTAACATGACATTAAAATTTCTACCTTGAAATATGGCAAGTACAATTTTTCTGTTTTTGCTGAAAAATATGAGCAGCTTGCAAAAGCTACTGACATTATCAAATGTATTTGAAAACACCTTAGCTACAACAGTTAACATGGTGTCAGGAGATAACTGCCTTTGGAATTCAGGGCCCAGTTGTTCAAAGCCTCGTTAGCTTAACGAGCTCGTTAAGAGTCATTTCGTTAACTAATTTAGAGGATTAAATACACAATATTCTGATATGTTTTGCTGAAAAAATGTGAGTAGCTTTTGCACTGCAAAAGCTACTCATATTTTTTCAGCAAAAAAATTCAGCATATCTGCGTATCACTCGATGTAAATTTTAACGAATCGTTAACTAACGATGTCTTTAGCTTTGAACAACAGGGCCCAGGTTTTCAAATTTGCAGTAAGCACCCGCTTTGTAATCTAGACAATAGTACACTCCCAAACTCTGGTGAAACTTCTGATTAGACTGAAGGATACCCTTCAAGATTTGTAACATTTGTCAGTTCTACATTACATACCCTTGTTAAAAGAATGGCATTATATGTACCACCGTAATCTATTCAGATTCAGATTCAAACATCCAAAACGCTGTCGACTATGGTATGACGCATATTTGAGCGTTTGTAACAGTAACTGTTGTAAAAGTGTCGGAAGGGTAATCCAAGGGTCCCGTGTTCGAGCCTCTTTGGTCCATGACTGGGGCACCAATGTATGGGCAGGAACCTCAGAAAACGTACATTTTGACATATCCGCCCAGCGAAGATTCGGACTGCATTCGCGCAGTCTGATCAGAATCTTCAATGAGCGCATTTTGGGTAGCCAAGGTTGGAAAGTTTCTTCATGCGGACAAGGAATACTCTGATTAGACTGCGCGGATGCACTGGTTGATTTGTGTCTTCTTTGGAAGGAACGTATCTCACTCTGCGGCCCGTTGAAAGCTTCATTACGAAAACACGCCTATTCAAATATACTGAAAATTTTACCACCAAGAAATGAAAATTTTCAGATAAAAAATCTGATATTTTTCATATTTCTACTCAAAACATAGATTGTGGTACTCATTAGAACCGCCTCGCCGAGGCGGTTCTAACGAGTACCCCCAATCTATGCTTTTGATCAGAAATAAGAGAAACAATGTATACCCATGTAAACCCCAGTTTTACTATATAAAATTAAGGTTTAAAGGGGGTCAAAATTACGAATATAAGCGTGTTTTCGTGATGTAATAGATGTTTGCAAGAAATAAACAATGCTGTTCCCTATTTAATTCTGAATTTTCATGTATAAATGTATTTTCCGACAAAACATAAACATAATCTTTATGTTTAAATATCTTTTAAAATTAGGTCGCCACAACTCCTTACCATACTTGTCCTAAAATTTTACACAGTTCAATATACTGTCTGCTGATATGTCTAGAATAATGAATGACAAGCAGTACAAACCCTTGCGGCGTCTGATCTGGGTATATTGTGTGTTCAGACATAGCCCTCCAAATAATTGGGATAAATAAGTTTAACCAATTTATGCCGAATGGTCTTTGCTACCCTCTCTCTTTGGACCGGTCCATTTGCAATATATGGGGTGTCTGGTTACTTTTTATGATTACCATGTTTTATAGAAATTCTAGTATCTAATGCAAATAGTGCAGACCCTGATCAGACGCCGCGTTTTGCCAAGGTCTCTTTTATGGGACGCTGAGCATAAATGGGTTGACTGACTGACTGTTCAGATTTTGAACGTTACCAGGCAACCCACATAGGGGCAACGCCACAAATGGGTTGAAAATACAAAATATTTATATATGGTCCAAGGGAAATAACTGCAACAGAAACTTAGTTTTTCAATCTGTGGTAAGCAGCCGCTTTGTACGTAAGGAAGATCGATCTTCTCTCAGATGGTTCTGTTCTTTTACTGTCTATTTTACATCTCCTGTGTACTTTTGAAGAAAGTATGAAATAATTTTCATCCGCCATTTTCACGCATGTATTCAACTGTGTTGTATTTGACAGAGGAAGTCCTAGACTAGCTACGAATCTGATAATAAGTTTCTTATCATGTTTTATTAAAATATTAGGATTAGGAAAGGAACTAAATAAGCTTTTATGCTTTCGTTCTAATCCTATTGTTGTACTTTTGTATGTGTTGTATATGTAAACATTTCGAAAATAAATATGTTTAAACCAAAGGATAATCAACTTTTTAATGATGGCAAGCCAATTTTATTTGGTAGAGTCTCCAATTCATGTACTGGCTAGATAAAATATTATACTTTCAATCTAATGCAAATAGATGCAATATTATTCATTTTAACGCCTAATGGCTAGGCTAGTGAAGGCCATAACTATGTTGTGAGAACTTGTGGCCCACCCCTACCCCTGTTCTGTATATGTTATAGCAATAGTACATACTAAAAGGAACTGGACACCTACGGTAGACTTTTCACCATCTTTCACAAGGGAGATAATTTTTGTGATTTCCGATTTGTTTTCCTGCTCATTAATGTCCTTCTGAAAAGGTCCACTCTAAAAGGAAAAAAAATGCTCCTAAAGGGAGAAAATTCTTTTCATTTAGAAGGGACCTTTTTCCAGAAGGGACGGACAACTATTTTGGCAGAACCGTTTTTCCCTGGAAGTATATCCCTTCCTCTCAAACTAAAATGAAAGTATCCATCACGAAAACACGGCTATATAATTTCGACCCCTTTAAACCACAACTTTATATAGTAAAACTGGGGTTTACAGGGGTATACATTATTTTTCTTATTTCTGTTCAAAACATAGATTGTGGGTATTCGTTAGAACCGCCTCGGCGAGGCGGTTCTAACGAGTACCCACAATCTACATTTTGAGCAGAAATATGAAAACTATCAGGATTTTTATCTGAAAATTGTCAATCTTTACGGTGGTAAAATTTTCAATATATTTGAAAAGGCGTGTTTTCGTAATCTCTGTTTGCAACAATTGATATGTCCTAAATTAAAAATGGAAGAGTCCAGTTCATACATTCAGGGTTGTGAGTGTTATTCTTGCAGTAGCTCTGTATCTCTGAACCGACTTTTTCTCTGCTTTTCTTTGTATGTTATTTTTGTTACTTTTGTCGTATTGGTCCGACTGGTTTTTCTGTTGGGAATAATTTCCAGCACTGGGTTAGAGTCTGGTGACGAATCGTGAAGGAACAGATTTCTGTCGCCAACTCGACCTGTCTTGACAACAAACTGTAATAAAAATGAAATAAAAGAAACTGCTATAATAATAATAATAATAATAATAATAATAATAATAATAATAATAATAATAATAATAATAAAAGCAACAACCAAAAAAATATATATATATTTACAAACAAACAAAAAAAAAAAAAAAAAAAAAAAAAAAAAAACAAAAAAAACAAAAAAAAAAGAAAAATAAAATTACAAAAAGAAATAAAAGAGTGAAATTAAACAAAGAGTTTGCGTTACATGGATTTTTTTTTCACTCTTAATTATGACAGCCAATCTCGTCTTTTTCCATTCATACGAGGGTACTGCAAAAACATTTGTCACTGGGTTCGGATTACTTCAATGCTACGTTTTATCAAACATATTTTTCAAAGTATTCCCCCCTTTACTGAAACACATTTTTGTAACCTTTTTACCCAGTCGCGAAAAGCAGATAAATAGTCTTTTTTTGGTATCTGTGGGAGACACTGATAAATAGCGCTGCCAAGAGAACTTCTAGATGTATACTTATTTCCAGAAAACATTTTCTTAAGCCTTGGAAATAAAAAGAAGTCACAGGAACTCAGGTCAGGTGAATAAGGTGGATGGTTTAAAACTTTCACCTTTTCAGAAGCCAAAAAAGACTTAACAACCTTACACTTATGAGAGGAGGCGTTGTCATGTAAAAGGTGGAAATCCTGACCATCCTTTGCTTGGTCGTTTCTTATTGTAAAACTCTTTCACTTTCTTCAGTACAGAATTCTTGTAGAATCGGCCAGTGACTGTATGACCAGATGGACAAGGCACTTGAACGACTGGCCCATTTGAATTAAAGAAAATTGCGTACGACATCTTTTTCGAACTTATGATTCTCTTGGCAATGCAAGGGCGTTTTTGATCTTTTCGCTTCCATTGCTTATTATCAGCCCTTCTTTGTAGCTGAAACATGTGCACCCAGGTTTCATCACTTGTTAGAAAGTTAGAAATAACCCGACTATTACAGCCTTTGTATGTTTTCAAAAGTTCCCGGGCACATTTAAGGCGTTGTGTCTTTTGCCCCTCAGTGAGCGAATGAGGTACCCACCTAGCGCAAACCTTTCTCAGGCCCAAACGCTTTTTCAGAATTGTTTGCACACTGCCTTCTGATATGCCAGTACAACTAGCTATATCTTTGACAGACAATCGCGCATCCTGTTCGACCACAATCTTTACAGCAGCGATGTTAGCCTAACAGAGGTTTTAGGCCTTCCAGGACGGGTATCATTTTCAACAGAAAATTTCCCAGCTTTAAAAGCTTTAACCCACCTAAAACTGTGCGCATTGAAATGGTCTGAGGTCCATATATACCACACAATTCATTAAATATCTGCTTTGAATCTATATTAAGCCTAATGCGGCATTTGATATAGCTACGAATTTCAGTCTTCTGTTCCATGTTCCAATGTAACAAGGAAATTGGTCAGTGTATATGACTGCATCTATTTCAATTTGAAATAACTCGGTCAGTTGGAAAGCAATTTGCACGAAATAAACGGGTATCGTTAGCTATTCAACACACCATACACGTGCAGTGAAACATTTTTAAAATATACCTGGGATAAAACTAAAGAAGCCTATTAGAGACAGAACTTTTTGCACGACCCTCGTAATTGAAAAACCATCCTCCGAAAAAATTCTAAGTGGTTTTGCCTGCGGTCGAGCCCACGCCATGAAAGCTCTGCCCAGCGGGCACATGACGTAAATATAACGTCGCCTAAACGTCGATGCAACGTTATGACGTTGCATCGACGTTGAGGCGACGTTATATTTACGTCATGTGCCTTCCGGGGACCTTGTACATGTATCCGCATTAGTTAGAGCTTGCATAGCGTGGCTTCGACCAGAGGCAAAGAATAGTTATAAAAAGGAGATAAAAAGACGAAATATCAGTATATCACAGTAGGCATGTGAAACAAGTCGAATTAACCCATTTATGCCTCGTGTTCTATAAAAGGAACTTAGCTAACAGTGTAGACCGAGATCAGACACTGCAGAACGCGGCGTCTCTTCTTACATTAAAACCAGGATTTTCTATATAATAATAATAATAATAATAATAATAATAGTAATAAAGTAACCAGACACCCCTTATATAGAAAATGGACCTGTGCAAAGACTTGGGTTAGAAGAGTCCACACGGCATAAGTGGGTTAAGGGGAGCTGACATTTTTTCAAGGTAGACGACTAAGTCAAAAATGTTGTCTCCGTTTTGTTAAGAGGTATACTCTAAAAGGTAGGAAAACAATTGCTCCTTTTGGGCGCATTTTTTTTTTTTTTTAGGAAACAACCCTTTCAGAAGGAGCTTATCATGCAATTGAGAAAAGAGTTGATCACAAAAAGTTCTTAGCGGAAATGGCGAAAACCCCAAGTATATTTGGCCCCCTTGACGCGTAGTACTTTGTGTAAAAATTGCATCAGACGACATTTTGAAATATTTTTCTTAATTTTCCCAGAAAACAAATTTTGAAATTTCATGCAAATTGTCTCAATTGGAGTCGATTTGCATGGCATGCCAAATCCTGTGTTACCGGGAAAATAAGAAAACATGTCACAATTTGTCGTCTGCTGAATTAGCCCAGAAAGAGGGGAAGGTTAAATGAAAATAGCTTTCACCCCAAAAGCTAGTTAGCTGCAATGTGATAAAAATATCCTATGTCGTGTGCATCAAACGAAGACTCGGATCAGCCTGCTTATCAACGTACGCTGGTCAAAGTCTTCGCTCTCCGCTGGAAGATGCATAGGTACCTGTGCTATCCATGCACGCGGTTGACTCTGATAAGACTGTGTAAATCTTCAGTCTGAAAAATGGGGACTAAAATCAAAGAATAAAAAAATGCTTATTGTGGGGGACACAAATTATTTCCTTTTAAGTGTGTACGGAATTTGCTCATTTTGAGAACGGGTTCTTTCTTTTAAGTCTAGGCCCCGTCTATAGCAGGATTTAAATTGTAGGAAAGTCTGGATTTGTCATCTTTAGAAAGGAAGCACAACGCACGAAAATGGCTCTTATGTAATTTGCGGACAATGGAGGCCCTGATCAGCCTGCGCATTCGCGCAGGCTGATTAGGGCCTTCGTTATCCGCTTACATAATCAATACAATAGTATATATTGACGAACAGGGAATTTCCAGATCAGACTGCACGGATGCGCACGCGCAACTGGTCCGTCGCTGTTCGCATGCGGCATAAAAGCCTTTTTCCCATATTGTGCATCAAAATGTCTTTAACAATTCCCTTAACTCATTCTGCTTGAACAGAGAGCAAATGAGCCAAACATGAGAAAGCGTACCTCAGCATGTGCGCTCAAACAAAACTCAGATCAGCATACGTTCCGCGCAGTCCGACCAGTCGTTATTGTCCGATTTAAGAAACCTTGTAGCCTTAGCTATCCAAACGCGCCCAACGAAGATGTCAATACGACTGCGCGAATGCACAGGCTGATCTAGACTGGCTCCAGTCTCTAGTGACAAAATATTTTTTTTGTCATCTTTAGAAAGGAAGCACAACGCACGAAAATGGCTCTTACCAAAAGTAATATCATGCCTATAAAGGCTGTTCACTAGTGACCAGCCTTTATAGTCATGATATTTTTTTTTGGTTTTATTTTAGAGGATTATCAAACAGGATAATGAGAAAAATATTTAGTCACTGGAGCCAGTCTCAGGCTGATCTGAAAGCACGTGTCCGAAAGAACGTTTTCTGACGTTGAAAGTCACATTGTCACATTGTGATATCTGAACAATGTTATACCAAATTGGATTCTCGATGATGACTTGTTTGTTTGTTTGTTTCAACATAAGTGAAACGATAGAAGGGTGATAATGAAAGAGTCGGTACAATGAAACACGGTACAGTCACGGGCTGAATTTTGCCTCCATCGGGATTTGAACCCGGGACCTCATGATCCGAGTCGGGAGGACTGACCGCTCTACCTTCAGGACGATTAAAAAAATGGATACAACTTTACTCATGATCGTATTAAATCATTATTCCGTATGCTTCAGGTTTTGATGTAAGGGATGCGTTCAGAAGTGCAAATTTTGTTCTGGATCCCTGCACCTAATGACGAGCGCCAACAGAAATAGGAATCCAGGGCAAAAACACTCTTGAGTAATTCGCAGCCAAGCTGAACTGTTTTATCCTAGCTGTTTTGATAAGGTAAATCATTGAATTCAAAGCTGTACACAGTGTATGTAAGTAGTTACAAGGCTTTTCTATCAACAATAATATGAATTAAAGGGGAACGCAATACAAGTTAAATTGTAAATATATCTTGGAGTAAAGTGCTATAAGCCATTTATTTTGATGCAAAATCGGCCCAGAAATAAGGAAGTTATGGTGGTGTGAATATATTTAAAATGGCTGTCATGGATGCCGCCATATTGTAGGCTTTGTGACGTCACACAGCCCAAATTAAATATGCAAAACCAAATTATAAAGGGTTTGTAAGAATAGTTTTGCTACAGATTTTTATAATCTTTTAATTCTAGTGACAAGCTTTCATTTTCCCCAAAATAATCCAACTTTATGAGAAAAACTACCTTTATAGAACGAACTTTAATTTTTATGAAACCTCATTAAATATTCAAAATGGCGGCGCCCATTTCACCAATGTTAAAATATTCAATTGTCAATAACTTACTTATTTTCCACCGATTTTGATCAAATTTGTGTCAAAATTCATTGTTTGTAAAGTTCTTTACTTTAAAGCACAATACCTTTTAAGGTTGCGTTTCCATTTAATACGAGCGTATATCTGGGCGTCCAAAATATCAATCTTTTCCAGCGTGCACAACGTCGTATTAACTTCAATGCAATACCCTGACATTTAAACAACGTTGCATTTACAAAGATGCAACGTCAACATGACATTGCATTGACATTAATGCGACGTTGTATAAACGTCGTGCCCGTTAGGTTGCTTCATATTTAGGTTAGTAAAACTCAATCATAAATAAAACTTCCTTATTAAAAGTATGACATTTTACGATCTTTTCCCTATTCACCAAATGAATGTTACCCTTCCGCCTTTTGTGGTAAAACGGCAAAGTTCAAATGATTTGTGAAAATATAGACATTCTAATCAAAGCACTGACAGCACTGGATGGTCGATTATCTCTGAGTGTACGCTGGGAAAATTGTCCTAAACAGGGACGTACATGTAAGACTGTTTTATTTAATCATTAACTTCTTGTTATTTAAGCAAACAATACAAACCCTAATCAGACGCGATATTATGCAGCATCTGAGCTGGATCTGCGCTGTTTGCCACTGTCTCAGTCAGGTCTTACAGATAACTCTCTTTACGCTGCATTCTGACGTCACAGCGACAAGACTAGCGCGGCTATAAGTAACTGTTTCCTGGATTTCGTCTAACGCGCGGTTTGATCACAGTGGTTAGTGATATTCACGTGGACAACTACCTAAAGGAAAATTTGACGTTTGTATACCAGATTGTAAACATTACGAAAACACGCCTATTCAAATATATTGAAAATTTCACCTCCAAAAACTTAATATTTTCTGACAAAAACTCTGATATTTTTTCACATTTCTGCTTAAAACATAGATTGTGGGTACTCTTTAGAACCGCCTCGGCACCCACAGTACCCACAATCTATGTTTTTGAGCAGAAATAAGAAAAATAATGTATACCCCTGTAAACCCCAGTTTTACTATATAAAAGTGGGGTTTCAGGGGGTCAAAATTATATAGGCATGTTTTCGTGATGACAATCGACACAAAACGCGGCTGTTTGATACACACTCATAATATCAGTGTGCAAGAAAAAAATAATTCTTTCATTATCCTAGAAGGTGTGGACTAAAAAGGACACTTATCTTTCAATGTCCTGGCTTTCTTGTTATTTGAAATTTCCGCCCACCGTGCCAATACCCTCTCTTCCCATTTGCCCGGCGCCATTTCAATAGCCTCTGCTTTTAGCTCGCTGTGATAAATCACGAAAACGCTTGTTCTACTGAATAAGTTCCGAAACGCAAAAGCGTTTATGTAAGCACCACGTTTTAGTCAAATCTATCATTGATTACACGACGAGTTTACTAAAGTGCTCGACGTACACCAAACCAACTTTGCATTTTCAGATGGACCCACATATTATGGTATTAACATTTACCTACCCCACTCTGTGACCGGAATGATCGGACATTTATCGGATTGACAGAGTAAAAATCTTTTACAGCCTCGTCGTAGCCACCATATTTCTCATAGAATTTTCCGGCAAAAGGATAGACTTTTTTCGAACCTTCAAGAAGGGCTGCAGTAGCAGCCTTACCTGTAACCATGGATACAACGTAAACGTCATTACTGCAGACGTTAAACATAAGAGCCGTAACATGTGCATCCGATGAAGACTCAAATCAGTCTGCGCATCCGCGCAGTCTGTTCAGAGTCTTCGTTGTCCGCATGTAGAAATTGTATATTCTTGACTATGCGGAGGCACAGGCTAATTCGAATATATCTAGGTGCACATGGCCGGACCTGCGTTCTCGTACGTTGCAATTGATAAGATAAGACCCATACACACACAGTAACATTTGCGAATAACTTATTTATCATAAGCATTCGGGCAGACAGGCCTTAGCAAACAGTGTAGACCCTGATGAGACGCCGCAGAACGCGGCGTCTCATCAGGGTCTACACTGTTTGCAACTTCTCCAGCAATTTTTAGACATAAGAAGGGATAGTAAATGTACTTTTTTTCAAATTTTAGAGCTAGTGTGGTAAGGTGTCCGAATAATTAGGGTATACACGGTACATACATGCAAAGTGCATAGATTAATATGGATGTTATAATGTATGCGTCATACAGACAACCCTCTTTATACCGACACTCGATACAACGACAAAATTCGTTATAATGACAATTTGACTGTCATGCAACCTTCGCTTAAGAGGTAACAATTAGTCACAAATTGTGCAAGAAATTGTATTCAGTACTTTAAAGAAACTTGTTTTGGATATTTGTTAGAATCGCCTCTATGAGGCGATTCTAACAAATATCCAAAACATGTGTTCTATAAGAAAACAAGAACAGAACAAGACCTTTTTTACATATCAATCTGGCCATTAACGATTCTTTACAACAACACTTTCATTTTAATGGCAATGTCTTTGGGAACAAATGCTGTCGTTGTAACGAGGTTTCACTGTATAAAACAGAGGAAAAAGGATTAAACACCCCACACACAATATATATAAAGCAAACAAAGAAAGAACAACAATAATCACAACCGGCATCACCACCACCATCATCTCCACCAGCACTACCACCACCTCTACTATCACTACCACTACCATCACCACCACCACAACAATAACAAAAATAACAACAACTACAACAAAAACGAGACTGCAGATTCTTACAACAACAACGAGACTACAGATTCTAAAAGGTAGGATCCTTAAGAAGGAAGAAACGAATCGATTGAACAAAGAAACTTAGTTTGTTTGTTTTTTTTTTTTTTTTTGTTTTTTTGATTTGGGTTTTACGGCCCTTTCAAGAATATTTCACTTATATCGAGCCGATCGTTCATCGAAGGTGGGCGAAAACCGGAGAACCCGGAGAAAAACCACCTGACCATCCGTAAGCAGAACTTGGCTTTCCCACATATGACCCGAGCGAGGCTCGAACCACAGCGGTGAGAAACCTAATGGATTAAGAGTCAACTCTCTTATCCACTAGGCTACGGGGGCCCGTTTAAACTTAGTTACACTACCTCTGTTAATGAATAATATTGTAATGTACAATACTGCTCACATCTACATATAGCTCGTTTTAATGTGATACTCCCATAGCCAGAAATACACGTAAGTCGCCCAATGCTATGTTAGAAAGACAACGAGTGGCTTGCTATTTTATCTATGACTGTGTTTTAACCTGTATTTGTGGTCTAAAGGGCCAGGATTATCAATATTTGGGCAATAATTAACCCTTAAAGCACAAAGCAGCAGTTTACAGCAGACTGCATTCTAATGTCGTTTTCAGAGAAAATAAGACGACATTTCATGTGTCATGAAATGTGTAACCCGCTTATCCCTGATAAAACAAAAAAAAAAAAAAAAAAACAAAAAAAAAAAAAACAAAAAAAAAAAACAACAAAGTGTTCAAAGTATGGCCTGCTTTGTTTGCGATTGTTTTTTAAGGTTTTACCACTTTACATCAACAAATAGAAAAGAAGGCAATGGTCAGGAATCGATACAACTACCTAACACCTTCCGTCCAAAACACCAAAAGGAAAGAAGTACACACTTAAAGCCACGACAACACAATCAAAACACTACTAGCAGAAAGCTAAAAGGACAGTTTCTTTCCCAAAATTGGCCAAACGGATATCAAAATGAAAATTTCACCAGGACATACATCCAAAGACATACAACAACAGCACAGCAGAAGCACTGCCTTGGAACGGCCAGAAAAAATTTTACTAGGAGAGCGGGGATGAGGGGCTTGAATCAAATTTACGTGACCACAACCCTCGCCCTTAGTTCTGCTGTTGTTTACACAAGACATTTCTTAAGCCCGCTTGAAGGGTTTCTAACTCAGTCAGTGCAACATCTCCTAGAACATATATATATATATATATATATATATAAAAAACGAATACAGAAATGCAACAACGATAAGGACTCGACAGCAAGAAATAACTGAAATGCTGAAAAAAAAAGTAGGATTCCGGTGGGCCAGAGCCAGAGCATCAGGCCCGAACCGACTTATTTAAAAGTCTTTAGGCCGGCGTGCAACCAAAGAGGGAAGCAAAGTTGTTAACCGAGATTGGGTTAGCTACCATGCATGCAGTCTGTCGTATTACATTTATGTTGTACCCAATCTTTATACATCGAATACTGATTTTACGAAATTGAGTGCTAAAATCATTGCAAGCATACATTTTATTCTGAATTTATATACTAAGTCACCATAAAATTCATGTTCTGATAGGCCTTGTTGCAGAAGAGATTTAAGTACAACATTGAATTTCGAAACTAAATCGAAATGACGTCTACAAAATTTAGAACAAGGCTTTGCGGAGATTATGGTACCGATAACCCTGATTTAGAAGTTTAGCAGTTAATAATTTATTTCGAGTGCTGAAGTCAGTAACATGACTAGACACTCTGGCGAACCGAATTAGTTGCGATATATAAACACCGTAAGATGCTCGACGAGGAACATCCCCATCCCCATCCAAGTAAGGAAAATTTACAATCTCAAAACCAAAATCATCTCGTTTATCATAAATGTTTACATGTAAAATAGACAAATGCAAATCTAAAAACGGGGCATTAGTTTCAAAAGAATTTGCTTTACTTAATTGAAGCTCTGAAGGATAAGTCTGACTGATCAAACCATCAAAGTAGTTATTGTCATATTTAATAAATCGTCCAAATATCTAGACGTCGAGCTTTAAGCTTCAATAACTTCAGATTTCTTTTCTTCAGAGCTCTCTTTCATAACAAAACAAGAAGAAATCAGCCACAAGCGATGCACAATTCATACCCATCGGAATACCCACAATTTGTCTATATAGCGTAATCTTATACAATATTGTCGAGTCGAAATGTGAGAGCTTCACACACTTTCTGACATGATCATAAAGTATAATTTCTATGCTTTTCGGAAGTGAAAAAAACATTTTTCCGTTATATGCAAGGGGAAACCTTCCCTATGAAATGTTCCATTCAGTTAAATCATTTTTATTTAATAAGATTATGAGGTAGTGTAGTGTATTGCGTAGAAAACTCATACGTAGACAGACTTGATGCACGAAAGCTTCTGGATTTTAGTTTATTCAAAGCTTCATTCGAATTATAATGGACCAAACTAGATTCTTACCTGATCTTTCATAGACCTTGTCACAATATTTAATCACATGCTTTTGATAGCAGTCAGACAAGAAGGCAACAATTTAGAAAGTTCATTGGTGGTAAAAGAGCTTGAATTTGCAATAAAGCATGCTTTGTATGGTCTTTTGTGAAGTTTAGGCAATCAATATAACGAAGGAATTCTAAATCTTATTACAGGCCATAAACTCTACATTTTAAAATCCTAAAGGAAAACTCTGAGATAATCTACTAATGACAGGAAGAGATGGAGTAAACAAACTATGACGTACAGCACGCACGTTACCAACTAATAAAACACACACACACACACACACACACACACACACACACACACACACACACACACACACACACACACACACACACACACACACACACTTGTTTACGGCTCCTAGCCTAGGGTGAGCACAATTCTATTTTCATATAAATCGAAATGACCTCAGTGATTCTAAATGACAAGGAAATATAAACTATACTTACACAAAGTACGGGAAGAGGTTTTACGGTCGCCACACAACATGGTAACACGTCGCTGTTAACACACTTAGTCCTTTCGATGTGTTAACGAGGCGGTGAGGCCATGCTGTTTGACGGCCGTAAAATGTCTTCCAGCACGTCTATAGCTTTAGAAGGAAAGCGTAATCGTCTAGTCAAAAAGTTACGGGGCGGTATTAAATCTTCATTTTTATCTGGTTATTATTATTATTATTGTTTTTTTTTTTTTTTTTTTTTTTTTTTTTTGCTCATAGTGTCAACCTAGTAAATGAGCCCTGTATTGGCCGACATTGCAAAATATTAACGTCCATATGTAGAATGCCAGATAATAGTTCACTGAACGTCAGAAAAAAAAAAAGACTAACGGTCACCTTTCAACAATAGCCACCTCTGATAACAAACACCACGAAAACACGCCTATATAATTTTGACCCCCTTAAACCCCACTTTTATGTAGTAAACAGAAAAGGTAAGAGAAAAGTAAAACTGGGGTTTACAGGGGTATACATTATTTTTTTTATTCCGCTAAAAACATAGATTGTGGATACTCATTAGAACCGCCTCGGCAGGGCGTTTCTAACGAGTACACACAATCTATGTTTTGAGCAGGAATTTGAAAAATATCAGATTTCTTTTTTTATCTGGAAATTTTCCTTTTTTGGTTGTAAAATTTTCAATATATTTGAATAGGCTTGTTTTCGTAATGGTGTAGTTTTTTTTTCTATATATTAGACGTTCCAAGGTAGTTCCTCTGTTGCAGTTATTATTTGATTGTGCGTAGGTGGTTCCATACATGGCGTTTTTTGGTCATGTCATTATTTGTTCCTCATCTCTACCGTTCTTTTTTTTTTGGAGGTCTGTGCTTCGTGGTTGTGGCATTTCCTAGGTACCTTCACTTACATTTTCTACAGCAGTCATCTCCATGCAATAGCTAGTTATATTCGTTACCAAGGGTTGTAGTTGTAGGACATACGCTTTTTATCTACAACTCTCTCTCTCTCTCTCCCTCTCTCTCTCTCTCTCTCTCTCTCTCTCTCTCTCTCTCTCTCTCTCTCTCTCTCTTTACGTGTGTGTGCGCGTGTGTGTGTGTTCGCGCGCGAGATGTTCGTTAAACAAACATATTGCCAACATCCAACAATTTCTATGCTTTGCTTCATGTGTGCTCCCTCACCTATTTTCCAAAGGGCACTTAAAGATCTTCTTCTTTTAGGCATCACAAAGTCTAAAATAGATTAGAGAAAAAAACAGAATGGCTGACTTGAATCATTCATCATGACATTCCTCACGAGAAGTATAAAGGATAAAGTAAGAATTGCAGCATTACTGGACTGTGCATAGACCAAACTGTCATAAGCACATGCGAGCTCTGAATTCCAAGATTCCCAGGTCAGTCGCTCTGTGCGTGTGTGTGTATGTGTGTGTGTGTAAAGGTATATTGGTTAAACAGTTATATTGGATAGATTGTTATCCGATCAATTATAAACTGACAGAGTTCATTTTGAGGAAACTTTACGATGAAACATAGCACATAAAAGATCGAGGTAAATAAGCAGATGCAGCTGTAACTACTAGATGTCTTAAGCACCATCATAGTTATTTTTGTGCTACTGAAATAAGGAGCAAATCCATCACGAAAACACGCCTATATAATTTTGACCCCCTGAAACCCCACTTTTATATAGTAAAACTGGGGTTTACAGGGGTAGACATTATTTTTCTTATTTCTGCTCAAAACATAGATTGTGGGAACTCATTAGAACCGCAACGACGAGGCGGTTCTAACGAGTACCCACAATCTATGTTTAGAGCAGAAATATGAAAAAATATCAGAGTTTTTATCTGAAAATTTTCAGGGTTTTTTTCGAGGTGAAATTTTCTATATATTTGAATAGGCGTGTTTTCGTAATGAAAACATAAAACTTTAGACTTGATTTAAGGGAGTCTGTTTACGATGGATTATTAATGCTCCGTCTAATACAACATCCCTGAGAGCGTTTAGTGAGGCACTCTTTTTCTAGGTATAATGTATAATCACAATGGTTCTTAATGACCTTTAACAATATCAACACCATATCTAAATACTGGTGACGTTTTACGGCCTCGATAAAAAGCATGTAACGAAATTGCTGCGATCGTAAAACATTCCTTAGTAGCAAATATGCACGTGGTCTGTTCAATGTGGGCCGCTTCAAGCGAAACAGCGCTCTCGATTATGCGCAAAATGTGCAGATTCACATCATCCTGCGCACATGCGAAGTCTCATTCAGACCTTATTCCCCATTCATATATTATGTAATACCCAATAATTCTATTAGCGGGTAGTGAAAGCCCAGATCAGACTTTGCGGACGCGCAGGCAGATCTGGACCTTCGCCGTCCGCATACGCCCCAAGACACGTTTTCGCATGATCCATATTTACCTGTGTATTGGCACAGTCTGCCAGAGCCTTGACTATCCTTTTGTAGAATAATTTGGTAGTATGGAATAAACAATGTATTAATCTATTACGACTTACACTAACACCAGGGCTGCGTTCAGAAGTTCAGTGATAGCAAATGTTTTGCCCTAGATCCCTGTACCTAATGTCGAGCCCCAATAGGAGCAAACAACTCGCAAGTAAAAAAAAAAAGGTAAGAGAAAAGTCCAGGGAGTGCCACAATCACAAACCGCAGCCCTTCCTAGACCCCAAGAGATAG
Source organism: Anodontia alba (assembly GCA_964016985.1). Taxonomy (NCBI): domain Eukaryota; kingdom Metazoa; phylum Mollusca; class Bivalvia; order Lucinida; family Lucinidae; genus Anodontia; species Anodontia alba. Next base: position 946,233 of record OZ024824.1, read on the forward strand.
AGGAAACCGACAAATCCAAACAAGCACAAATCGAACAAACGTACGAAAAGCACTAAGATTGTATTGAACGCAGTCGAGCTGTAGAGATGATGAACAGACGTTAAAAAGGAATGACCATTGAGAGCAAGCAATGAGCACACCAAATGATAATCAAAGGACTGGCAGCTCTAGTGGGTCGATTGTCTCCGAGTGTAGGCTGGGAAAATGGTCCTTCACGATGACTTTAGACTATTCTATTTAACCTGTAACTTCCTGTAATTTAAGCAAACAATGCAGATCATGATCAGACGACGCGGTCTGTGGCAACTGATCTTGGTCTGCACTGTTTGTCAATGTCCCAAACGTCCCAGTCCCTCTATCAACCTCACTCCGTCGTCACAGCGACAGTAATAGCGCGGCTATAAATAACCTATACCTGGAGTTCGTCTAACGCGGGGTTTGATTACATGATAATCACGCAGACAACAACCTCAAGGAGATTTTGTCTTTTGAACAGTATGACTCGATTATAAACATCGCCCCAATGATATATGTAGTGTCGATATATTTTGGTCAGGCTAGTTTATTCTGGTCCAGTGAGCCTCAAATATATTTTTTCTAAATCTCAGGGAAACCATTCTTTAAATATAAAACGTAGACACTCTGTAAGATAAGATAAAATAAGAAATTGTATTTAAAATCGGCATGACATAAGAAACAAATAACATAAGCTTGATAGAACTTTTGATCGTCTTGGACCATCTGTTTTCAGCAAGCCGCAATATGAGTGCGTACATAAGAGCCAGAAAATATAAACAACACTAAGGACAGATCGGACGTGCCTCTGGTGTAGCCAGCCAAGTTACAATCAAAACACTAACAGCACTGATGGGTCGATTGTCTCTGAGTGTAGGCTGGGAAGGTGGTCTTGAACGGGGATATTAGGCTGTTTCGTTTAACCCTTAACTTCCTGTAATTCAAGTGAACAGTTCAGACCCTGATCAGGCGCCGTGTTCTACGGCGTTTGCCAATGTCCCAGTTCAGGTTTTACAGATAGCCCTTTTTACATGGCAGCCTGATGTCACAACAACAAAAATAGCACGGCTATAAATAACTTAACAGGATTTTAGACAAACGCGCGGTTCGATTTCATTGGTCAATTATAATCATGTGGACAATCACCTAAATGAAATTTTGGTATACGTATACATTGGCTTCTTTGTAAACAATCGACCAAAATGACTGTTTTTGTAATAACGAAACATAATGTGAATAAATGTCTAAATATATTAGGACTGCAGCTTAAAGCTTACGTACCGACGAGTTTAGCTGTTTTTGGATGAATGGGATTGATATCTGTTAAGTACAATCCTCTACTTTGGTCGTACGTTAGTCCGCCAGTAACCTCTCTCTTTACTAGTCCGCTAGTAACTTCTCTTGCTGTTAACGTATATAGTAGATATACAAAGTTAGGGTTGGCCATCACAATTGTATTGTATTGCTGGCTCTACAAGTTTATTAGGGACCAACTTGCGAAAGTAGGACGTAGGATCGTGTCTTCTCTATTACCTTGTGTATGAAAAAACAGGACCCAGTTGTTCAAAGCGTCGTTAGCTTAACGAGCTCGTTAAGGGTCATTTCGTTAACTTTTTTAGCGGATTCAATATACAATACTCTGATATTTTTGCTGAAAAAATGTGAGTAGCTTTTGCACTTTTGCACTGCAAAAGCTACTCACATTTTTCAGCAAAAAATTTCAGCATATTTGCGTATCACTCGATGTAAATTTTAACGAATCGTTAGCTAACGATGTCGTTAGCTTTGAAAAACTGGGCCCAGGTTGTTACATAATATTACTATAGTTCTCTCATGCTAGTGCAGCATCTGTGATATTCTGTAGTGTGTATACAAACACGACTAAAGCACAAAAGCTTGACTGCGCATAAAGAACACCATCATGCCGATAACTACCGTATTTGACCTGATTACTGCACTGTGCGCTTAAGTTGTTCAAACATCGGAAAACTTGTAATAAAATATCCAATTATAAGGGCACACTTTATTCAAAATAAGATCATGACAAGATTATTTCAAACAGACTATGCTTATGACATTTTTCTTTCTGATTTTCATTATAAAAGCGTGGTTGTGGGTACTCATTAAGCTAACTATAAATTAAGAATATTGCAGAGTATTGCTCGTCACTGAATTAACCATTTTAGTCCGGCAGACCAAACTCAATATCCGTGTAATCAAGCAACAAGCGGTCTCATCAGAATCTTTATTGTTTGCCATCCTGTTTTTGATTTTAGACTGAAACTCTATTTGCATTAGTGGACCAGTCCAACTTCAAATATAGAAGAGTCTATTTCAGAAACTAAGTGATGAAAAGGCTGTAATTACCTACCGTATAAGGGGTCTTTTTAATGGAATAAGATTTTAATGTATCAGTGGTTTTCTACATCAGACTGAAGCAAGTTACACAGGCCGTTGGTATGAGTACCTCAAACAAATAGTCTACTACAGCGAAAGTACTGTTAGTTCCTATAATCTTATGTTTCGTATTTACCAGTTCTTAAAATGAACCTGTGTTATATACTTCTTAACTTACGACACCATGCTTTCGGACAATATGTTTAGTTTCGTTTCCAAAGGGGTCATGAATTGTGAGCCAGAATTATTGTAATACACTGAGCTGTACAAACTAAACCGTCAAGCGACTACAGAGAGAGAGAGAGAGAGAGAGAGAGAGAGAGAGAGAGAGAGAATTGCGACCATTCTCTCTCTCTACAGTTACATATTTGATTGGTTTATCATTATTCATAGTCGTTCAATTGAACAAAAATGTTCTCCATATAAACCAGAAAATGGTCTGTACTTATAGCTTTAAAACCATCAGATCCTGGAACATTGATATTGTATATGTTTTTATACATGTAAATGAACAAATAAAATATCTTTTTTAATCAACTATTTTTTAGATACACGTATCTGTTTAACAGGATTGTTAGCAAATGAAAGTATCTGGCCTGCTTGAAATTCGACGTTTAATTCTCACTGAGTACACTGTTTTAGGGGACTTTTTTTATTCGAGTCAGCCAGGTTATCAACTATTTGTTACCCAGTAAGCATTCTACATAAATCTATAGCGGGCCGTTATCGGTCCGTCAGCTACCCTGACGGGCCGATAACGACCCGCTATAGATTTATGTAGAATGCTTACTGGGTAGTTATACTTTTCGACAAATATCAAATACTTTTTATCAGAAATATACTAACCTGTCTTATGATCCACACCATTGTCTATATGTTTATCTGCATTTGAGCACACAAGAGTTATGCAAGAGGCTGTTATAAATAGGATTTCACACCGACGAAAGATAAACATGATCGCCACTGTAATCAATAAACTGAGTGTGTTGATGGGGTTGTTGCCTAAAGTTCTATAGGTCTCTTGAACTGATTGAGATTAACGCTGAAATTAAAACAAGCCACACATAAACAGTATATAAATTTATTTGTAAAAGCTTATCTGAAAGCAGAAGCCTAACATGTGTCATTGAGGTTGTTTTAACAGTTTGCAGATTTGGTGATTTGGTATACTGAATCGGGCCGAAGTTGTGATATCGAGTCACGGGGAGCCTCTTAACCTTCGTCATGGTACAGACATGCGGCTAGACGTTTTACGATACTACGATACTACCTATTTATATACTCTGCAAGGATCAAAATTTATACCTATTCATATAAAAAAAGCTATTATGTTTGAATGCAGAATTTAGCTTTATGAGCGTTAGTATTTGTTAGGTTACACGCTGGGGTGGAGGGGGAAGAGGGCTGTGGTTGGTAGAAGCAGGAAAATGGATTTTTGAAATGTGGCATGCGCCGTGGTTCAATTATTGGTTTTCATGTACTCTGGCGCACAGTAGAATTAGCATGAGTACACGTCTTTGTTGCATGACGATCTGTTTTTGGCTTAGCCCGCCGTGGTTCAGCTTTTGGTTTTCGTATACTGTGTCACACAGTAGAATTAGCCATGAGTACTTGTCCTTGTTTATCATAGTGGTAAATTTGATTTTTATGTTTTCGCTTTGATGCATTGACTGAGTTTGGAGCCAGGGTGAATTTGGCTGGTCGTAAGTGCTTTAACTACTCCTCCCCACCCCGGTGGTTTATTCTGCTGGCCGTATAAAGGCGGTGGTCCCGGTGTTGGGCTTGCTTTTTGTTGCTTTGTAGTTTATTCTGCGGGGCGGTTTGTTTTGTGTCTTGCCTTGTGTTGTTTTGTGTTTTTCGATCCTTTTGGCATTGTGGTTGCCTCGCTTGGTGTGTGGGTGGGTGTGTGTGTGGGGCGGGGGAGGGGGGGTGTTTGGGGTGGCAGAGCTGGTCTTGGTGCTTTTCGTACGTGTTGACTTTTCTCTTACCTTTTATGCTATATCTGGTGGCGGTTTGCAACCAAAACAAAAACAATGTGCTTTAAATTGATGGTCTGATCTTATGGTTATAAAACAGCATGCCGACAAGCAAACTTATACTTACATACAGTTAGTGCAGTATATGACCTGAGCAAATTACACATATATGCTGTCCAATCTAAGGCTGTTTGTGATTAAAACACAGTTCAAATACATTGATACCAAGCTACACCACGACCATAAAAGGTCTTCAGAGCATATATGGACAACGACGTTGAGATCAGGTTACACAGACTTACGTTGCGCGCTTACACATTCAAATATATTGAAAATTTCACCACGAAAAACTGAAAGTTTTGAGATAAAAAATCTGACATTTCAGCTCAAAATATAGATAGTGGGTACTTGTTCAAACCGCCCACAGAGACGGTTCTAACGAATGCCCACAATCTATGTTTTTGAGCAGAAATACGAAAATAATGTATACCCCTGTAAACTCCAGTTTTACTATATAAAAGTGGGGTTTGAGGGTGTCAAAATTATATAGGTATGTTTTTTCTCTTACCTTTTTTTCGTGATGTAACCACTGGATACTAGACTACATCGATGTACATGTATATCACAGACCCTAATCCGATTGTGTTTTCATTGAGTGATCTGTATCTTTACTGCTCGCATATGCCGCGATGATATATTTCTTCATGATGAGGCTAAGTTATGCTTGTGAAACATGAATACCAAGATCAAATTTAGCCGTGTCATGAGGAATGGTGTCTTCCGATCTTACGAAACAGCAAAATATCGTCTCAGTATGTTTAAAACAAAATATCGTTTCAGTATGTTAAAAACTATATGATCAAATCTTAGATATCGGATTGCACTATGCATAGATATTATTTAACTTTTGACATCAAAAACGTCCCGTATGGAATGTGTATTCTATATTTCCCAATATTAGAGTGGAAAGAGGAGTATACAAGGGGTCTAATTTACATTACGAAAATACGCCTATTCAAATATATTGAAAATTTCACTACCAAAAACTGAAAGTTTTCAGATAAAAAAACTCTGATAGATTTCATATTTCTACTCAAAACATAGATTTTGGGTACACGTTAGAACCGCCTATCTATGTTTTTGAGCAGAAATAAGAAAAATAATCCATACCCCTGTAAATCCCAGTTTTGCTATATAAAAGTGGGGTTTAAGGGGGTCAAAATTATATAGGCATGTTTTCGTTATAGTAGCCAGATTTTCCGAATTGGTGATTTGTAAACCAGCTTTTCTATATGTATGGTTTAGAAAACCGTTTTGTCTTAATGCGATTAACAGCCAAACTCTTCCTCATAATCCATATTATAAACCAAGGACGTCATGGCTTATATTGCTTAAATAAGAGGTATCAAAATATATATATGTCCGTAATTTTTCACCAAAATAGTATATATTATGGGTACCCATTAGAAACGGCTGTTTGTGTGTGTGTGTGTGTGTGTGTTCTTGTAAAGGAATGAGACACATATCATTTTAAAATATAATACATAGTTAAACAAATGCCATTGGCGTTATAACTTTTATTGGATGGTCCTCGTGCCCATTCTTATGGTGTTTACGTACATTTCTCAACTTATTCGCTTTATGAGGTTGATTATTCTTTGTCTGATTTTAATGCTCATAACAAAACCTTGACTGACAAACTTCTCAAACAGGAGTATAGGTATCATAAACTTCAGAAAGCTTTTCTACGTTTTTTTTTTCGTCGAAACTACGAATTGGTTTCTATAAACGATACCGGACTAAGAACATTTCTGCTACAAGGCCTAGGCCTATCGGACCTGAATGTTATTTTGACTTAGTGTAGAACTTTAGAATATTGTAGGTTAACCTGAATTTTCTGATTATTCTAGTAAATTCATCATATGTTATAAACGAAAAGGGTTATCATAATTTGAATTAATGTTAAAAAAAAAAAAAAAAAAAAAAAAAAAAAATAAAAAATAAAAAATGAGTCTGCATGCATAGCGGTTGACCAATCATATTTGACTACTTTGTCTGCTTCTTTACTAGCACACCGGTGGGTCTGGGTTCAGACTTTATGGTGGTCCCGGCCTATAAACTATCAATTTAGAAAGCCCTGACCAGAACTTTTATGTCCGTTTCTCGGACAACCGGGGTTCCATGTTTTTATCACTATGGACGCTGAGAGCGAGGGTTGGTGTCCCGTACAGCTAGCAGGACCCAAGCCTTATACCCAGTCAGCAATCTACGTAAATCTATATCGGGCCGTCATCGGCCCGTCAGGGTAGCTGACGGGCCGATGACGGCCCGATGTAGATTTACGTAGATTGCTAGCTGGGTAAAGTCTGATGAGATGTGAAATTTTATTCATAGTGGTATCCTTTAGGATATAATATGAATAAATGTACCCTTCCTCTCAATCACTATAGTTGGAACATTCATGTATATTGTCTTCACAACGTGGCTCACCATCCTCTTACTTTGTTCAGGTGACATTCATCCAAATCCAGGACCCACATCCAATTCGTCTTCATCTGTAACGAGTCTATCTACTTCATTTTCGAGCATGTCTACTACAGTCTTTGACTCCCTTCCACTCAGTCACAATTTATCATTTGTTCATTACAATGTCCAAAGTATCCTCCCGAAGCTCGAAATACTTCATGCAGAGCTCCATGAATTTGACATACTTGCATTCTCTGAGACTTGGCTAAACCCTTATATTGATAATGAAGATATTATGCTTCAGCAATACCAGGCGCCAGTGCGCAAAGACAGAGAAGGTGATGCTCATGGAGGGGTAATTATTTATGTCAAGGATGGTATCCATTATAAACGGAAGAATGACTTAAAAATTAGAAGTTTAGAGAATATATGGATTGAGATAGCCAATTACCATAAAAGCATACTATTTGGCCTGTTTTATTGACCGCCTAATTCGAATAGCAATTACTTTTCTAATATTGAAGACTCTATAGCCCTCGCGGTAGATACCGATATTCGTGAAATAATCGTCATGGGAGATTTTAACTACAATTTGTTGGATTTGCAATCATCCAGAAAGATCAATGCTCTGTGCACCCAGTTCTCTTTGTTTCAAACCATCGAAGAAGCCACCCATTATACTGAGAATTCTTTGTCTTTAATTGATTTATTAATAGTCAGTAACAAAAATAGTTTGCTATTAAGTGGTATAGGTGACCCATTTCTGAATCAGGATATACGTTACCATTGCCCAGTATACGCAATTCTCAAGTTTGCTAAAATAAAATGTAAAACATTTACACGTCATATTGGGACTATGAAAAAGGAAATTATCAATCATTACGTGAGCAAGCATCCTTAGTAGACTGGCCTGCTCTTTACGACGATAATATTGACACATACTCTGAAAATATACTTTCACAAATAATCGACCTAGCCAAAGATAATATTCCAAACAGAAATATTACAATATATCCTTCAGATCCTCCATGGATAACGTCAGAATTAAACAGATATATTCGCAAACGCAAACGGTCATATCATAGAGCAAAACGGACAGGAAATGAAACAGACTGGAGTAAGTTCAAGAAATTACGAAATCAAGCAATTAAAATGACACGCAGATGTAAACAGTTTTATAATGACAAAATAGCAGACAAATTGCGGTCTGAATCCCTTTTTTCAAAAGACTGGTGGTCTACATTAAAACAGATAATCGCTCCCAACACAAAAACATCTGTTCCGCCACTTGAGGTCAATAATAACATAATCACAGGCGAGCATGACAAAGCAAATATTTTAAACAATTTCTTTCAAAGTCAAACACTCCTGGATGAACAAAATGCTGTTCTTCCTGCTCCAGCTACCGTTGATTCTTTATTTGATCGTATCATTTTGACTCCTCATGATGTTGAATTAGTACTCGAGGTATTGCCTGTAGGGAAAGCTTCTGGACTAAATGGGCTGAGTGATCGTACTCAAATAGACCTTTCGCATCACCTAGCTTCTCCTTTTTGTTCACTCTTCAATGATTCATTGCACAAAGGTGTTGTGCCAGTGTCCTATAAAGAGGCTCATGTTTGCCCTGTTCCGAAGAAAGGTGGCTTGTCTGCTGTAAATAATTATCGACCAATATCTCTTCTAAACTCTGAAGACAAAACTTTTCGAACGCCTTGTCTACAAATATCTGTATAATCATTTACAAACTTATAACTTGCTCTTTTCTCTCCAGTCCGGCTTTATACTTGGCGATTCAACTGTCAACTAACTTACATATCTATATAATACTTTTTGTCAGGCCTCAGATTCTGGCAAAGAAGTACGGGTCGTTTTCTGTGACATCAGCAAAGCTTTTGACAGGGTTTGGCATGCAGGACTACTTTAGAAACTTGAAGCAGCTGGTGTCACAGGACAAGTCCTAGAATGGTTTAAGAGTTATTTAACTAATCGAAAGCAAAGAGTTGTTCTGCCTGGTGCCGTCTCAGATTGGATTTTTATACATGCTGGTGTCCCTCAAGGTTCGATCTTAGGACCCCTGTTATTTCTTGTGTATATCAATTATACTGTTCTTGATGAAGGTTCTAACATTCGACTTTTTGCAGATGATACAAGTGTTTATATTGTTGTCGATGACCCTGTCACTGCAGCTGCTTGTATTAACGCTGACTTAGGAAGAATAACACAATGGGCTGCTAAGTGGCTAGTCACTTTTAACCCTCAAAATACTGAATATATGTTAATTTCGCGTAAATTAAATAGAAACCTTCACCCCCCAGTATTTATGCAAAATGTTCAAATAACTGAAGTCAACTCTCACAAACACTTAGGAATAGTATTCTCACAAGACTGCTCATGGCACAAACATATAAACTATATATCTGAAAAACCGTGGACAAGAATAAATATCATGAGAAAACTTAAATTTCAACTCGACCGAAAATCTCTTGAAACCATATTGTATTTATAAGATCGTTGCTTGAATATAGCGATGTCATATGGGATAACTGTACCCAGTACGAAAAATGAGAACTGGACAAAATACAAAATGAAGCCGCCAGAATTGCTACGGGAGCAACAAAGTTAGTTTCGTTAGACACACTCTATTCTGAAATTCGATGGGAAACTTTCGAACAGAGACGCAAAATTCACAGATGAACTCTTTTCTATAAAATGAGGTACAGTTTTACTCCACAGTATCTATCTTCTTTGGTAATTGAATCTATTAGTAACGTTTCTAATTATAATTTAAGGCATTCAAATAAACTACGAGGAATCAGTGCTAGAACAACTCATTATTAACAATCTTTTCTGCCAACGGCCATCAAAGAATGGAATAAACTGCCATTAGAACTCCAGCAAAGTAATTCTGTTAACTCTTTTAAATATAACTTAACTAAAGACAAGGAACAAACACCGAAATACTATTATACTCGCAGTCGCCGTCTCCAGATCTTACACACTCGTTTGCTTACTTGTTGCAGTGCTTTGAATCTTGACCTGTTCCTGAAAAATTTCTCCGAAACTCCACTGTGTAGTTGTGGTAGTATCGAGTATTCGCAGCATTATTTTTTCTATTGCTCACATTACCAAACTCAACGCACAGCTTTAATGAATGCTATATCTTCAATTCAGACACCTACTTTAAATCTGCTGCTATACGGCAACTCAAAGCTCTCTGTTGATATAAACAAAGCCATTTTTGATAAAGTGCATAAATTTATATTGGATACTAAACGGTTTTAAATCTGTGGTAAATGCATGTTGCAGGTACAACTTGTCTTGAACAATATCTGCATTAACTGCCTGTGGATGTAAGCTCAGTTGTTCCTCTCCCGGGATGCCATTTTCATATATTTTGTTATACACATTTTGATTCTTACTACTATTTTCTTATACAAACACTTATTTAATTATTTATTTATCTACTTATTTTTACTTTTTTTTTAAAATTTTTCTTCATTCTTATTTCTTTCTTTATATTGATATTTTTTTGTGTGTGTTTTGTCAATTTATTTATTTTACCTTCTTACATGAAATAACAATCACAACATTTTACCTTGATCTGTGAAACAATCTGCCTTCAAGTCAACAACGCAATATACACTGTAGAGGAGAAGAAGGGCTGCGGTTTGTGATTGTGGCGCTCTTTAAAATTTTCTCTTGCTTTTATTTCATCGAGTGAAGTAAAAATGTATATTTCATGAGTGCCGAAGTGCCTCTGATCAGCGTATGATTAGGATCTACAAAAAGTGCAGACCCAGCTTATTATCAGGCTGAACACTTTTGCTCACGAGGATTTCTATCAAAATACAATGGCATAAAAAACAACATCCACCACCCACCCTAAATTTGGAAATGGACTTATTCAAAATATATGGATGGAACAGTCCACTTGGCTTATGTGGATTAATGGCAATCATGATTTTGAACAATAAGAGGTCGACAGAACGTTAAGGTGACCTTAGGTCAGTGAGCTGGCTTGAATGTCCCCGGTAAACACTGATGATGAAGTTATGCCCATTAGGGATCTTAGAATTACACATTTGTATATTTCTTTGATGTCTACGGTGCACAGAATTATGGCCGCCTCCTTGCCGCAATTGATCAGTCATAGATGTTTTAGTCAGCATAAAACAAAATCTGGCATGGCACGGTGGCATATGATAACATGTGGCGTGATAGGTTTGGCATGGTATCACGGCAAAACTAATATTTACGATTGATATCAATCTAGCAGGAATACAACAACGGACCCAGCTCCACCCACCACAACCACCACCACCACCACCATCCCTTAGAAATTCAGTAAAAAACAACAACTACACACCTGAGGAGGAGTGGAGGTGGGCAACAGGGAGCCTGGCTTAAACCCGTTTTACCTCGCCCTTAATTCGGATGCAGCTCCAAAATACAAACATATGTTCTGTCCGCATAGGGATCCTCTCCTCAGCAGTGAAACATCACAGTAAACATATATAATCACCAACATTATGATGAAACAATTCAAACAGCTCAATGGCGATCCGAAGCCAGAACACAAGAACATCCACAAACGGGTCCACAATGAGCCCGACCACAGATATTGATAGTTAGGTGTCACCCTTCTGTAACACACTGGGGAAGGAGACGTCCTGTATGGACTCTAGCATTATGACCATCCGCTGTTCAGCTGCCAATCTTACTTTTTTTTTGTTTTGTTTTGTTTTGTTCTGATACTGCATTCAGTTGCTGCCCACTTTGCTTTCCGTTCAATTCTGGCTCGTGATAATTGTTGCAAACTTCATTACTACTTAAGAAGAGTCTCATTAAAACCGAAAATCCCATTTTCTATCTGTAATGTTTTTTTTTTGTTTTTTTTTTTGTTTTTTTTTTGTTGTTTCCAAAGGCGATCTTTTAGGTCTTTATTTTTCTTCACTACAGCTAGTGTTAGTGCCGTGTGGCGACCATAGAACGTCTCCCCTTACTTCACCATAGTGCAGGTTAAATTTTCATTTCCTTTGGGATCATTGGACCCATTGTGGTATCTTTGGAAATGGAGTTCTGTTAATGTATATGCTAGAGGGCGTAAACAGTGTTGCAAACTTCATTACTGCTTATGAAGTGTCTCAATAAAGCCGAGACTCCCATTTTCTATCAGTAATGTGTTCGTTGTTTCCAAAGGCAACCTTTAAGATGTTTGTTGATTTATTTGTAATTTAGGTACATGCATTATAGATTCCCTCATAACTCATATTCAACGATCCCATTGATAACATGTGACCAAGTTTTATCATTTATTAATAAACTCGATTCTACTAAAGCTACATGTATTGATTGTTAGGACCAAGAATAATCAAAATGGCAGCTAGCTCATTATCTCAATCCATCACCATGCTGATAAACAAAAGCATGGATTTTTTTTTTCTTCCGAAATGAAACTGCAAAAGTGTTCCCGATACATATAGGTGAAGATAAAACGGGTCGCTCTAACTATAGACCAAGATCGATTTTACTATATCAAACATTTCTGAAAAACATGTAAATCAACATTTAATAGGTTGCCTCAAATCCATGAAACTCAGTCTGGATTTAGACAAAAATACAGTTGCCAAACAGCTTTGGTAAAACGTGTTGATCAGTGGCTTTCATGCATCGACAAAGAAAATATAGTAGGTACTTTTTCGTAGATTTTCGTAAAGCCTTCGGTCTCGTAAACAATTTTATACTTATCAACAAATTATCTTTGTACAAATTCAGTCCACTCTCCCTACGTTGGTTCCAGTCCTACTAATCGGATCGTAAACAAACGATAGCAAGCGAAACAGGCCTGTTTAAATTTTGGTATGCCTCAGGGATCGATCTATGGCCCTACACGATTTCACTTATTTATAAATGACTTGCCGCTTATCTTAGATCACTGCTTTGCAGATTTCTTTGCTGACGATGCAAGTCTTCATACAGATAGTAACAAAATTGATATTATTGAACAACATGTCCTACCTGATTTCTCAGAAACGAAGGACTGGAGTAAGCATCGTAAATTGCCAATAAATTATATATATAAAAACAACAACAACAAAAAAAAAAAAAAAAAAAAAAAAAAAAAAACATGTATGTCCATAAGTACACGACAACGACTAGGCGACTCTCGTGAAATAGAGCTGAAATCAGATGATATTTGCATTCAGCAGTTTCTAAACTAAAGCTCCTAAGCCTTTATATTGACGAAAACCTAAATTGGTCTGTGCATATTGATTACCTCTGTTCAAATATTTCTTCTCAAATATCATTATTAAGGCAACTATCTGAATATGGTTCTGTCGTCTGGGGCTCGACGTCCATGTCAAATCTTGAAAGAGTCCTTTAATTACAAAAGCGAGCTGCGAGAATAATTCTAAAGACAGACTTCCGAACAGCATCTGCAGGCTTCAAAGAGCTTAGGTGCTTATCATTCGAAAGGAAATTCTATGTCTTTTTCTCGGTTCACCGGGGTTCAACTAGTGGTTTTCGTTTGTTCCAGTATCCATGTGGAGTTGTTTGACAACCCAGGAATCTCCAAATGTCTTAACACGTTGTTTCTGTTGGATCCTCATCTTTGCTTCTTATAGGCTTTATCTGTGATTTATCTATTGCCCGTAATGATTCATGGATGATTTAGAAGACCTCCACACGGACAAATATGTATTTTTACCACTATGGAAGCTGAGAGCGAGAATTGGTATCCCGTAAAGCTAGCTTAAGCCCCCAGTAATTCAATAATTCATTACTGCCCAGTCAGCATTCTACGTAAATCTATATCGGGCCGTCATCGGCCCGTCAGGGTAGCTGACGGGCCGATGACGGCCCGATGTAGATTTACGTAGAATGCTAGCTGGGTGACCGTCCCAAGGCGGTACATTCATTGTGGTACTTTTTGTTAATTGTTGTGTTTCACTTTCTAATGTTTTTTTCCACACCTGTTTGGGAAAGAGTTTCCAACTCTACTTGCCGTCCGTTCATTTTGTGGCTGCTTAATTATATTTGTCTGTCTTTCCCTTTGGTGTTGGGTGCTTGAAGTGGATCTGATTGTATGTGCCCTGAGCTCTCTTATTAGCTTAAGTACAACAAAGCTGTAATAACATAGAAGGCGTTAAATAATGACACCAGAATCAAGCATGTTCAAGCCCGTCTTACAAATTCATTGTTTAAACTCGAGATCTACTGATAACGGGACACTATATGTACAAAGATCACGTACAACGCTCTATATTCGACATTTTGATACTCAGCTCCCAAGCTGTAGTTCTCTCTACTTCAGCCAGTCGGCAACTGTGATACATTAAATGCTTTTAAACAAATTCTTAAGTGGTTTAGATGAAATACAAATATTACGAGAAATGTAATCCTAAAGGTATGGTATTTTATCACTGCTTATTAATCAAAATAGGAAGAGACTGCTCGTATTTGACAACCATCCTGTTTTCAGGCCTGCTTTGTATCGGTTGTGTCCAATGTGTGACCGCGGTGACTCCTGGTGCGAAGGAATTGCTTTTTGGAGGTTTGTTTTCGCCACATGCTCTTTTGTACACCAGATTTCGGTGTGGTACCTGTGTATGTGGGCAGCCGGAGCAGAGTTGGCTTACATCTTGATAATCTGATATTTATGTATCATGTTGATGGCTATGCTCCACTCTTTAATTGCACGACGGCGGTTCGGGCCTCAGAATCATTGATGGCCTCTTTGTAAAACTTTAACCAGTGGGTTGGGGCTTGACGATAGATCTTTGGCTTGGCCCGCCGTGGTTCAACTATTGGTTTTCATTTACTCTGGCATACAGTAGAATTAGCCATGAGTACTCGTCTTTCTTTATTACAATGATTAATTTGCGTTTAATGTTTTCACTTTGATGCATTGACTTGGAGCCTTTATGCGAACCAAATTTTATGTATTTCTTTATTAAGAGTAGCAGCGGGACCCAGGGTGAAGTTGGCTAGCTGTAAAAGCGCTTTAAACCCCCCGGTGGTTTACTTTGGCTTTGCCCGCCGTGGTTCAACTATTGGTTTTCATTGGCATACAGTAGAATTAGCCATGAGTACTCGTCTTTGTTTATTATAGTGATTAATTTGATTTTTTTGTTTTCGCTTTGATGCATTGACTGAGTTGGGAGCCCTTATGCGAACCAAATTTTTATGCGTTTCTGTATTTAGAGTAGCATCGGGACCCAAGGTGAAGTTAGCTAGCTGTAAAGGTGCTTTAAACCCCCCGGTGGTTTACTCTACTGACAGTTCTAAGGCGGTGGTCCGGGTGTTAGTCTTATTCTTTGTTGCTTTATGGTTTATTCTACGAGGCGATTTGTTGTATGTCTTTCCATGTGTCATTTTGTTCTTGTGTCCTTCAGTCCTTTTAGTATTGCGATTACCTCGCTTGGGGAAGAGAGAGCTAATCTAAGTGATTTTCGTACGTTTGTTCGATTTGTGCTTGTTTGGTCGGTTTCCTCTTCCTCTTGGGGTCTGGGAAGGGCTTCGGTTTGTGATTGTGGCACTCCCTGGACTTTTCTCTTACCTTTTTTTTACTCTACTGACCGTTCTAAGGCGATGGTCCCGGTGTTAGTCTTACTCTTTGTTGCTTTGTGGTTTATTCTACGAGGCGATTTGTTTTATGTCTTACCTTTCACAAGATGTTCTCTATAAGTTCAAATATTGTCTTTACTTTTTATTTGGCAAATGTTTTATGTGCCCTGCATAAGGCACAGTCTAACGGGTATTTTTCATTCAGTTAAATTTTAATTTTGTTCCATATATTTACCATGCACCATAGTTTTATTGTTTGTAACTTTTTATTTGCGTATTTCTTATATTTCTGCTGTTACAATGTTGTATCGTTTTATCGTATATATTTGTATGTCTTTTATGTTAGTATGCAATAGAGGACCACAAGATAGATTAGCTTTGGAAACTAATTATGCATCTCCTTTATATTCGTATAAGTAAATAAAAAGTAAAGACAATATTTGAACTTATAGAGAACATCTTGTGAAACTAGATTTAGAGCCCTAGTAGTAACGGGTTGAGATCAGCTTAAGCCCGTCTTCGCACTTTCCGACCCCTCCGCCAGTAATTTATTACTGACCGTTTATAGGCGGATCTTCCATTGTGGTATTGTTTGTTAAATGTTCTATAGTATTTCACTTGCATTTGTTTTGACAGTTGTGTAAGTTACGCGTGTGTTCAGTTGGGTTAGGGTGACAGAGTGGCCGCCTTTCTCGGGAAAGAGCTGCCAACTCTGCTTGCCATCTGTGCTTGTTGTGGCAATTTAATTGTGTTTGTCTGTCGGTCGACCATTTGCTGTTGAGATCTGATTGCATCAGTTCCTGAGTTTATTTATTAACTTTACTACTGAATGGTTTAAGCTGGTGGTTCTGGTGTTGTTCGCTCTTCCTTTGAAGAGGTGATGATGTGGCTGTGCATTGTTTGTTGTCTTGCCACAATGTTTGCTCTATCACGTCTTGCATTCTGATTACTTCGTTGTGTTTTGGAAGACGGAACTGACTGTTTTGCTTGTCGTTGGTTTGTCATATGTGGACTGTCCATCATAATTGTTTACTCTACAGTTTGGTGTCTTTGGTAAGCTATGCTCTTTGCTTATGCCCAATTATGAACATTCTATTTGCTATTTTTTCTCGTACGAAGTATCAGTTAAAGCTCACATTCTAGAACTTATACTCTAAAATAATGTTCAAAGTTAAATAAAAACTAGTCTGGCTCTGCATGTATACAAATCAAAGGTTCTAATCAGCAACCTTTGTTTCCTTTGTTTCCAAAGGCAATCTTTTAGACGTTTATTAAATCTCCACAAACGTTGGATGTTTCTAGTTCCGATTGTGGCTTGTTTATTACTCATCTGTTCTTTTGATGTCGCGGGAAAGTTGTGCGTTTTGTGTTTGCCATTTCCTGGGTGTCCTCACTTACCCTGTATATATGTTTCCAAGGTTGCTCCTTTGTTGCAGTTCTTTCTTGTCCATGCGTCGGTAGATTGAATTCTTGCGTTTGGTTTGCCATTGTTTGTACCTCATTTCGTCTTCTGTTGGTGCCTCGGGAAGGCATTTTTTCGTGATTGTGGCATCTCCCGGGTATCTTCACTGATAACTCTGCGTTTAGGTTTGTTGAGGTCAGAGTATCGTGAAACGTATCCCCGTACTTCACTGTATAGTGAAGTACGGGGAGACGTTTTATGACACTTTTACCTCTGAACTTTTTCTGGTACCTTGTGATCATTGAGCTCATTCTGGGATTTTAGAAAATTTATATGATAGTCACTGATGAGTCCTAACTGGTCGCATGCAACTAGTCTGGTATAGAAATCTTGACTCTTCTGTTTTATTTATTTATTTATTTTTATTTTTGTTTTTGTTTGTTTGTTGCTTTTTTTTTCCTTTTTCTTTTTTTTTTTTTTTTTTTTTTTTTTTTTTCTTGTCGATTTTTATGAGCAATGTCTTTGCTCTCAAGGATCAATCAATTTATAATTTAATTATACTCGTATCTGTTAGTAATTCTGAAGGTCAGAAACCTAAAGCATTACAGTAAAATTCCGCAGAAAAGACAACTTTTTGAACTATCTAAAAGTGGTCTGATTAGTGGGTGGTCTTAATATTGAATATAGAATCTAACATTTCAAACACTTTATCCCATACATATTGTTTTTTTGGCCAAAACGTTTGGCCAAAAAATTGCTTTAATGCAGTTTTTTCTTTAAATACCTAGTGGAATTGCAAACAGTGTAGACCCTAACAAGATGGATCTGGGTATATACTGCTTGCATTTGCTATTTTGTCAGAAATCTTGGTGTATCAAATTTTGGGACATACCGTAATGAGAAAGAAAGCATTCTGGACTGACAAAAGCTGGTCTTAATAGTGGAGTGGTCTTAATTTCGAGTGGTCTTAATAGTGGAGGGTCTTAATTTCGAGTGGTCTTATAGCCGAAATGTACTGTATTAAATTGCTGAAGACGGCGCATTGAACATTTTGTTTGTTGAACATTTCCGTCATCACGAAAACATGCCTATATAATGTTGACCCCCTTAAACCCCACTTTTACATAGTGAAACTGGGGTTTACAGGGGTATACATTATTTTTCTTATTTCTGCCCAAAACATAGATTGCGCTAACGAGCACCCACAATCTATGTTTATAGCAGAAATATGAAAAATATCAGAGTTTTTTATGTGATTTTTTTTTTCTCAGTTTTTGGAGGTAAAATTTTCTATATATTTGTATAGGCGTGTTTTCGTAATGGCTTTTTAAACACAACCTTTGAAAAGACAATCAAGGTAAGAT
The DNA here is from genome assembly GCA_964016985.1 of Anodontia alba. NCBI lineage: Eukaryota > Metazoa > Mollusca > Bivalvia > Lucinida > Lucinidae > Anodontia > Anodontia alba. The sequence goes on from OZ024824.1 coordinate 964,421, forward strand.
TTACCCATAATTCGCCATGTGAAAAAACGTACCTTCTGATGTGTGTGCCAAGTAAAAACTCAAATCAGATTGCGCATCCCTGCAGCCTTTGTTAGCCAAAATGCGTTAAGGAAAGATTATGATCAGACTGCGCGAATGCGCAGGCTGATCTAAATCTTTGCTGGTCGGCCATATTCTAAAGTTAGGTAGATTGTCTGACGTTACAGCCCGTCTTTTCATTTTGGAAACCATAACCATAGTTACGCTCTGCACAGCTCATTACTTTTTATTCAATGTTTGTAACTGTCTTTTCTAGTTACGTAACAATTTCTCCCTTTTCTGATCTCGGTATGTTATTTTGTACGGTTCGACGTCGGGATTGATTTTCCTGATTGGAACAATTTCCAACATAGGACTGGAATCAACCGTTTTGTCATGAAGAAACAAATTTCTGTCGCCAATTCGGCCTATCTTCATAACAAACTGAAACAGAATAAAAAGAGGAAATTAGTGACTTAAACCTGCACGGACTGGTCTATCGCGTTTTGCCTATCAAACATATGAACTTTTTCACGCTGAGTTTCTGGAATAGACTCTTCCATCTTTGTAATTCATTTCGAAAACACGCCTATCCAAATATATAGAAAATTTTACCTCCAAAAACTGAAGATTTTCAGATAAAAACTCGGATATTTTTCATATTACTGCTCAAAACATAGATTGTATGTACTCGTTAGAACCGCCTCGGCGAGGCGGTTCTAACGAGTACCCACAATCTATGATTTTGAGCAGAAATAAGAAAAATAACGTATACCCCTGTAAACCCCAGTTTTACTATATAAAAGTGGGGTTTAAGGGGGTCAAAATTATATAGGTATATTTTCGTGATGTGGTCATGTCCATTGTTGTCAATAGGTTACTTTTTACTCACAGTCATTAACAGTCTCGTAAATAGTGTACATCCTGATGAGACGGCTCATCATGAGCCGTCTCATCTGGATCGACACTATTTGCATAAATAGTTGTCCCGGTCTGATAATAATAATAATAATGATGATAATAATAATAATAATAATAATAATAATATACTTTCTTCTGAGAAGGTAACACATTTTGTTACAAAACTAATCTTCCATGAGGCCTCTAATACATGTATAGTATACATAAAAATATGCATGATGTCTGAAGCTGGTGAAGATTAGTAGTTCCAAAAGAACGGTCTTGGAACACGATTATGTTTTTGACCTCTTCATGCATGACAGACAGATGCTTAAAATGTTCTAACCTCTCATCTGACATGCAAGCACTAGTCGGAAAATGTGAGTTGTGAAGCATTGTTCAACAGACATTAGTATAAATTTGAAAGCAAATGTCTGTGCACAGTACAAATGATTATTTTGATCTACTTACACACACAAACATTCACAAACCATAATCGTTATAACAAACAGTTACAAATCGTGGTGGCACTCAAACATTCACAATCTATAATCATAACAGAAAAAAGTAATCTGTGTTACAGTCGAATTTCAATGGCTCGATTTTCTTTGGGACCATGGAAATGTTCGAGATATGGCGGGTAGGTCGAGCCACTTGGGATTAATCATGGTTAGGAATCAAATAGCGATAATTTAGGGAAATCTTTTCGATCTTCTACACAATAATTGTATGTTGAGTGTAATCATTAGAACAGCCTCGATAAGGCGCTTTTAATGAGTAAACACTACATATGATTTCATGATAAAATAAGAAAATTTTCCTTAATATTTGAGTTTATGACCTGTCGGAAGAATTTCGTAGGGATTCAAAACGAATTCGACTTAGCCATGGTAAACGAGCCATCGGTGTTTGATCTATTGAGGTTCGACTGAAGATTGAAGAAAGTACAAAAATACTTCTCGAAATCTACAGGGTTGAAATGATTGACCCAGTTTTTGGCTATTGAACTCTTCTACCTCAACTCTTTAGATAGATCATTGTACAGTGGGAAGGGGTCCTGGTCAGTTTACTATTACCGTGTTTAGCCGGCCTCTGTGGCTCGGTCGGATGCGCGACCGACTGGTGATCAGGAGGTCGCGGGTTCAATCCCAGCCGGGTCCGCGGCAGCATTCTTTCGTGTCATTATCTCCCTTCCGCTGATTCAAGAAGGGCAGTTGTCAGATTCTGTGCACAAGTACTGGCTAACCTCTTAGAGGACTCAGCCCGCCCAGGAAAAAGTGTGGTTAGGTAAACTGACCGCGCCCGACATAACCCTTAAAGGTTGACTGGGCCGCAAAACCTGAACACAAACAAAAAATTACCGTGTTTAGAGAAATCCGTGTACTTTGCACAAACATATCAATATTAGACCCTGACCAGATGCAGCGTTCTGTTGCATCTGAACTGTGTCTACAATGTTTGCTAATGTTCCTTTTTATATTCACCCTGACAATAAGTAAAACAAACCACATATTACGAGTGGCTTGACGTGCAGAATAAGGATGTTGAAATGGTAGTTCAACTAACTTGCAAGTTAGCAAACGTCGATAAAAAAATAAAATAAAAAAGGGAAGATATACACAGAAGAGGCCATAATCACAAAGAGCACAGTCTTCCTGTGGCAACGAAAGATGAAGAGGTTAGGGACATACTGCTTTATTAATATAATATGGGCCGCTCCATGCCAAAAACGTGTCTTTGAGCATTTTCGAGCAAGCAGCGAAGGCCCAGATCAGCCTGCGCGTCCGCGCCGTCTGATTAGGGCTTTCGCTATCAACCATCAGAATTATTGGACACCATAGAATGTATCAATGGAAAAAAAAATGCCCAGATAAGATTTTGCGCATGCGTGAGATGAATATGAATCTATGCATTTTATGCATGCTGGAAGACACCTTTTCGCTTGGCGCGGCCCATATGCAACTGGCTAATGTAAATCAACTTTAGGTTGGACAGTTGGCTGTTACATTTAATATGCGTTCTCCACAGTGTACCGTCAACATTTCATATGAAATGTAATAGACAAAAGAGAGCATGACTGAGACAAAATAACTTCTGAAATGATCGTACTCTGATGTTAAATTGAATATAATAAAAGAGAAGAAAATATGAATGAAGTTACCCGGAACAGGCCACAATCAGGGGCTACCCGAGGCCCCACAATAAGAGATGAAGAGCAAACACTGACAAGACAACGACACAACAACAGAGGGTCCAGCTTAGAGCTCTCAGCAGAAATAACTACTGACGTTTGGAGCATCCCAGCTAGCATTCTACATAAATCTACAACGGGCCGTTATCGGCCCGTCAGCTACCCTGACGGGCCGATAACGGCCCGCTATAGATTTATGTAGAATGCTTACCGGGATGTTAGTGGCGGTAGCTTCGTTCGCAACCTCGCTATTCTGATACACTTCAATATTTTAAATTATGTATTTAGTTTGCATAGAAGGCACAGTGAAAATTAGAAACCAGAGCAAAGAGGAAAATCTTAAGCTGAACGACGATGGACCCGATCACAGACAGCAATAGTCAGCCGCTAACTTTCTGGAACAGATTGAGGTAGAAACTGTTATTCGGCTTAGAGTCTTATTTCTCATCATTAAATATTCAAGAAAATGTCCCCTTTATGCAAGCAGACCGCATAGAGTTAACCTTTTAAGCCCTGTAGACCAAAGCAGACATATGTGCGAACAGTATAGATCAAGATGAGACGGTTCCCAATAAGTCGTCTCATCAGGATCTGCACGTTTGCCATTTTTGTTTTTGATTTTAGACTGATATCCTTACTTGCATCAGTGTACATGTCCAAATTCATTAGAAGAGCCCACTTCAGAAACTCAGGGATGTATGGGTTAAAACAGTTCAGTAAAGCTAGTCATACTAAACTATTTAGACCTAGGCCAAACTGCAGGCTATTCAAAGGGACAGTTTAATCACGTTATATAATCCGTCATTCTCCGAATCAGCATACATTAAGGACACTAGAGGCACCTGGATTTCTGTCATTTTTCACAAGGGCGATAACTTTTATGATTTCCGATTTGTTTTCCTGCTCTCCAAGCCCCTCCAGGAAAGTGGTCTACATGTAAACCATTGTAGTCTGGAGACCCCTAACAGGGTATTTGGCAAATAGTGTAGATCCAGATAAGACGCTGCAGAACTCGGCGTCTAATCAGGGTCTCCACTGCAAATAGTTAAAAAAGCCTACTATCTAAATCAAAAAGCCGGACATACCTAAAATCTATATTAGAATCGTAAGGGAGTTCATTTAGTCTACAATGGGTTAAGAGAATGAACTTAGTCTCCTTGGGTTGTCTCATTTGAATGTGTACCCTTTAAAGACATTACTTGGTGAGCTACAGTATCCAAACATTTAGAGTAACTATCGTAGCCTACCCCATTTGATAATCGGTATGATCGAACATCTTTCGGGCTGACAGAATAAAAATCTTTTACAGCATCTTCATAGCCGCCCTGTTTCTCAAAATATTTTGCCGTCCATGGGGATTTCCTTTTTGCACCTTCTAGTATGGCGTCAGTAGCGGCTTTTCCTGTAATAACATTATACGATGTTCGCCTCAACATGAGACAACGTACATTGAGCGCCCAACGAAGACTAAAATCAGCAAGCGCATCTCCGCCGTCTGATCAGTTTTCAGTATCTAGGTAAAGGTACATTGCATCCTTAGCTATCAAAAATGCGCCCATGTAAGATTTTGATCGGAATGTGCGAAAGCGCAGGCTTATCTGAATCTTCGCTAGACGCCCATGGCACAACATCATTAAACAGCACTCTTACACAATTAGAATGACAGAAAGAAAATCTGAGTGCCACCGAACGACATCACAAATCAGCACTCTTACGATAAAACAATAAACTAACTGAATAACACGGAACGCCATCACAAATCAGCACTCTTACGAAAACACAATAAAATAACAGAATGACACGGAACAACATCACAAATCAGCACTCTTCCGACTACACAATAAACTAACTGAATGACACGGAACAACATCACAAATCAGCACTCTTCCGACTACACAATAAACTAATTGAATGACACGGAACAACATCACAAATCAGCACTCTTCCGTCTACACAATAAACTAATTGAATGACACGGAACGACATCACAAATCAGCACTCTTCCGACTACACAATAAATCAACTGAATGACACGGAACGACATCACAAATCAGCATTCTTACGAAAACACAATAAACTAACTGAATGTCACTGAACGACATTAAAAAAAGTCAACACTCTCACGAAAAAACAGTGAATAACTTGAATGACACGGAACGACATCACAAATCACCAATCTTACGAAGAAAAAAAAAATAAATATTAAATAAACATAAAAATAAAATAAAATGATTTAATGACATGGAAAGACATAACAAATCAGCACTCACACATAAACTATATTCAGTAACTGAATTACGCAAAACGACATCACAATTCAGCACTCTTACGAAAACACAATAAACTAACTGAATGGCATGAAACGACATCCAGATTAGCACTCTTATCAAAACACCATAAATTAACTCCGTGCCACGGAACGATATCACAAATCAGCACTCTTACGAAAACACGACAAAACTAACTGAATACCACTAAACGACATCAAAAGTCAGCACTCTTACGAAAACACAATAAATTAATTAAATGATACGGAGCGACATCACAAATCACCATGAAAAAAATATAAATAAATAAAGTAACTGAATGGCCCGGAATGACATCTCAAATCAGCACCTTTACGAAAACACAATAAACTAACTAAGTGACCCGATTTGACATCACAAATCAGCACTCTTACGAAAATACAATAAACTAACTGAATGACACAAAACGACATCACAAAGCAGCACTCTCCAAAAAAAATTAAACTAACTGAATGGCACGGACCGACCTCATAAAAAAGCACTCTCCCGAAAACACAACAAACCAACGGAATGGTACGGAACGACATAACAAGTCAGCGCTGTTACGAAATAACGAAATAAAATAACAAAATGGCAAGGAACGACATCACAAAACATCACAAAACAGCACTCCTCAGGAAACACAATAACCTAACTGAACGGCACGGAATGACATCACAAATCAGCACTCTTCCGAAAACACAACAAACTAAGTGAATGGCACGGAATGACATCATAAATCAGAATTCTCATGAAAATACAATAAACAAAGTGAATGGCACAGAATGACATCACAAATCAGCACTCCTCAGAAAACACAATCAAATAAGTGAATGGCACGGAATGTCGTCACAAATCAGCACTCTTACGGAAGCACAATAAACTAACTGAATGGCACGAATAACATCACAAATCAGCACTCTTAAGAAAATTCAATAAATTAACTGCACTCTCACGAAAACACAATAAACCACTGAATAACACGGAACGACATAACAAATCATTACTCTAAAGAACAATAAACTAACTGAATGAAACGGAACGACATCACAAAAACGAAACACCCTTACGGAAACAGAAGGATCAAACAAACATTGACTGCAACATAAATGACATGTAGTAAAATATTTTTGCGGGTGTGGATTGCATTTATTTTTTAGCGCTCCAGAAATTGAAACAAAAGTCTAGAGGTTGATCTACGTTTCTTCTTGTTTGGATAGACAAATGATAGAATGCGTATGAAATTAACAAAATAACGACAACTCCAGTAAAATACAAACCTTTTTTCACAAAATACATAGAGATACCAAGGAAAGGTTATAATCTCAACACTTAGTACAAATGAAATACCGCCTTCGACCCATCAAAACACACAACGGGGTTGGTGGGAGAGTGAGAGCTTAAACCGGTTTTATGAGTACTAGTTTCATAATCATTGTGATTTAAAGAGCACGGTGTGTGCTTAGGGATTAAATTATTTCCATTAATCCTTTCAGCCCTGTAGACCAAATCTAATACCTGTACTAACAGTGTAGATCCAAGTGAGACGGTCCTTAATAAGCCTTCTCATCTTGACTTACACTGTTTGCCATTCTGGGCCCAGTTGCTGAAAACATCATTAGCTTAAAGAGCTCGTTCGTGGTCAAAACTGTTCTAGTAAGTACAATATCTAATTCACAGGTTTTTTTTTTTTTTTTTTTTTTTTTTCTTTCTTTTTTTTTGGCTGATAAAATGAGAGTAGCTTTTGCAAATGCAAAAGCTACTCACATTTTTTTTCAGCAAAAATATTAACGTATATGCCATGTTTAATGATTGAAGTTTTAACGATACGTTAACTAACGACATCGTTAGTTTCGAAATAAAAGGCCTATTAACATCCTTATCTGTAAGAATGGATGTATCTAAATTCTAAGATGGAAGAGTCTACTTAAAAAACTCAGGGGTAAAGGGTTGAAACATAAACTATAGCTGATGTGAACATTATTGTTCTGTGGATTCTCGCCATCTTTTATCCGCTTACCTAATATCCAAAGAGTCCTGAACGATCTCCGTCTTCTTTTTGTTGCAGCAAAATCTAAAATATATGTTTTAGAATTACAAGTACTTCGTCTTATATCAAAGTCAATAAAATTATGAATGCTATAGTAAAACAAATATAACGTCCGGTGACCTTAGGCCTCTGGCTCCCAGCTGTATAGAACATTAAAATCAGAAAAAAGGTAAGAGAAAAGTCCAGGGAGTGCCACAATCATAAATCGCAGCCCATCCCAGACACCAAGAGGAAGAGGAAACAAACAAAACCAAACAAGCGTAAGTCGAACAAACGTACGAAAAGCACTAAGATTAGCTCTCTCTTCCCCAAGCGAGGTAATTGCTATGCTAAAAGGACTGAAAACCACAAGAACAAAATAACACAAGGTAAGACATAAAACAAATCGCCTCGTATAATAAACCACAAAGCAACAAATAGTAAGACTAACAGATCAATGGACAAGGTTATATTTATACTTTTAAATACTTGGCTTAGGTATGTTTCTTGCTTCGAAAGGATCCATCTTTTCAAAATCTATATACAGTCGAATTTCAATGGCGCGAACCTCTTTCGGACCTTGTAAATGTGTTCTAATTATGAATAGTTCGAACCACTGAGGGTCAGTCATAGCGTCAGGTCAGAGGCAAGTAGAAATAATTTAGGAATGTCTTTATGATCTTATATAGAATGACGGTTTGTTGAGAAAATTCTTTCGAACTACCTCGATGAGCCGATTCTAATGGGTGCACAAAAGTAAATTTTTATGATAAAATAGAAAAAAAATCCCCAAAACGAGTAGAACAAATAACGCAATCTGTCTTAAGGATATTCGAATTTCAAATACACATATAAGCACAAAACAATATAAATACTATTCTTCAAAAACGTTATTAAGCGGTAACACCAATTCTATCATCAATTAAAAAAGTATATCAGGTTAATCATAAAAAAAAATAATAATAATTAAATAAAATAAAAAATACGAACAGCTTTAAAAATGACGAAACTGTCACTGACTGATTGCGTCCTCCATTTCTAAAGATATTCATTACGATTATCATAAGAGGCATTAATTCAGTTTTATTAAACAAAACAGAAAGAAAAAAAAATGAAAAACAAGTATACATGTACTGATATCTATATGATAGCACGTTGTGAGGTATGTATCTTAACTGAGGTGTATATAATTAAAGAAACCTGCGGAAAACATATAATCAGCTACACAAGAATTCAAGTAATCCACAAAAAAGTAGGGCATACTTGTCCATAATTTCTATATGTTATCATCAAAGAGCCTATATACTAGTGGATTTTGGTTTGTAACAGTCTTAGATTAAACATGTTGTCATCACAAACTTTTTTAAAGATACTCCGTTAGTATGAGAGAAAACACCACGCTCATTACGAAAACACGCCTATTCAAACATACTGAAAATTTCACCTCCAAAAACTGAAACATTTCAGATAAAAAAAACTCTGATATGTTTCACATTTCTGGTCAAAACATAGATTGTAGGTACTCGTTAGAACCGCCTCGGCCAGGCGGTTCTAACGAGTACTCACAATCTATGTTTTAGCAAAATGAAAAAAAAATAATGTCTAGCCCTGTAAACCCCAGTTTTACTATATAAAAGTGGGGTTTAAGGGGATCAAAATTATATAGGCATGTTTTCGTGATGTGAACACGAATCCGCGCAATCTGATCAGAGTGTTTGTTGTCCATAAAAGGAAACGTTGCATCTTTGACTACCCACCATACACACACTGAATACTCTGATCAGACATTGCCAATGGACAGGCTGATTTGAATAATATCTGGGCACACATGTCCAAAGGTACGTTTTCTGACGTTGCTACTCTTATCACCTGTACTACTAAAATATCCTTTCAGAACCCTTAGTGACTGTCCAGTAGAATTCTGACCGTTTCTGTTCTTTCAGTAGTGTTTGGAATCGGACAGAATTTCTTAGTCGATTATCGGTTTTGTATAACCAACTGATCATCGATTAATAATCGGTTTGTAGAAAATATATTCACTCTTAATTTAGCCCCTTTCCAGGTACTTATTCATTGCTCCAGATAAATTATATTTTTTCTGATTTCTCAATGAAAACATATATTTGGGTATTCATTACAAGCGCCTCCACGAGGCGCTTCTAATGAGTACCAATAGCGTATATTTTCACGGCGCAAAAAAATGTCAATACTTTTGGGTTGGCTTTATTTAAGGCTATTTTATTATATTTTTTCACTTTTACTGACCACAGATCTAGAATGACCAAAATAGATAGCTGTGCATTTCATTTCTTTATAACTTGCCTATAAAATAAAACGTGAGAAAAATATGTTTCTAAAAATGGAATTTTCCGATTAGTCGACTATAAAAAAATCTTTCCGATCATCAAAGAGGCAAAAGTGACTGATGATCGATTATAATCCATCATCACTGGCAACACTATTTTACAGTCGGATCACCCTAATAGCCGGCAGTACTTAAAGAAATGACTTTATGCTTTTCACGGACATACTTAATCATTTTGACCACTAGATATGTTAAAATGATTTAGTCATACATATAACCCCGTTTGTCTGAGGACTCGGACCAAGGCCTTATGTAATATGTACTTAAACTTTCTTTGTTCTTTTGCAATAACTAATTATCTTTCGAATGAGCATGTAATTGAATTACCATAGCAGTAAAATTACCTGTGTAAGTACGAGCACCCTTGGCATCTAAGTAGGTCGATCCACTGCTTGAAAAAAGCCTGTCGCCAGAGAATAACTTGGATTGAGCTATGAAATAAATAACAGTATGGGAACTCCGAAGGGACACATTTTATTTTTATGTTTATCTTGTAGCAACACAATCATCACGAAAACATACCTATATAATTTTGACCCCCTTAAACCCCACTTTTATATGGTAAAACTGGGGTTTACATGGGTATACATTATATTTCTTACTTCTGCTCAAAGCCATAGATTGTGGGCACTCGTTAGAACTGCCTCATCGAGGCGGTTCTAACGAGTACCTACAAACTATGTTTTGAGCAGAAATATGAAAAAAATATCAGAATTTTTTATTTGAAAATTTTCATTTCTTCGTGGTAAAATTTTCAGTATATTTGAATAGGCATGTTTTAGTAATGCATATCCTGAAGCAACAAGATATTGTATCATGTCTTCAACTTATATTATGGCAAGAAGATACATGCACTATAATGAAGCAACATGAAAGTTTTGAAAAAGTGTTCGTAACTGCAGAAGTATTAAGATACTGCTTTAATATTTGGCCCACACCTACCTTAGGGTAAGACCTTTCAACAGTACACATCCCTTCCTCAGTTTGACCTTTTGTCTAGATTAAGGTCAGGTCATACTTTGTCATTTACAACTGTGTTTATGTTTAGAAAAGTGTACATGACTGCTGAAGTATGTAAGATATAGCTTTCATATTTTGTCCACACCAAAATAAGGGATTCAGCATGTAAGATATAGCTTTCATATTTTGTCCACACCAACCTAAGGGAAGATGTTTCAATAGCATATACCCCATACTTAAGTTTAACAGTCTTCAAGCATCAAAGTCATACTTTGTCATTTACAGCTATGTTTAAGTTTAAGTTCTGCATTTAATCTTTAATATTTAAAGATTGTTTTCTTATCCGATCAGCCCTTTCTGGAGAGCTGCGTTGTCTTTTGACAACTCTTGTTATCATGTTGCAATAAGTTATTATGTCGTTACTTCAACTTATTATATTGTGGCAAAAACATACACTAATTATTATGGATCAATATGGTATTATGCCGTTATTTCAACTTATTACCTTTTGGCAACAGAATAGAACAGAAAAGAAAGCGTTCTTTATTGTCGAATATGTGAAAACTATATAACATAAGCCCTGTAGGGCTTTTATTTCGACAAACAGGCAAAATAAAATATATCACAACGCATGCAAATAAACCATATAAAACAAATTTATAGGAAAGATTGAGGTTAAAGCATTAAAGCATTATGTCATAGATTATAACATAGTTTGGAACTAAAATTAAAAGTTCATAATAGTTAAAAGTTAAAGAAAGAGACTTAAATCCAAGCTGTCAGCTCCCCTGCAGCGCGTAAAGAAGCAAAAAGGATAGCAAAACGCAGCGAAGAAAAGCTGACGGTTAGCCATGATGTAAACCCCCTCAAACACCAGTTCCTCAAAACGAAAAATACGAAAGTAATCCCCTTGTACAAGGACCACTTCAGCCAGGATCTGACCAATGGGGGCACGTGCACTTAGGAAATTAAAGAAGAACAAACATCACGAAAACATACCTATATAATTTTAATTCCCTTAAACCCCACTTTTATATAGTAAAACTGGGGTTTACAGGGGTATACATTATTTGTCTTATTTCTGCTCAAAACAAAGATTGTGGGTACTCGTTAGAACCGCCTCGGCGAGGCGGTTCTAACGAGTACCCACAATCTATGTTTTGAGCAGAAATGTGACAAAATATTTTCTTTTATCTGAAAACTTTCAGTTTTTGGTGGTGATATTTTCAATCTATTTGAATAGCGTGTTTTCGTAATGGAGGAGATGCGGAGTCTAAATGGGTGGGCAGCACAGAACTGAAAATAAGCAAAGCATGCACACTTCGTAAAAATAGCATAAAACATAAAAGAGAAAATATGCATAAAAAAGACAAGGCTAAAGACAGATGAAATTATGTGGACACAGAGGGCATTTACATCCAAGGCCATTCCAGATATGTATCAGTGTCTTAAAACGAGGATAGGATTCCGCGAATCGCAGGTTATTTGGAAAGCTGTTCCATATCCGGGGGACTGGGGTGGGGGGGGGGGGGGGGGGCGGGGTTAATATCTAAATTATCTCAGTCTTTCCCTCCTGAAATCATATTTTGACAATTTAGTATTCATCAGGCATTGTATACATTTAGGCGAAATATCATAACTATTTTAAAATTTCATCCTCTTAATATGAAGAAGGGAGATACAGTTGACTCTCGTTATCTCGAAGTCCAAGGGACTATCTGAAATACTTCGAGATATCCGTACCTCGACATATCAGATTTGTAGAATTGAGTAAAATATAAATCGAACAATCACATTTCACAAATGAATATGTAATTTGACTCCTGAAAATAGATGAATATTGAAAATATTGTGGAAAAGAGGAGAAATTGCTCCTCAGGAGCAATTTCTCCTCTTTTCCACAATATTTTGTTACCTGTTGTTAGATCTCTTTTTTAAACAGGGACCAGATTTTCAGTTCGAGATAAGCGGTTATTCGAGATAAGTGAGGTCGAGATAATGGGAGTCGAGTGTATTTGAAACAGTTAAACGAGGAGGGACATGATCATCATGAAAAAATCTAAGAGCTTTCTCTGAACTTTCTCTGTTTTATTGGTCTGATAAAACAGCAAATGTGCTAAGCTAAATGACAGTAATTAAAATTGGTAACAATAAAAGAGTTATAATTTGTGAATTTGCACTGTTTAGCCAGGAATTTACCTATTCTTTTCAAAACAGCAAGCTGTTTGGAAGCTTTTGTACAAATATCGGAAACATAGTCATCTTTTAATATAAAATCAATATGATACCGAGAAGAGTGACATTATCCTCACAGTAGATAATAAAATAATTTATGGTGAAGGAATTTATAGAATCCTGTGCTTTTTCCACAACCAAATGGCCTGAAATTTATCAGGGCTGGCTTTCATGAACTTGTTTTCAAACCAATCCATCAATATACTGAATTTCTTTTCCAGGACATGTTTAAGGGTATCTAAATTTTGATGCATAAAAGAAAGTGTGTTATCATCAGCATAGTTATAGATAACACATGGTAAAATAAAATAAAAAATGTCATTTATAAAACATTAAAAGCAGCGGCCCCAATTTTGAGCCCTGAGAAACACCACTGAAAAGATTGTTCCAGCTGCTGGTATGCGGTCTCAGTCTAATCTGTTACGATCTGTTGCTGAGTATCTGTTCAGAAGCCCAACTGCCTCCCCAGACAATCCATAAGCTTGGAGCTTTGCTAGAAGGAGATCATGAGGGAGGCAGTCGAACACCTTCGAAAGGTCCATGAGTATGGAGACCACACACTCATGGTTATCCCCCAGCTAGCATTCTACGTAAATCTACATCGGGCCATCATCGGCCCGTCAGCTACCCTGACGGGCCGATAACGGCCCGATATAGATTTACGTAGAATGCTGACTGGGCCAGTGCTTTACATCACGAAAACACGCCTATATAATTTTGACCCCCTCAAACCCCACTTTTATATAGTAAAACTGGGGTTTACAGGGGTATATATTATTTTTGCTCAAAAACATAGATTGTGGGTACTCATTAGAACCGCCTCGTCGAGGCGGTTCTAATGAGTACCCACAATCTATGTTTTGAGCAGAAATAGAATAAATATCAGAGTTTTTCATCTGGAAATTTTCATTTTTTTAGATGAAATTTTCTATATAATGGTATAAGCGTGTTTTCGTAATGACGCAAATCCTCCAAAATTGCATAGTCTGGCAGCATAACATTTCCTAATAATCTGGCAATGAAATATAAGTTCAAAGCTTCAACTTAGTTTGTGTCATTTCTGCGACTAATCTTGCAACAAAAATATGCATGCATGGACTATGGTGAGGTAACATGCTATTGTGTCGTTTCGTTATTTCAACTTAATATATTATGGCAACAAACTATTTTGTTGTTGTTTCAGTTTATCTTGTGGCAATAAGATGCATGTTACATTTTGAGGCAACACGATATCGTATCTTTACTTCAACGTATTTACTTGTGGCAAAACAAAATGCATGTAATATGATGAGGCAACGATATATTTTGTCGTTGCTTTAACTTATTATCTTGTTGCAACATGGTATGACGTTGATGTTTCACGGTATCTTGTGGCAATAAGATATATGGAAATATTCATGTTATATGATTAGGCAACGAAATATACTGTCGTTACTTTAACCTGTAATCTTGTTGCAGCAAGATATTTTGTCTTTGCTCCAATTCATCTTGCGGCAAAAATACATATATTTTTAGGCAAGATAATATTGTGACGCTATTGCAACTTATGGTCTTGTGGTACCAATTCATGTCGTTCCTTCAATTTATCGTTTTGGTTATAAGATGCATGTAATATGCTGAGGCAACAAATCATTATGTTGTTACTTCAACTTATAATCTTGTCAGAAACAAGATACATGTAATATGATGAAGCAACACGATATTGTGTTTTTACTTAATTATTATCTTGTGACACCACGATACATGTTGTATAATGAGGCAACAAGATAGTATGCCGTTACCTCAGCTTTTATCTTGCTTAAACAAACACTATATACATTATGCATATATTGACATATAATGCAAGAGTTTAAGAACGGCTTAAAGCTGCTATCAATGGTATTAAAGAGAGAGAGAGAGAGAGAGAGAGAGAGAGAGAGAGAGAGAGAGAGAGAGGACACAATTGGCAGATTTGCTGCCATTTTGTACTCGCCTGTCACGTGATCTTTGTCTGTATGATGGTGTATTTCCTCAGCCACGCACATCGGAACTGGACTTTTGTAACATATTACTACCAGTAGGGCTCCATAGCAACCCCAAAACATCATGTTTGTTTCTATTATTAGAACATGAATTTTACATTTACAATATATATTCGGACACTTTCGCGAAGATAGCGATTTCATATCCACAGTTCCCTCAATAATGCCGTTAACTCAACGGTTCCTCCATTACCGTCAGTCAACGGGTTTAATAAAATAGCGTATTCAACGTAATTACCGCACCGTGCGCTTAGATTTTTCAAAATTACTGGGAAAACTTGTGGTAAAATATGTATCTTCTATACTAAGGGTACACTTAAAAGAGATCAGCGAAAGACTTATCTAATGATGCTTATGCGATGTTTATTTTTATTTTTTTTTGTGTGTGTGTGTGTGTTTCTGATAATATCTTAAAACATATGTTGCAGACAAAGTACACTGGATGCAATCTGAAGACTACGGAATTGCTTGACCGTGCGGTTATAGGGGTATGTTCGGTAATTAGGTCGAATACGGTATATGTACATTTCCATGAATTTTGTAAAACATGACTTTCATGTGTTCTTTGATTATTAAGTAACCGTTCTCTGTATGGTCTTGTCACCGGTGAATTGTTTGGTCGGGAAAATTCAAGTTGTCAGAGTTCGATTTGGAGTATATGTAACATCAAAAAGTTATCGGAAATTAAAAGTTTTATTATCTGGAATTTATTCCTTTTCAACAGTATTTATTAACTCAAAATTATAAAAGGAAATATTGTCGTCGGTGTGACAGCGAGAAAACAAGACGTACGGCCCAGCTGAAAACAATGTTAACTCTGCCACAGCCACTATATCTCTTTATCATACTTCAAAATTTCCGCAATATACTGTACATCACCAAAACATACCTATATAATATTGATCTCCATATATCCCTACTTTTATACAGTAAAACTGGGGTTTACAGGGTTATACATTATTGTTGTCTTATTTCTGCTCAAAAACACAGATTGTGGGTACTCGTTAGAACCGCCTTGGCTAGGCGGTTCTAACGAGTACCCACAATCTATGTTTTGAGCAGAAATATTAAAAATATTTGAATTTTATCTGAAAACTTTCATTTTTTTTTTTTTTTTTTTTTTGTGGTGAAATTTTCAATATATTTGAATAGGCATGTTTTCGTAATGGATATGAGAATACCCAGGAAATTCGACAATCATGCAACACAGTTATACCAAGGCACTCATTGAAATGTACTGAAAAGTTTACCATCAAAAATGAAAAAAAATTAAGACAAAAATAATCTGATATTTTTCATATTTCTGCTCCTAACATAGATTGTGGATACCCGTTAGAGTCTCGTCGACAAGGCGGTTCTAACGAGTACCCACAACCTATGTTTTTGAGCAGAAATACAAAAAAAAAAACAATGCATACGTCTGCAAACCCCAGTTTTACTGTGTAAATAGTGGGGTTTAATGGGGTCAAAGTTTTATAGATATGTTTTCGTGATGCCGAACAATGTTAGAATATCACGAAACGACATCCCCGAAAAATGCTCTAACGAAAACAGAATGTCTAAAACGAATTAAAGTTCAGTGCACTCGGCTGGTGTGTTGAAAACAAACTGGATGAATGACACATATTGTAGATCCTGATCAGGCTCACGTTATGCTGTGTCTTATCTGGGTTTACACTGTTCGGACCAGTCTGCTCGAACTTTAGGATAAGTGTGTAACATATGGCTAGATATGAGTCAATCAGTGTTTATGTAGTATGCTATGCAAAGCATACTGGTGTATTTTCGATGGTGTATTTTCGATTTTTATGTTTTCTTTGTTTCCCAAGGCAACCTTGTGGATTTTTATTTGGAACAGAGTAGAATGCCACTTTATCAGTTTGTTTAACCACGCAATCCTCTCCGGGTATGCACACCTCTTCATAATTGATGCGCAACGCACGGAAGAGCCTTATGCAATTTCTGCAAAACGTTGGCTCCGCTTACAGTATCAATGGATTTTGTAGTATATGTTGACAACAGAAAATGCCTACATCAGATGGCACGGACGAGTATGCTGATCTTGATCGTCGCAGCTCGCATATGACATACAGACATTTTTCACTCGTTGCGCATCACGGACACTAATAATGCCAGATTTAGGGGGCAAAATGTGTCACAACATCAGAAAACGTACCTTCGGACATATGTGCCCAGCGAAAATTCAGATTAGGCTGCACATTAGTGCAATCTGGGCCCAGTTGTTCAAAACTACAATGTCGTTAGTTAACTTATCGTAAAATTTTGATCATTAAGTAGTGCATGTATGTTATTATTTTTGCTTTTGCAAAAGCTACTCACATTGTTTTCAACAAAAATACCTGTTAATTAGATATTGTACTTATTAGAACAGTTAACATTTTGACCACTAACGAGCACGTCAAGCTAACGATGCTTTGAACACCTGGGCCCTGATCAGAATCTTCACTGGACGTATTTTAGACATCCAAGGATGCAACGTTTCTTCACGAGGACAACAAAGACTGATTTACTGAGGACGCGCATTTGCTTCGCGCACATGTCAGAAGGTACGTTTTATCACGTTTTGGCTCAAATTCATCAAGTACCTTATACGACATGTACGGCCAGTTAATGCTCAGATCAGTATGCGTATCCGAGCAGTCTGTTCAAATCATTCGCTGTCCGATTAAAGAAACTTGGCTAGCCATACGGCAACAAAAAAAAAAAAAAAAAAAAAAAAAAAAAAAAAAAAAGAAAGGCACTGGTGCATAAATTGACCAATTGACCAGAGTGTTTGCGAGGTGCAAGTGACATAAGTTATATTTTCTTGTGAAGCCCCTAAGCTTAGTCTTTTGGACTTAAAACATGGACTGATATACGTACTACAACAATATTATTGAAAGATTTAATGAATGTAATATATCCTTACTCTTACAAGTGTTTTCCATTCTAATTATGGAAAAAGTGTGCTATATAACTTACTTTTTACAGAGTTTCGTAGTAACCTTTCCTTCTCTGAAACGTACGTCAACTGCACTCCAGTCTTGTTGGTGTCAGTTCATACATAGAAAATGGTGTTTGTTTGTTTTCTTCTTTTGGACGAAAGTTGTTGCTGATCTATGTAAGCCACAGCCTTACAAAGTGTACCCTCTAACATGTGCCCACAACAAAGACTCAGATCGTTGCTCGCATGTTCCAAATCCACCAAGTGAAAATTCTGATCAGACTGCGCGAATGCGCAATCTGATCAGAATTTTCACTGGGTGAATATGTCCGAAGGGACGTTTTCCGTCGTTAGGGTCCATAGGTACGTTTTATCTGTATTAAAAAAATTCAACACTTTCTTCTTTTAAATGTCAGCCGGACTCAGATTTCAGTAAGTATGCATTATATGCGTATCTGGAGTTATTTGATACGATATTAGAACATTAACATGTGGGCAAAGTCGAACGAAAGAAAGTGCCTTCGAACATGCATAAAATACTCAGATTCAGATCATCCTTCATATGCCTTTGCTCTCCATTTATACATTCGGTTGTAACCAATTTTTCTGTTCACGGACAATGAAGGACTTGATCATATAGCGAGGATGACCGAATATGACCAAAGACACGTTTCCGTATTTCGCGACCCATGCGAAAATATATCGTTTGAAATATGCGCTCAGCGATGACTCAGCTCAGATTGCACGCATCTCCGCAGTCAGATCAGACAAGACGTTGAAGGCTCTTTAGAAAACAAAAAAATATAAGGCTTGTTTAAGCGCACAGTATGGCTTCTGATAGACCGCGCATACACAGGGGCTGGTCTCTGCCTTTCGTAAACGAACATGACATAAGGTGTATGTTGCTTATGTTGTGGATAGATCCTCATAAAAATAACACAGATCATGGACACCTGCACTTCCGATCAGGCTGACCAGCGTCTCTGTTTACCGGAATGTGTTGAATGGTGGAGGGTTGCGTAGGCGAAACTTGAAATTCCTGGCCATAATCAACATGATCTGGCTGCCTCTATTTACAGGTATTATAATTTTCATTTGGGTGTCATGAACTGATCATAGGTACGTTATGTAATACATGTATCACAAAAGACGGGTCACTGGATCACGATACAGAGTTACAGAGTCGCTACAATTTCATACTACAAAAACATGCCTATTCAAACATACTGAAAATTTTCAATAAAAAAATTCTGATAGTCTTCATGTTTCTACTCAAAACATAGATTGTGGGTACTCGTTAGAACCGCCTCGCCGAGGCGGTTCTAACGAGTACCCACATTCTATGATTTTGAGCAGACATAAGAAAAATAATGTATACCCCTGTAAACCCCAGTTTTACTATATAAAAGTGGGGTTTAAGGGGGTCAACATTATATAGGCACGTTTTCGTGGTGATAACGCTGTATTTACACAAGATACACACCTGCAAAAATCAAGGTCTCGCCTGCTGATGTGACATTGTTCTAATTTGAATCAAATCTACTAGTGAGGTTTCGCGTAAGGAAAACTTGTTTAATCCCTCACCTTGTTTCCCACACCACCATTAGAATGTCTACTGCCAGCTCCAAGGTGGCTCCTCTATTGCAGGTCGCCTTTGTTGGTGTGTCCTTGGTTTCATACGTGGTGTGTTTTCAGTGCCTCGGGAAGGCTGTGCTTGGTGACTGTGGCATTTCCTGGGTATCGTCATTTACATGTTTTGTGGGAGGTTCGTTACGAAAATAAGTCTATACACATATACTGAAAAATTTACCGCAAAAAAAAAAAAAAAAAAAAAAATAGATAAAAAATCTGATTTTTTCATATTTCTGTTCGAAACATAGATTGTGGGTACTCGTTAGAACCGCCTCGGCTAGGTCGAGGTAGGTCTAACGAATATCACAATTTATGTTTTTGAGCAGAAATAAGAAAAATAATGTTTACTCCTGTAAACCCTAGTTTTATTATATAAAAGTGAGGTTTACAGGGATCAACATTATTTAGGCATGTTTTTCGTGATGTGCGTCAGCAAATGGACTTAACTTTAAAACACTTTATTTCAGTAATCGGTTTCGAGATGTTCTTACTCGAAACCTAATAGCCTCTAACAAAGTAGTTACATATTTTCAACAATAACATCCACGTTCACTATGCCGAGCTGTGTATGATCAAGTGAATAAGATATGACGTTACAAACCCTTTTTCTTGTTAACCAATTTTTGGTTATAAATCTATAACGAATTTTAGGTACAGATATAATATTAGAAAAGCAGTCCACTTTGGATACCGAAACAGATTGCGAACAAACAGGAACAGTCTCCACCAGACAATAAAGACAAACGACCATTTCTCTCTTCCCAAATTGACATAAATATAGAGCTATAACATATATAAGCGGCCATTTACATCTTTCCAAGGTGACGTGAATATAGGGGTTGATACAACAGAATATATAACTAAACGACTAGACAAGTGTCCTTTTCCCTTTTTCCCAAGCGATGTAAATATAGAGCTTAAATGAACAGAACACAGAGCTAAACAACCAGGGCCCAGTTGTTCAAAGCTAACGACGTCGTTAGTTAACGATTCGTTAAAATTTACACTGAGTGATAAGCAAATATGCTGAAATATTTTGCTGAATAAATGTGAGTAGCTTTTGCACTGCAAAAGCTACTCACATTTTTTCAGCAAAAAATATTTATTGTGTATTGAATCCGCTAAAACAGTTAACGAAATGACCCTTAATGAGCTCGTTAAGCTAACGACGCTTTGAACAACTGGGCCCTGACAAGCGACTATTTCCCTCCCCTCAAATGCCCTGAACATGAAGTTTAATAGAACAGAACATATAGATAAACGACTAGACAAGCAACCGTTTCCTTCTTCCCAAAGCGATGTGAATATAGAGCTTGATAGAACAGAACACATAGCTAAACGACTAGACAAGCAACCGTTTCCCTTTTCCCGAAGTGATGATAAAATTTCGAAAATGCTTTACGGTTTATGATAACGATAGCCTTGCCTAAGGTTTGGCAGTCAGGGCTTTGTTACGACATTTGAAACCACTAATGTTTGAAGAAACTCTGCCGAATCGAATAAGTTGAGATATTTATACCCCATATGAGGTTCGCCAGGCACCACGCCATCCAGATAAAGAAAATTGATACTATCAAAATAAAAATCGTCCCGCTTATAATAAATTATTGTGGAAACTGAACCATCCGATTCAAATCCAACAAAAAGGTGCCTCGGTATCGGAAGAATTGGCTTTACTTAATTGAAGTTCAGTAGGACATATGTGGTACACCATTTAGTCAAAATAAATATTATCAATATTTAATAAATCGTCAAGTGGAATTGAAAGCCTCAATAATGTCAGCCTGATTTTTCCGTGAAAGAAACTTCGTGAAAAACAAAACTGCAACAAGAGGTGCACAATTAGTTCCAATCGAAATACAAACAGTTTGTACATAAAGTTGAGTTCCAAATCTGATAAAATGTTATCTAAAAGGTAAACAAGAGCATAACAGACTTTTTTGACAATACCACAAATTATACTGTTTGTATATACACCAGAAGTGAAAAAAAAAAACAACAAAAAAAAAAAAAAAAAAAAAAAAGCATAAAAAACACAGTCTTCGCTGCAAGCCAAATAAAGTGTTTTCTCAAGAAAGTTTAAAATATATTCTGTTAAGTTTGGATAAGAGAGCTGCCATCTCTTTGGGGAAGCGTTGCTTACAGCGGTGGTCCCGGTGTTGGTCTTACTCTTTGTTGCTTTGTGGTTTATTTTACGAGTCATTGTGTTTTTCAGTCCTTTTAGCATTGCGATTACCTCGCTTGGGGAAGAGAGGGCTAGTCTTAGTGCTTTTCGTACGTTTGTTCGATTTGTACTTGTTTGGATTTGTCGGTTTCCTCTTCCTCTTGGTGTCTGGGAAGGGCTGCGGTTTGTGATTGTGACACTTCCTGGACTTTTCTCTTTCATTTTTTACTCTGTTTGCATCTGTTCTTTTTGTGGCTGTTTAATTGTATTTGTCTGTCTTTCCCTTTGGGGTTTGACCCGGATCTGAAAAGATCAGTTCCTGAGTATATTAATTTACTTTGGAGATCCCTGTGGTGTTAAACAACACCACTGGAATACTGGAGCTAACAAAAACCACCAGTTTGACCCCGGTCGACTGAAAAACAGACATAAAGAGTTCCGGCTCAGACCACCTGATGATTAGTTTTTAAATTGGAGCCATCATAGAGTCTGAACCCCGACCAATTGGCATGCAATTAAAGAGGTAAGCATAGTGGACAAACGTGATTGGGTCAACCGCAAAGCAAGCAAACTGTTTTATGACATCAACATTAATTAATCCCTTTCGTTTATACCATATGATAATCTTACTAAGAAACATTCAGATTTATCTGCAATTTTTCTTAACTTATACACTAAAGAAAGTAAGAGAAAAGTCCAGGGAGTGCCACAATAACAAACCGCAGCCCTTCCCAGACCCCAAGAGGAAGAGGAAACCGACAAATCTAAACAAGCACAAACCAAACAAACGTACGAAAAGCACTAAGATTAGCTCTCTCTTCCCCAAGCGAGGTAATCGCAATACTAAAAGGACTGAAAAACACTAGAACAAAATGACACACGGAAAGACATACAACAAATTGCCTCGTAGAATAAACCACAAAGTAACAAGGAGTAAGACTAACACCGGGACCACCGCCTTAGAACGGTCGGTAGAGCAAACCACCACTAAGTCACCATAAAATTCAAGTTCCGATAGGCCTTGTAGCAATAGTGTTTCTAGTCCTGTATTATATTTTGGATTATATTTAGATACCGTTTCATAGTGTCGATGGTAAAATATAGAGAAGGCCTTCCGAAGTTTATGATACCGAAATCCCTGCTAGAGACGTTTGACAGTCAAATTTTTGATACGAGCATTGAAGTAAGGCAAATGACTAGACACTCCTGCAAACCAAGTAAGTTAACAAATGTAAATACAATAAGAAAGGGCACAAGGTACGTCGCCATCCAAAAATGGGAATTAACAATGTCAAAATTAAATGCTTTGCGTTTATTATAAATTTTAGATGAAACAAAACCGTGAGTGATTACTATTACCATTTTTGTCTTTGTATGTCTTTGCATGTATGCCCTGATGATTTTTTAATTTTATTTTGGATAGCCGTTTTGCCAATTCTTTGGGAAAGAAACTGTCCTTCTGGCTTTCTGCTTAGTGATTTGTGATGCCGTTGCTTTAAGCGCGTCGTTCTTTCCCTTTGGTGTCTTGGTCGGAAAGTGTTAGGCAATTGTATCGATTTCTAATCATCGCCTTCCTTTCTACTAATAAATATAAGTCTCAGTGAAAGGGGCTTCGGTGTCAGTAGAATTGGCTTTATTCAACTGCAGTTCATTTGGAAAATTTGAGGGACCATTCCTTCAAAGTAAGGGTTGTCGATATTCAAAAGGTCGTCCCAATATCTGAAAGTTGAGTTAAAATCTTCAATACCATCAGCTTTAGAATCGACAGTGAGCCATCATAAAAACACTTTCGCAACAAAACAAAAGCAAATCTGCCACATGAGGAGCACAATTAGTACCCATCGGAATTACCACAATTTGTCTGTGTAACTTAGCGCCAAATCTAATAAAATGTTATTTAAATATTTTTAACAATGCGTCACATACGTTTTGACAAGACCAAAGCTTAAATCGTTTTTGGTCAGTTTTTATGGAGTACAATGTGCATTAGCATCATTAAATGCAAGATGAAGACAGCCTTTCCTTTGAAAGGTACTCTAGATTAAGGCTGTACGTTTTCCTTTGAGTAAATGATAGGGAAAAGTTCTATAAAGGGTAGAAAAACATATGTGGACAAACTAGACGAGCAAAATCCTCTTGACTTTGGTTTATTAAGTACCTCACTAAAATTTTTAATTGACCAAAACAAATTCCTAGAAAACATTTGTACAATATCTAATTAGATGAGATTTAATGGCAGTGAGGCAAGAAGTTGATAATTTAAAAAAAATTAGTACTGGTACAGGAGTTTGAATAAGCGATAAACCTTGCTGTATATTGTAGTTATGACACATAGGTTACCAATACATCGTAGGAAACTTGTCTTGCTGTTCCTTAACATTAACAAAAAACTTCAGGACTAAGCGACTAAAGACTTTATTTTGAC
Source organism: Anodontia alba (assembly GCA_964016985.1). Classification (NCBI taxonomy): domain Eukaryota; kingdom Metazoa; phylum Mollusca; class Bivalvia; order Lucinida; family Lucinidae; genus Anodontia; species Anodontia alba. The sequence goes on from OZ024824.1 coordinate 988,590, forward strand.
TGTTATTGTAATTAGCATTTAAATAGACCTTGCCAAACAAATCAGTTTAGAAATTTATAAACTTTCTGTAAGAGACAGGGGCAAATCAACAATGACAACGTCAAAATCATAACTGACATATTGTTTTAAGAAATTGAACAATTAGATACAGATAAAACCAAATTCAAAAATGGTGCTTGGGTATCAGAGGAATTAGTATTTTTTCTGCCACATGAGTAGCACAACCAGTACCCATCGGAATTCCTACAATTTGTATGTGTAACTTAGTACCAAATCTAATAAAAATAAATATCTAAAATGTATGATAATACGTCACATACGGTTTTGACAAAACCAAAGTTTAAACCGTCATCAGAAGTAATATATGCATTTCTATCATTACAGGTGAGATAAGGAGAGGCTTGCCTTTGAAAGGTACCCTCAATTAAGTCCCCAGCAGGCACATAATGTTGCAACGACATCGATTCATCGTTGGTCAACGTCAAGATGTTGAATCAATCTTGTATTGACGTTGTTTCAACGTTGTATGTCCGGTGGGTCTTTAAGTTTCCCTTTGAATGAAAGATGGCGCAAAAAGTTGTATAAAGTACAGAAAAATAAAATAAAATAATAAATAAATAAATAATAAAGAAAAGGTAAGAGAAAAGAACAGACCGTCAGTAAGCAGGGATCGTTGAAGCGGTTCCGAAGAGAGATACTTTGCTTTTGCCTAACACTTTGCTTTAGCGTGCTATGTAGCTATATATTAGTATGAGCCAGAAGACAACGATGTAAGTCGTCAGTTGGTAAGACCTGGTTTCCCGAGATCCAAGGAGTTCCCGATGCAATCCTCATCCTGATTCTGTTAGGAGTTTTACCAAAGGGTAGCACAATAACAATCAATTTCTATGCAAACTTACCTGACTGGTTGGGAATCGAAATCCGCGAACAATCACCGCTGTAAACTTTCTGATAGGGTTCGTCTTCAACAAGAAGTCATAATTGCAAGTTTGTTTGCAGTTCGGTTTTAGTTGTACCTGTTAACCGTTCCAAGGCGGTTCTACTTTTGAAATTCTTTTTTGTTGTATATAGGTTATTGCAACCGTATCTTTGTGTTTCTCACTGTTAGTCCCTCATCGCTTTTTTCTTCTGGACCCAGTTGTTCAAAGCATCGTTAGCTTAACGAGCTCGTTAGTGGTCAAAATGTTAACTGTTCCAGTAAGTACAGTACCTAATTCACAGGTATTTCTGCTGAAAAAATGTGGGTAGCTATTTTTTCAGCAAAAAATATTAGCATATCTGTTATATTTAATGATCAAAGTTTTAACGATACGTTAACTAACACCATCGTTAGTTTTCATCACGAAAACATACCTATATAATTTTGACCCGCTGGAACCCCACTTTTATATAGTAAAACTGGGGTTTACAGGGGTATATATTATTTTTCTTATTTCTGCTCAAAAACATCGAGGCGGTTCCAACGAGTACCCACAATCTATGTTTTGACCAGAAACATGAAAAATATCAGAATTTTTTCTCTGATTTTTTTCATTTTTTGGTGGTAAAATTTTTATTATATTTAAATAGTCATGTTTTCGTAATGTGAACAACTGGGCCCTGGTGTCTGGCCAGGGCTTTGCTTCATGATTCTGGCCTTTCCTGGATAATTTCATTTATATTATTTAAATGGATCCTGTAGAGCGAAGTTCTTACAATCGACTCTTGTTATCTCGACCTCGCTTATCTCGAATAACCGCTTATCTCTAAGTGAAAATCTGGTCCCTGTTTAAACATGAATATCTAACAACAGGTAATAAAATATTGTGGAAAAAAGGAGAAATTGCTCTTCTCCTCTTTTCCACAATATTTGCAATATATCTCAAACTTCAGGAGTCAAATTACATATCATTTGTAAAATGTTGTTGTTCAATTTATTTGTTTCTTCAATTCTGCAAAGTTGATATTTCAGAGAGTCCCTTGGACTTCGAGATAACGGGAGTCGACTGTATATCAAAGCACTGACAGCACTGGCGAGTAGATTGTCTCTGAGTGTAGACTAGCAAAACGGTCATTGAAGGGGACTTAAGATTGTTTCATTTAACTGTTAACTTCCTGTAATTTTAGCAAACTGCGCAGACCCTGATCAGACGCCGCGTTCTGTGGCTTCTGATCTGGGTTTGCACTGTTTGCCAATGTCCCAGTTCAGGGTTTTCAGATAACCCTCTTTATACGCCACTCTGACGTCACAGCGACAAGACAAAAGAGGCTACAAATAACCATTACCTGGATTTCGAATACATGGGCGGTTTGATTTCATTGGTCAATGATAATCACTGGGACAACTACTTCAGGGAAATTTTGATGCATGTATGTTTAGGTTCAATTGCAACACTCGATCAAACAATATCTGTGGACTTCAAACAATATCTGTCACTTCTTGTATTTAAACACTTATCATTAAGACAGAATATCACATTAATCCAAAGAATATGATCATATCTACAGAAAAAAAAGCAAAAAAAAAAAAAAAAAAAAAAAAAAAAAAAAAACAAGCAATCACTTACTGTGACAGTTTTTGTTCTCATCGAGAACCACAATCAGACTGTCATATTGACCTCGTGATGCCATGGGAATTGGAATGCTCAGCACCGGACTGATTACAAGTGATAAACAATGGCCTGTAGATGCGGCACAGACTGCAGCACTCCACCCAACCCCCGTCACCCCAAACCCCCATACACATACATCACGTAGCCCCGGCCTACGACGCGCGCAGACTGACGAGGAAAGTAAAAATAAAACTACATTACTATGAAGAACATGTATATTGAGACTTTTTATTTATATACCGAACGCTTTTTTTCACGTGTCCATTTGAACTCTACCTCAAATAGGCCGATCAATATTCAGATCAGTGATAGGGACTCAGGAGATAAGGGCGAGGTTACGCGCGATTAAACAAATGATACAGAAGATGTCCAGAAATAGCCAAAATCACAGAAAATAGCATCACGAAAACATGCCTATATAATTTTGACCCCCTCAAACCCCACTTTTATATAGTAAAATTGGGGTTTACAGGGGTATACATTATTTTTCTTATTTCTGCTCAAAAACATAGATTGTGGGTACTCGTTAGAACCGCCTCGATGAGGCGGTTCTAACGGGTACCTACAATCTATATTTTGAGCAGAAATATGAAAAATATCAGAGTTTTTTATCTGAAAATTTTATATTTTTGGTGGTAAAATTTTCAGTATAGGCTTGTTTTCGTAATGCCTACCAATATCATCAAGAGGAAGAAAAAATAAACAATGATAGATAGTACATAACTAAAAAAAAAAAAAAAAAAAAAAAAAAAAAAAGAAGACGAAGAACAAGAAGAAGAACAAAAACAACAAGGCAACCATCAGCTCCCTCTGCCTTAACAAGGATATCAAAACGATAGACATCCCAGCTGGCACACAACGTTGAAACAACGTCGATTCAATGTTGGTTCAACGTCAAGAAGACGTTGACCCAACGTTGAATCGACGTTGTTTCAACGTGTTGTGCCAGCTGGGATGATTCACTAAACACAACAATATGACAACTAACAGGACAAAAACGTTAACAAAACCCGAAGTGATCAGCTATAGTGCTCGGAGGATAATTTGACGGTGACGTCACGGCAGCTACCACTCTACCTAGGTAAAGGAGGTTTTGCATGAATTATCGGGAAAACGTTACAAATGATTTCATAGACTATGTATATATGTGCACGGATTGTCAGCACGTGAAAATCATTCAAAGTAAAAGTTTAACTAGACTTACCGATTCACGTCACGACATTTTTTTTAACTATTTTAAATCTGTAATTACAAAATACATTTTCCTTCTTAACATAATTTTCTATTATATTTAATTCTTAAAACAGTATGAAATAAAAAAAAATAAAATTAAACACTAGGATTTGAACTCACAATGTCCAGATTTGTAATCTAGGAAAACTACCACTGGGCTATTACGGATTTACGGTTACTGCTGTATATAATATTTATTGAAGGTAGCAATTCGGTTGGCGTTTAGCTATTTATTAAAATGGACTTCGTCTAACATTATAAACAGTCAATGACGTCACTGTCAACTTATCCTCCGAGGACAGTACAAGGCTACACACCAAAAACAGACAACACAAGGACAACAACTTTAGAACGGTCTGTAGTAAACACTACTTCGAGTATCAATTTTACTGGCGCCAAATCTTCACCCTATGTTCAAAAGTTGTAAACGACACAAAATGATAGTTCGATTCGCATAAAGGCTCCATAATTCAATCAGCGAACCATTTCAGTAAAAACATAACATGTAATTAAATTAAATCACTTCGATAAAACAATGATAAAGGCTCGTGCCAATCATCCAAGACACTGGCATCCAGGGCTAAAGAAAACCACTAGTCAAACCATGTTAACATATTCTGAAAGGCATTACCCTTGAGAGCACTGGACATACGAACTAGCAGTACTGGCTAGTTTTGGCAAATTATGCCTCATCTGTAACCATCATACAAAGTTTTAAAAAATAATGAAGTCGACTCAAAAGATCAGTCAATATAACCTACACTGTAGTGAAGTACGGGGAGACGTTCTACAGTCTCCATACGGCCAAACTGGTCTAAGCCCACAATAATTTTTCTACTGATCATTCTTCGGTTGCGTCTGTGGTTTCATATTATGTGATTGGATTCTCATTGAATGTTCCACAGCTCTTCTTCTTTTTGCTCTTCGAGAGGGCTCTGCGTCATGATTGTAGCAGTCCCTCGGTATCTTCGCTTATATTCATAATTGCAGAAATGAACTAGTATGACCCAGCATCCTGCGAATATCAGGAAATGCCACAATTACAAAACGTAGCTACATTATGAAAACACGCCTATTCAAGTATATAGAAAATTTTACCTCGAAAAACTGAAAATTTTCAGACAAAAACTCGAATATTTTTTATAATTCTGCTCAAAACATAGATTGTGAGTACTCGTTAGAACCGCCTCGTGGAGGCGGTTCTAACGAGTACCACAATGTATGTTTTTGAGCAGAAATAAGAAAAATAACGTATATCCCTGTAAACCCCAGTTTTACTATATAAAAGTGGGGTTTAAGGGGATCAAAATTATAAGACATGTTTTCGTGATGTATCCCGAGGCACCAAAAGACGAAGAGTTGATAAACAAATAAGGACAAATCAAACAGCACATATGAAACCGCGGGCACGCAAAAAAAGTAATGAAACGGAGGAGCCATCTTGGGACGGTTGCAGAGAATACTACTGGATGGCTTAGACTAGGTTTACTCGCGTGAAACCTCACCCTTAATTCTGATGCAGATCCAAGTTAGAAATTTATGTTCGATCCGTAGAAAACATTTGTTTTGTAGCTACAAACAAAAGCAAACGGTCTCAGTTGAAAGAAGGCATGCCGTAAAAATTCGATATTTCGGATGAATTAAAGGCAAACTTTAGAAGAGTGGACTTGAACGGTCAGAATTGGTATCATATATCGTGTTTCATGAGTTCATTGTCGTATTCAATTCGGTCAATAATCCGCTGTTGTCCTTTGCCTGGGTTCATTTCAACTATCTCAAGAACTGGTTTTCCATCTAAGCTGCCATTGTGGATAAATATTTTTCTGTCACCGATTGTTCCCTCTATTGCACGTACCTGGAAAACAAATATATGAGCCATAACGTCAGAAAAGGTACCTTCGCAAATTTGCGCCCAGCGGCGATTCAGATCAGCCTGCGCATTCGCGCAGTCTGATCAGAATCTTCACTGGGCACATTTGTGGATAGCTAAGAGTGCAAAGTTTCTTCATGCGTACAACGAAGACTCTAATCAGACTGCGCGGATGCACAGGCTGATTTTAGTCTTCGTTTGTAGCACATGTCAGAAGGTACCATTTCTCTTGTTTAGTATCATATAATAGTACATGTAATATAATGTTATGTGTGACTTTTATTTAAGAATGCATGAAATTCAAACGTTTCTTACAGTATAAAACTGAGTCGAAAAATGACGATATAAACTGTTCATTAATATTTATTTTGCTGATAAATTCACCCATTTCATCATATATTAAATTTCAAAGGGGATCAGGGGCTCATAAATTATGAAGAAGTTTGGGTAATAAGATCATTCTTTAGTTTCCATGTCATCTCACCCCAAGGCTTAATTCCAAGTTAGTTCACACTATACTGTAGGAACGAAACTCGTATTTATTACGAAAATACGCCTATTCAAATATATATTGAAAATTTCACCTCCAAAAACTGAAAAATATTCAGATAAAAAACTCTGATATTTTTCATATTTCTGCTCAAAACATAGATTGTGGGTACTCGTTAGACCCGCCTCGGCGAGGCGGTTCTAACGAGTACCACAATCTATGTTTTGAGCAGAAATAAGAAAAATAATGTATGCCCCTGTAAACCCCAGTTTTACTATACAAAGTGGGGTTTAAGGGGGTCAAAATTATATAGGCATGTTTTCGTGATGTCAAGCTGAGGACATAGCTGAAATGAGACCAAAAGTTGTCCTACTCACTAATGATTTTATTGCCCCATACAAGAGAAACCAAAGACACACCATAAAAGAAGTGATTGTGAGATCCTAACAAGCGGTGTTAAATAGGCCTTCTAAGGGGTAAGAAATATTGTGGAGGAAATTTTACCAATGGATAAGATAAGTAAGCAAAAAATAAATTCCAGTATTGGGCCAGTACCACTCAATTACATCACGAAAACATGCCTATATAATATTGACCCCCTTAAACCTCCCTTTTATATAGTAAAACTGGGGTTTACAGGGGTATGCATTATTTCTCTTATTTCTACTCAAAAATAGATTGTGGGTACTCGTTAGAACCGCCTCAATCTATGTTTTGAGCTGAAATATGAAAAATATCAGATTATTTTTTGTCTGAAAAATTTATGTACGTCGTACAGAAGTTGTGACGTTGCATAAACATTCATGCGGCATTGTAAAAACGGCATGTATCCGTTGGGGATTGTCAAATAGAGCCTTAATATTCCAAAACGTCCCGGTAAAACAAATCCACGATATCCACATGTTTATCAGTTTGAAATACAGTAACGAAGACTCAAATCAGTGAGATAAAACATTGGTAGGGTGAGAGTTCTTACAACAAACACTATCATCATAAAATAAGGAAACATCAGTAAGATTACGAAAACACGCCTATTCAAATATACTGTTAAATTTTCCACCAAAAATAGAAAATTTTCAGATAAAATTTTCTAATATTTTTCATATTTCTGCACAAACCATAGATTGTGGGTACTCGTTAGAACCGCCTCGTCGAGGCGGTTCTAACGAGTACCCACAATCTATGTTTTTGAGCAGAAATAAGAAAAATAATGTATACCCCTGTAAACCCCAGTTTTACTATATAAAAGTGGGGTTGAAGGGGGTCAAAATTATATAGGCATGTTCTCGTGATGAAATACATCTACATATTTCTTTACTTGAGCTGTCGTAAGCATATCTCGGGGACTAAAAACAAGTTCGAATCAGCTACGGTAAACGAGCAGTCGGTGTTCGAGTCATTGAATTTTTACTTTATATGATAATTATCTTTGCAGTTGGGTCTGGTACATGCAAGAAATAGGGGTCATGTTACAGCAACATAAACCACGCATAATATTATGCTATCAATCATTACGAAAACACACCTATTCAAATACATTGATTTGTTTACAACCAAACAAGGAAAATTTTCAGATTTAAAAAAAAAAAGAAAAAAAAAAAAACTCAGATATTTTTCATTTTCCTGCTCAAAACAAAGATTGTGGTTACACGTTAGAATGAGTACACGTTAGAAACGCCTTGGCGGGGGCGGTTCTAACGAGTACACACAATCTATTTTTTTTTTTTTTTTTTTTTTTCAAAATACGAAAAATAATTAAACCCCTGTAAACCCCAATTTCACTATATAAAGTGGGGTTTAAGAGTGTTAAAATTATATCGGTGAGTTTTCGTGATGTCAAGCAATTTCATATTGGCTCTTCAGAGGTCCGAGGTCTCCTGTACTGGCCCAATGCTTGTCCGATAGGAGACTTTTTCATTAATTAACATCTTTAGATCTAATGTCAGTTCAGATCATTCACATATCAATTATAAACTCGACCAATACAGCCGGATCCTAGCCAATACGGATCGTCCAAATCAATTATGTACAAAAGAATTCCGAAAGTGACGTAATCGATATTGGCTGAGTCATATGGGCCGTGTTCCGCCTGTATGGACCGTTTCCCTGTACTGGCCGAGCATTTGGTTGATGTAAAATGAACTTGTTCTGTCAAAAACATGTATACACGTACTATATTACTTGTGGATAGTTAAAACGACTCGTAATAGTATAAAATGTTAAAGGTTGCTTTTGGAAATAAAGAACACATTACAGATTGAAAATAGGAGTCTCGGTTTTATTGACACTCTTCATAAGCAGTAATGAAGTTTGCACGTTGCTTACACCGTAGTTGGTCAATTAATCAATACAGAGAAGAAACAACCTTGCAAATAATATCTTGTACGCCTGTGTAACCTTATTGAGGAATTTTCTGTTTGCATTAGAAGTCCTACCTGTGTTCAGGATAATAGATAGATAGATAAATAAATGAATAAATATTTAACCACAAATACCCTCTGAATTTTATCATTTAGCAACTTGGTGATTTTTCGTAATAGCATCGCGAGAACATGCCTATATAAGTTTAATACCTTATATAGTGAAACTGGGCTTTACAGGGGTATACATTATTTTTTTCTTATTTCTGCTCAAAAACATAGATTTTGGGTACTGGTTACAACCGCCTCGGAGAGGCAGTTCTAACGAGTACCCACAATCTATGTTTTGAGCAGAAATATGAAACACATCAAAAATTTTATCTGGAAACACCAAATTTTTGGTGGTGACTTTTTAATATATTCGAATAGGCGTGCTTTCGTAATGATCTACGTACCCCATTTGAAAGATCCATTCGACGGACGCTGGTAGGCTTAACAGATCTGAAGTCTCTTAAGGCAGTTCGAAAGCTACCAGTTTTCTTATAGTGTCTGTAGAGGCCTGACATTCCAAGTTTCTCGGTGCCTTTTAGGAGAAGTTTCAATGCCGTTGCACCTATTCAATATAAAATTAAAGCACTGAAAGCACTGGTGGGTCGATTGTCTCTGTCTGTAGAAACTGTTGGAAAGTGACCCTGACAGTACTGTTTCGTTTAACCCTTAACTTCCTGTAATTTAAGCAAAAGAGTGAAGACTCTGATCAGACATCAAGTTGTGCGGTCTCTGATCAAGGTCTGCAGTATTTTCCAACGCCCCAGTTCAGGTTTTATAAACATCTCTCTTTACACGAAACCTGACGTCACAGGTAACATTATAGCGTTACTATAAATAACAGTTACCTCGATTTCTTACAAACGCGTGGACAACAATCTTTATGAAATTTTGGTATAATGTATACTTAGCTCGATTGCAAATAATCGACCCAAAAACAGCACACCAGTGAACCTCGCCACATTACGAATGATGTATTCTAAAGAGGAATTGGTGCACTAAATAGAAAAGCATCTGTCAAAAACGATTTATCTACTTTTGACTTAATACTCATTCGTTGCTCATGTTTGGAGTCTAGCCGAACGTGTATATTTATCGCCATTCTTCTTTCACAAGGGAGGCAATCTTAATAACTTCCTGTTTGCATTCCTGCTTACCTTGCTTTCTGAGAGAAGGGATTCCAAATCAAGTAAACATACCTATATAATTTTGATCCCCTTAAACCCCATTTTTATATAGTAAAGCTGGGGTTTACAGGGGTATACATTTTCTTATTTCTGCTCGAAAACATACATTAAAAGTACTCGTTAGAACCGCAATCTATGTTTTGAGCAGAAATATGAAAAATATCAGATTTTTTTACCAGAAAACTTTCAGGTTTTTTTTTGGCGGTGAAATTTTCAATATATTGAAATAGGCGTGTTTTCGTAATGATGAGTATAAAAGGGAAGAATTTGGTTTTCCTTTTAGAGCAGAGTGCAGCCTGAAGTGTTCCTCAGTGTTCCTGCATCTTGTGTTATATTAAAAAGTTGTTTCTAATTTGTTGTGTTCTTATTTCATTTGCTGTGTCTTTATTACATTGATGTGTCTACGTTTTATGTTTCATTTTAACCCATTTATGCCGAGTGGACTCGCCTTCCTTAACTCTTGGGACCGGTCCATTTCAAATTTAAGGGGATGTCGAATCATTTTTATTATAATTATGTTTTATACAAATCTCTATGTTAAATGCAAACATTGCAGACCCTGATCAGACGCCGCGTTCTGGGGGTAACTTCCTACATATGGCATAGTACGGATGTGCGTGCCGAATGGCCCCTTTTTTCAGCGCTGCCAGGTATATGATTGTCCCCCTTTTTTCAACAAAAAATATATGAATGACCGTATATTTTTGGATTCTTATGTGAAAAGCCCCGTTTTTCTACCAGCAATAAATGGGTACAAAAAATCAAAGGGCAGTATATGAATAGGTCAGCATTTCGGATGATCCCGTTTATGACTGGGTCTGTTCAAAGGCTAGTTATATGAATGGGGTAGGTTTTGAAATACTGGCTCGCGCACCCACGATTAACCCCAAGTTACCGCCCACCCCCACTTCCACCCCCCGAGAATAAGCTAAATCCCTCTTTAGATGATGTTGTCGTGCATTCGTTGTAAGTTTGCATTAAATTAAGGTGCGCTCTTTACATCACGAAAACATACCTATGTAATTTTGACACCCTTAAACCCCACTTTTATATAGTAAAACTGGGGTTTACAGGGGTATACATTATTTTTCTTATTTCTGCACAAAACATAGATTGTGGTACTCGTTAGAACCGCCTCGACGAGGCGGTTCTAACGAGTACCCACAATCTATGTTTTGTGCAGAAATATGAAAAATATCTGAGTTTTTTATCGGAAAATTTTCAGTTTTTGGAGATAAAATTTTCTATTTATTTGAATAGGCGTGTTTTCGTAATGTGTATATTTTTATCAGGTAATGTTTATTAGGATAATTCTTATATATTATACTCTGATACTGTATATCTTGATTTAACCCTGGTCCTGCTGTACCCGGATACGCCCAGACTTTACAGACAGCGTATATCCGGATCAGTTGGCTTCTGAAGCCAACATATGTATTGTTTGCCACTCAGTATGTGAATTTGAATAAAAAATATGGATCAAGTAGTCTGATTGGTTGACAATTAGTAGTGGGCGTGGCATCTTAATTTATTCAGCATGACAAGGGCTAATCATGTATATATTATATACATGCTTCAAAATGTACATTACGAAAACACGCCTATTCAACTATATTGGAAATTTTACCACCA
>OZ024824.1:1608875-1662438 GCA_964016985.1 Anodontia alba
AAACGAAAAATGGCTAAACTGTAGACCACTATAAATACTGCGTCACACAATAAAATAATTCGGAGCCTTTCGGTCTTTAACGCAGAGTAGGCTCTAGCCTTGTTCTGGTATAGTTGGCAGAATGTTGTTGTTTACGTTTTCCGGACAAAGTTTATTTTCAGAAAAAGATTCTGATCGACTGATCATTTCAAATGTCATAACAAAAATATTAAGACATATTTCATCCATTAATAGCTAAAACTAGGCGATAAAATGGTCACAATAAAGCCAGTATTACGTTCCTTCTGATATCGGAAAAATATAATTGAAACAGTTGTATTCATCTTAGGAAAAACAGTCAAATTGCTTCTTACACTTGTATTTTTAAACACAAGATAAAATTAAAGAGTTAATATTTACCAAAAGAAATTATTTGTCCGGGTAAATGCTTGAATCAGCTGGTATCGTTGGAATCGGAAATGTTTGTGCCAACCATAATTATTGGTCACGTGGCATAACATTGTAATCACGTGGTCAGCAGCCCGACCGAAAATAATAACATTGAAATGGTCTATTTGCAAACAGTGGAGACCTTGATCAAACGCCTGTAGGTCGGCCTATATATTTGACATGTTGCTCAGACCGTTTGAGTATAATGTTAATAAAACGTTAAACCGTTGTCTATGGAAACAAAGCATCATGAAAACACGCCTATTCAAATATATTGAAAATTTTAGCACCCAAAAATGAAAATTGTCAGATAAAAAATTCTGATATTATTCATATTTGTGCTTAAAACATAGATTGTAGGTACTCGTTAGAACCGCCTCGACGAGGCGGTTCTAACGAGTACCCACAATCTATGTTTTCGAGCAGAAATAAGAAAAATAATGTATACCCCTGTAAACCCCAGTTTTACTAGATAAAAGTGGGGTTTGAGGGGGTCAAAATTATATAGGCATGTTTTCGTGATGGTGGACATATCCTTGTGAATATCAGTGTGAAGGTCAAAGCGACAATCTATGGAAAGTACGGATATTTGTTTACATAAAGTACATGTATAACAGTGACTGGAAATAAATCATTTTGTAAAGAAGAGTGGCACACCCCACTGTCGGATTGTCTGAGTGTTTCAGACTAACGTCACTGCTCTATCGTAACTTCTAACATAATGTAACATCTCTAATGAAGAAACCACTCTATATAGCTGCCTTCTTTAGCGCTTTTAGGCTCTTCTACCTTGACTCTTTGGACCGGTCCATTTCCAAAAGACGGGGTGATGGTGAATAATTATTATTACCATTATTTATAAACACTCCTGTATTTAATGCAAAATGTATAGACCCTGATCAGACGCCGCGTTCTGCGACGTCTGATCTGGATAGACACTGTTTGCCATTGTCCATTTCATGGGACGCTAGGCATAAATGAAAACCATTATGAAAACATGCCTATTCAAATATATAGAAAATTTCACCTCCAAAAACTAAAAAAAAATCAGATAAAAAACTCTGATAATTTTCAAATTTCTGCTCATAACATAGATTGTGGGTACTCGTTAGAACCGCCTCGATGAGGCGGTTCTAACGAGTACCCACAATCTATGTTTTTGAGCAGAAATAAGAAAAATAATGTAAACCCCTGTAAACCCCAGTTTTACTATATAAAAGTGAGGTTTAAGGGGGTCAAAATTATATAGGTATGTTTTCGTGATGAGCGCCATTGTTTAAATTACTTTTAAAGTTTTCCCCATTAGCCACCATCATACAGTTATGTTCTCTTCTATTCTATCTAAATATGTGGAGGTGTAAAGGAGAAGTATTCATGGCACCATCCCCCTCCCCCCCCTCCCCCCCCCCCCCCACACACACACACACACACCACACATATACACAATCAACAATTTTATTTATAGAACTTAATCCTGTTTCCACTTTCTTCTCTGCATAGGAAAACAGATAAATATGCGAACAGTGTAAATCCATATATGCTACTTGTGAGTGGCCTGAGATTGTTTGTTAATTTAAGATATGTTCCTGTTATGCTTCAAACACTTTTACAAAACTATTTACACACAAAAAAATTATAGAAATAAAAGCAAGTTAACGTTTAGAATACTGGGTAAAATTTCAGCAGACAACATACTTTTCTTATTTTTTCCCCAGGAAACAGGATTTGACATTCCATGCAAATTGTCTCCACTGGATACAATTTGCATGAAACGTCAAATCTTTCTTTTCTGGGAAAAATAAGAAAAAATGTATTTCATAATGCCGTCTGCTGAACTTTCCCAGCCTGCTGAGCGTTAATGACGCTTTAACGCTTAAAACACTGAGTGAAAGTTTCAGCAAACGACATTTTGAAATAGTTTTCTTATTGGAGACAATGTGCATGCAATGTTAAATCCTATTTCCTGGGAAAAATAAGAAAAATATCATCAATTTGTCGTCTGCAGAATTAGCCCAGAGAATTATAAAGGTTATGCCTACCTGTAATGTTAGTGATATCCTCAACGTGGCGTTTGCAAAACAGAATTCCACATGTTCGAAAGATTTGTTCAGTTTGTATACCGATTAACTTGGAACTAATATCTCATTATCTTGAAGACAACTTGTAAATAACTAATTAGTATAGTCAAAAGTGGTTAGGGTATAAGTTTTAGCTTTCATAAAAGAACTTGGTCTACGCTGAGCACACTGAGACCAGTGACTGAACCATGAAATATAAGTCACATTTACCTATACCTTAGAGGTCAGTGTGATTGATTTTTCATGGTCCAGTCACTGGTCATCCCTGTAAGCATTCTTTATAAATCTATAGCGGACCGTTATCGGTCCGTCAGGGTAGCTGACGGGCCGATAACGGCCCGCTATAGATTTATAAAGAATGCTAGCTGGGATAATACTTTCGGAGACTACTTGATTGATTAACATGAAACTCGACATTTTGCTATCAATCTTCAATCAGTTTTAACATTTATTGCGAGCTAAGCGTAGACAAAGTATTTTTTTTTTTTTTTTTTTTTTGTGAAAGCTAATACAATTTGTTCATTTTATAATAACGTTGACCAGTCCATGGAAACTAGCATCGGACCAGTCCATAACCTTTTATAAGATGCTTCCGTGGCGAGGGCAAACTCTATGATTGTCTACGCCCGTTGGCGTAAACAATAAACGAAGTGATCGAATTCTTCTCACTTTGTGTTCGTTTGCATTTCCTATTCCTAATGTCAGCAACATAATTACAAATTAATTACACACTTCTGCGCAAAGATTTGGCTATCAACAGCTTGCGTATTTGCGAGTGAAGATTGATCTTGTAGTAAATAAAGGACTAAATAATAATTAAATTAATGAGCCGGGACACAGCATTTCCTACAAAATTGCATGTGCGCCAAGCGAAGACTCAGATCAGCCTGCGCATCCGCGCAGTCTGATCTGAGTCTTCGCTGTCAGCTTTGATCCTTTGCTACCAACAGAGAGCCCTCCGAACACTCTGATCAGACTGAGCGAATGCGCAGTCTGATCTGAGTCTTTGTTTGGCGCATATGCAATGTTATAAGAAATACTGTGCCCCGGCTCAATTGTTAAACCGGTCTGGTCCAGCTAATGCTATTGTCTCTTGGTAAAATGCTGAAAACAGTTTTACCATAAACACTGTAGTGGAACCGCCCCGTTGGCACTCATATTGGTAATAAAGGCCCCGTTGTAATTTCGGTTGGTAAGTGTTTCAATACGGCGCTATAATGTGTTTTGGGATTTACCTGTCTTGAAAAAGTAAGCATTTACTGTAATATTCTTATTTGAATAGACGGCCAATTTTACTGCTGTTGTCCGAATAAATATTTTTGTTAACCACAAAATTTGGCAGTAAGCGATATATCAATGGTCAAAGTTGTGCTCACGGAAAACAAAATCTTTCGAATCGAGTGATTTTGTGATTTTCTAGAAAAATGACGCTGATGTTTATTAAATTTTGGATTTGCATTTAGTTTCTACGACGAATATTGCTCAACATACTCCTTGTTTGTCCAGACGTTATCCCCTTTTTCTAATTTTCTGTTCATGAAAGGATACACGAGGACACACGTCTTTGACATTCATTGATTTTTTCCCGGGTTGGAAACTAGTGGCGCCCGGTTGGTTTTGATACGAAATCGGATTGGAATGAGCATTTAATGATAGAGAGTACGGGTTAGTCAGTCTAGTCATTTGATATAATTGCCTTTACGAAAAAAAAAAAAAAAATGCCTCTACACATGCACTTCTTTGGGCAGGCAGTACTTCTGCATGTTACAGCCCAACAGTTTTTTTGTTTTTTTTTGGACACTGTAACTATAAGCTTCTTCATAAACGCCAGGGCATATTTAGAATGGGTCATTCAACAGAATCGGCCCTTGCACTGATAGTGGATACTTGACTGAAAGCGATCAATAAATGGGGCTTAGTGGGTGTATCTTGATAGACTTTCGTAAGGCCTTTGACCTGGTAGAACATAACTTACTCCTTCAAACCCTACGACAATACAGACTAAGTAAGTTGAGGAGGTTATCATGGTTTTATTCGTATCTGTGTAACAGGTACCAGCAAGTCCACATAAATGGGAACTTATCTGAATGTGATTGGGTAAGGTATAGCGTTCCTCAAGGATCAATTTTAGGTCCCCTTCTATTTAGATTTTTTTTTAATGATTTATAAAATATATCATTAGGTCTGTTGATTTATATGCCGACGACACTACATTATATGATATCCAAGACAACAGGGTCGAATTGAAAATAATCTTCAACATGTTTTAAATCTACTACACAATTGTAGTCCTGAGAATAGTATGCTTCTTAATATTGATAAATAATATTAAGGCTAATAACAAATCGTCAGCTAAGCATCACGAAAACATGCCTATATAATGTGACCCCCTTAAACCCCACTTTTATATAGTAAAACTGGGGTTTACAGGAGTATACATTATTTTCTTATTTCTGCTCATCAACATAGATTGTGGGTACTCGTTAGAACTGCCTCGTTAAGGCGGTTCTAACGAGTACTCACAATCTATGTTTTGAGCAGAAATATGAAAAATATTAGAATTTTTTATCTGAAAACTTTCATTTTTTGGTGGTAAAATTTTCAATATATTTCAATAGGCGTGTTTTCGTAATGATAACATTTAATCGAAAATAATTTGTCACTTTCATATAGTGATATTGAATTGCAAGTAATACGTTGTGAAAAAAATAACTGTTCATTTGGATGACAATTTAGATTGGAATAATCATTTTCAACATGTTTGCAAAGAGATTTCATCTCCCCTGTGTCTGTTTTCACAGATAAGATCATATCTATTACAACAACATAGAGTTCTGTATTAGAATGCTTATGTAAAGCCACATTTTGAATATTGCTGCACCATATGAAGAAATTCTTTCGATTACAATCTATATAAAGTGGAAAAATTACAAAGGCGTGTCTGCAAAACAATTCTTGGGAAAAAATTATGTAACATTAGAGGATGCCCTTAAAACGTTTTTAGTATTTGATGAAATGATATTCATAAATAAAGCAAAACTTATGTACAAAATTGCCAGTGACAGAGCTCCCACAAAACCAAAGTTAAACATATTTAAAATAAGTTTGCCGTATTCTGGTGCACTTGTATGGAATAGAATTCCAACAGACATTAAAAGTGCAGACACGTTAAGCAGTTTTGTTTTGAAATGTTCAAATTGGCTAAAAGAATGGAATGCTTCTTCATCCAAGGGTTATTGCAATGCCATCACCTCCAATGCCAATTCAAAATCTATACTCTATGTTTGCAAATGCTTATATAACTTAATCTGTTTAGTATCCCTTAAGTTTGTTACATCGTTTCCTTTATCATTCCATTTTGATTCATGTATAAAAGAGCACAACTGCGAGTTCTCATTTATTATGACGTTTATGAATAGAGCCTTTGGCGAGTTTCATAAATATCATATGGAGTGGTTACGAGTGTAAGATTCTGTTTATCATATGACCATTTTAAGTTGCATTTCATCAAATTTAAAGTTGACAACTGTTCAACAGAAAATGCGTGGTTGACATGGACTTGTTCCCACTATTGAATATCAGCGTCGCCATATGTCATGTGTATGTTTGTGTGCGTGTATGACCGTGAAATTGTATGCGAGGTTGAGTATCAGTTAGAAAGTGACTAAACATTTAAACATGTCAAGTGAAGTCTTTATGTTCTTGTGATAACTGTATATATACATGTTGTTTCAGAGGGCCCCAGGGAAGACTGGCTAGGCCATCTGGGAAACTCTCTCTAAATGAACACCTTCCTTCCTTCCTTACTTACTGGCTTTCTTACTAAATACTCAGAGCTACTGGCTTACCATGGATTGAAATGAGGGTTTCATGCTCGAGTACAACCACAATCTGTATATATATTTTCCTCGCCAAAATATTAGCATAATCATTGGCAAACTCTGCAATAGACACGTACAAACGTAGTAACAAGCGGTGCTATCCGATGTAATTTTTGCCATTCTTCTGTATGTTATGAAACATAAGCACCACAAGTAGAGTACTATGCAAATTCTAGAAGTTATTCATTAGACATCAGTTTCAGAATTCACGCGTTGTTTATCGTCAAATTACCTTTCATTACCCCATAAATCTTGATACTGACATCTTCAAATTGTCTGAATAGCTGAAGAATTAGTTTTTGGTGTGCGAATACATCTAAAATGGTCACTTTTGAACGTTTCGAGCAGACTGAGCACGCGGAAGCCAATAGGCTGGGTAGCTGAGGGATTCTAGTGACTTTGTGTTTTTAATTTCCATTACGAAAACACGCCTATATAATTTTGACCCCCTTCAACCCCACTTTTATATAGTAAAACTGGGGTTTACAGGGGTATACATTGTTTTTCTTATTTCTGCTCAAAAACATAGATTATGGGTACTCGTTAGAACCGCCTCGCCGAGGCGGTTCTAACGAGTACCCACAATCTATGTTTTGAGCAGAAATATGAAAAATATCAGAACTTTTATCTGAAAATTTTCCTCTTTTTGGTGGGAAAATTTTCAATATATTTGAATAGGAATGTTTTCGTAATGAAACTTACAATATAAAAGTCGTTGCTGCTGATATTTTTAAACCATGTTTACACTTCGCATCCTCGTCTGGCTTTTGAAAAAACAGTTTTCTAATAAAACCAACCCGTGCCTTTTATTGTCCAACCCGCACTCTCTGCTCAGCCAACCCGGGACTTGGCCAATTACATAGTGAAACCAACCCGTGATCTCCACATTTCAAGTCCGAATAGACTATCACGACAAGGAGCAGGTTATTAGCCCCAGAAATACATTTGCATATTTCGTACATGTCCAAAAACGTACTCTCCGTGTTCTCTGCTAATAAATAGGAAAATTCCAACAGTAGTTGACATTTACATATTTATTAGCAGAGAAATTTTTATGCTCAGCTATGTTTAGCAAGAAAAAAAAAATCAATTGTTAGTAATTTAAGATTTATTAGCATGAAATATTTCATGCTCAGCTGAGTTGAGCATGAGAAAAGTTTCATAACCTCGGGACCCGAGTGCGATATCTGTATATGTAATCCGATAACATTGTTCACTGAAGGTTTTTTTTTTATAGTTCCTTTACTTGAAATAATATCTTACATGGAAAAAATAGTTTCCACTAAAGAGATATAGATAAGTGCTAAATCGATAAGTGCTCATGCAAACGAAATAATTTACAACATATAAATATGTT
The DNA here is from genome assembly GCA_964016985.1 of Anodontia alba. Classification (NCBI taxonomy): domain Eukaryota; kingdom Metazoa; phylum Mollusca; class Bivalvia; order Lucinida; family Lucinidae; genus Anodontia; species Anodontia alba. Next base: position 1,616,621 of record OZ024824.1, read on the forward strand.
ATTTGCCACAATAACGGTTTGAATCTGACTACCCTACTGAAATTGCTTGCAAATTTTGTCGCCTAATATTGCACAGGGCAAATTCTGAACCTTACATTATGTTGCATATAAATATTTAATGCTTTCTTCCTTAGGCGCTATCTATCTCAAGGGCATATGGAACAATTTAAAAAGAAAACTGCTGCAGATGGCCCAACGATAGTCAGATATTCATTTGGTTGTATTCGGACTTTTCCATGAAACATAAACCGCAAAACTGGATACTTAGCATGTGTATTTGCAATTTAACTATGCTGAGTAAAAAGAAATGTGCATGTTTATGAAATGAAAATGCTGACCATCGTGATATTCTAAGAAGCAGCTTATAAGTACATGTACCAGGCGCGCGCACTGTTACAGGACTCAGCTTTATACCAGGTGCGCGCAGTGTTACGGGACTCAACTATATGCATCACAGCTTAATAGTAGGAGATTTCCCATATCAGCTCAACCGTTTCCTACAGATCTGTTAATCATAAATAAAAGGAATTTCTTTGATTTGTAATGGGCATAATATTCTTATTTTCATTTCATGCTGTGCATAAATGAGTGAATACCTCTCTCATGGGGTTGCAGCTTATGAAATATTCATATCCTGCATAATAAAGTAGAGATATGCCGTATAAATATTCAACTATTGCATTTAAATATAATATACTGTTTAATAAAACACAGCATTCAGAAACAACGATCATTTCGTACACGTATTGCTCGAGCTAAAACAGTCGAGCAATAACATGCACAAGACAAATGTGCATATATAAGCAACTGTAAGCCTGCCTGCTTAAAGACACTATAAACATGCCATACATAGTACTTTTAAGGCATCCTTAAGCAGGCATTTAAATACTTTATGACATAACATAAAGCAGTGGCTTTTAAACAACTTTATGACATAGCTTATTGGGATACTTATACATCACGATAACATGCCTGTATAATTTTGACCCCCTTAAACCCCACTTTTATATAGTAAACCTGGGGTTTACAGGGGTATACATTATTTTTTTATTTCTGCTCAAAAACATAGATTGTGGGTACTCGTTAGAACCGCCTCGCCGAGGCGGTTCTAACGAGTACCCACAATCTATGTTTTGAGCAAAAATATGAAAAATATCAGAGTTTTTTATCTGAAAATTTTCAGTTTTTTTGGAGGTGAAATTTTCTATATATTTGAATAGGCGTGTTTTCATCATGATAAAGTAGAAATATGCCGTATAAATAGTCAACTATTGCATTTAAATATAATATACTGTTTAATAAAACACAGCATTCAGAAACAACGATCATTTCGTACACGTATTGCTCGAGCAAAAACAGTCGAGCAATAACATGCACAGGACAAATGTGCATATATAAGCAACTGTAAACCTGCCTGCTTAAAGACACTTTAAACGTGCCATATATTTAAAGCATTTAAAACTGCTTAAAATGCTGAAATAGCACTTTTAAGGCATCTTTAAGCGGACATTTAAATATTTTATGACATAACATAAAGCAGTGACTTACGAAAACACGCCTATTCAAATATATTGAAAATGTCACCCCGAAAAACTGCAAGTTTTCAGGTAAAAATAAATTCTGATATTTTTCATATTTCTGCTCAAAACATACATTGTGGGTACTCGTTAGAACCGCCTCGCCGAGGCGGTTCTAACGAGTACCCACAACCTATGTTTTGAGCAGAAATAAGAAAAATAATGTATACCCCTGTAAACCCCAGTTTTACTATATAAAAGTGGGGTTTAAGGGGGTCACAATTATATAGGCGTGGTCTCGTGATGGGCTAAACAGCTTTATGACATAGCTTATTGGAATACTTATATATGCACGTTTTTGCTCTGATGATGCACAGAGCCACCTTCTGGGGACTAGATACTAGTTTACTCGGGAGACATCCTGTCATTTATACAAGGGAGACAACTTTTAGGGCTAAATCTTCCTATTTTTTTTTTTTTTTTTTTTTTTTTTTTTTTTCTCTGCACACCATGTACAGCAAACATCCGCTTAAAAGGGATCTGCTATAAAAGGGGAAAATGCTCCCACGGGGATTGAATTCTTACATTTTAGAGTAGCTCTCTTTTCATAATGTAGGCGAAAGCAATTCTGACCGAGTTGTCCCATCCCCTGTAAGTGGATCCATTCCACTTCCACTTTAACCATTTGCGGGCAGCGAATGGTTAAAGACAATGAAACAATTGGCCGATTTCCGCCATGTTTTTACAAGGGAGATAACGTTTATGACTTCCAGATTACTGTTCTGCACACAAAAGCCCCTTCTAAAAAGGAGTCAATTCTAAAATGAAAGAATTTATTCCTTTCGCGAGAAATTTCTCTTCTTTTAGGAAAAATCACTTTTCAGAAGGAAACAAAAACAATCCTGACAGAGTTGTCTACCCTGAAAATGTATGACGCCTCCTTAAATTATGTGCGGGTAACTAAAGGCCTGCGCCCAGTTGTTCAAAACTAACGATGTCGTTTGTTAACGTATCGTTAAGTTTTTTATCATTAAATATGGCATATACGCAAATATTTTTGCTGAAGAAATGTGAGTAGCTTTTGCATTTGCAAAAGCTACTCACATTTTTTCAGCAAAAATACCTGTGAATTAGACGGATATCATACTAGAACACTTAACATTTTGATCACTAACAAGCTCGTTAAGCTAACGATGCTTTGAACAACTTGGCCCTGCTCGACGGGACTGTTTACACCGGACAGATTTCCAGTTGGTTTTCCTGTATACAAAGCTTCTTCCGGCAAAGGGTCTGTACTAAAAAGAAAGAATTTGCTCCCATGGGGGAGAAATTTTGCTCCTTTTAGATAAGACCCCTTTCAAAAGGGAACAAAAGCAATTTTTGACAGAGTTGCCGCCCTTGAAAATGCACCCGTTCCCTTTACATTACGAAAACACGCCTATTCAAATATAAAGAAAATTTCACCTCCAAAAACTGAAAAATTTCAGGTACAAAACTCTGATATTTTTCATATTTCTGCTCAAAACATAGATTGTGGGTACTCATTAGAACCGCCTCGCCGAGGCGGTTCTAACGAGTACCCACAATCTATGTTTTGAGCAGAAATAAGAAAAATAATGTATACCCTGTAAACCCGAGTTTTACTAAATAAAAGTGGGGTTCAAGGCGGTCAAAATTATATAGGCGTGTTTTCGTGATGAAACTGCTCGAATGCACAGTCCCATAAGCCTGCGAGTCAGTAGATACTGTATTATATAAAAGTATCGATGAACAGAGGGATAATGATCGTAAACAGGACGCATCTATTAAGTTGGTTTATTTGGAGTTAAACGACAAAGTAAGGTCACGTCGATCCGTTCAGTTTACCTGACCACACTTTTCTTGGGCAGGCGTAGTCCTCTAAGCGGTTAACCAGTACTTGTGTACATTCTTTCGCCAGAAAATGACAACTGTCCTTCTCAAATCAGCGGAGGGGAGAGAATGACCATAGAAAAATATCTCATGATCAATCTCCACGAAAGAATATAGCCGGATCCGCCGGGGATCGAACCCACGACTTCCGGATCACCAGTCGGTCGCGCATTCGACTGAGCCGCCGAGGTCGACCCATCTATTAGGTTAATCTTAGACAGAACAGAACAGTTCTATGTTGGTGACTAAATTCGCAGGCCATGCGTAGGTGGTGTAAGATAACATCAGACGAACAAACAGAAACAACAAAAATGCATACAAATGAACAAACATATATACACATACACACTTAAGAAGGGAAAGACATTACTTCGACTTTTTATCATTATAATTCGAACAAGTTCTGACAGATATTTTGTTTATGAGAGTAAATCTTCCAGCTTTTAACCCTTAGCTCTGTTGGTAAAATTATCAGCAGACGGAATTTTGAAATAGTTTTACTTATTTCTTTCCCAGCAAATAGGATTTGACATTTCCTGCAAATTGTTTAGGAAACAATTAGCAAGAAATGTCAAATCCTGTTTTCTGGAATAAAAAGAGAAATAGCAGCATTTTTTTTTGTCTGATGAATTACCCCAGGGAGTGGAAAAGGTTGGGTCTTCTATAAAACTATGGGTTCAGAAGATGTTTTCATTCTTATTAGAAATAATTACAAGATAAAAGAAAATTGTCACTTTATTCATGTAGAAAGTTCTTTCATTAAATGACACATTTCCTATCGACCTGTCTCAACAGGAAGCCTTTGGTTAAATGTTCTGCGCTTGATTAGATATAAGTAATATTTAGTACCAATCTATGGGCAAACTCCCATGTTCAGCAGACTATATATTGATTATACTTTTTCTCTCTCTTTTTTTTCCCCTAGAAAATAGGATTTTGTATTTCATGCAAATCCTTTAGAGACAATTTGCATTAAATACCAAAGTCTGTTTCTGGGGAAAAAAAATACGAATCATGTTATCAAATTGTCGTCTGCTCAATGTGCTCAGCGAGCGGTAAAGGTTAAATACCCATATTGTCCAACAACCATCACGGAAACATACCTATATAATTTTGACCCCATTAAACTTCACTTTCATATAGTAAAACTGTGGAGGGGTATACATTATTTTTTCTTATTTCTGTTCAAAAACTTAGATTGTGGGTACTCGTTAGAACCGCCTCGTCGAGGCAGTTCTAACGAGTACCCATAATCTATGTTTTGAGCAGAAATATGAAAAATATCAGAATTTTTATCTGAAAATTTTCCTTTTTTTTTGGTGGTAAAATTTTCATTATATTTGAATAGGCGTGTTTTCGTAATGAAACCTCTTTATCCTTTCAGCCCAGCAGACCAAAACAGATACCTGTGCAAACAGTGTAGATCCAGGTGAGACGGCTCGTGCACAAGTGGACATGCCCAAGCTCAAAGATGGAAGAGCCTACTTCAGAAACTCAAAGATGAAATGGTTAAATCATGCTGCATTGTAATAAATGTAAATTTCCTCCTGTATTGTAATTAATGTAAATCTCCTCCTGTATTGTATTTAATGTAAACTTACCCCTATATTGTAATTAATGTGAATCTCATCCTGTATTGTAATTAATGTAAATCTCCCCTTCTGTTTGTAATTAATGCAAATCTTCTCCTGTAATGTAATTACAGTAAATTTACTCCTATATCGTAATTTATAGTAAATTTACTCCTATATTGTAATTAATGTAAATCTCCTACTGTATTGTTATTAATGTAAATCTCCTCCTGTAATTCAAACTGTTGAATCCGTCAGCTAATATTCCAGAATAGCCAAGAACAATAACATTTCTTCAAAACATTTCATCCTTTATACGCAGACAAGAAAATTAACAAACGACAAAATATTGAATTTTTGTACTATTCCCAGAATAAAAAGTTGAACCCTTAAAGCACCCGTCACAACAGTATCAGAGTGTATTCTGAAATATTTTCGTAATGTTTTGCCGAGAAAATAAGGCTTGATATTTCATGTGAATAGCAGACGATTCACGTGGAATGTCAAGCCCAATTGTTTTCGGTAAAGAAATAATAATTTACAGAATTTGTAATGGCGGTATTACGAAAACACGCCTATTCAAATAAATTAAATATTTCACCATCAAAAACTGAAAGTTTTCAGATAAAAATTCTGATATTTTTCATATTTCTGCTCAAAAACATAGATCGTGGATACTCGTTACAACCGCCTCGCCGAGGCGGTTCCAACGAGTACCCACAATCTATGGTTTTGAGCACAGATAAGAAAAATAATGTATACCCCTGTAAACCCCAGTTTTACTATATAAAAGTTAGGTTTGAGGGGGTCAAAATTATATAGGCATGTTTTTCGTGATGGATTAAAGGTTAACATATGATATTAAGGAAACTTTCGGCATATTTTTTTTACTATTTCCGCCAAGGGAGACAATTTTTGTGACTTCAGATTTGCTTTGCTGCACACCAATCCCCTTCTGAAAAGGGGTCTACTCTAAAAAGGAAATAATTTATCCCAAGGGGAGCGAACCCTTTTTTATAGAGAAAACATGTTTGTTTTCAGAAGGGGATAAACAATTTTGACAGAGTTGTCTTTGAAAGAGACTCACTCCCCTTTAATTGTTTAAGTTCAGAGACAATTTCTATGGCTCATAAAACATTTTTTTCCTGAAGAAAAAGGACAATACGTTTTTGAAAAAAAAAAAAAATAAATAAATAAATAAATAAATAAATACTGATTGCTTTAAAATACAGCTAGTAAGATCACTATCCGGTTCTAGCTTTTAGCTGAACTAGTGGTTGACAAATTACTGGCAGAGTTTTGTTTTCTTATTTTTCTAGAAAAAAAAAAGTTTGATATTTCATGCGAATTGTCTCGCAAAGAGAAATTTCACATGGACTGTCACACTCATATTTGCCATGTGTGTGATAAATGTTAAACTCAGTGCGTTACGTTAATGTTTTGCATACTGGTAAAGATTTCAGCAGAGGACAACTTCATTTTTTTTACTCTTATTTTTCCCAGAAAAAAAAGCTTTAACAGGTCATGCAAACTGTCAAGTCAGGAGAAAATTTGAATAATTTATATCAAAGCATATTTTCTTGGCAAAATATGAAAAGTATCATCAATTTGTTGCCAATAGAGTGGTAATGGTTAAGTAACAACATCGATTTTTACATGTAAGTACCAAATTGGAATATCCTATTTGGAACTTAGCAAGCTGGGTAAAAAATTCATCAGACGACATTTTTTTTTTTTTTGTCATATTCTTTTTTCATTATTTTTCACAGAGCATAGGCTTTGACGTTTCACAATTTGCATGAAATGTCAAAGCCTATTTTCTGGGAGAAATAAGACAAAATATTATCAATTTGTCGTCTGCTGTATTTACCCATAGAGAGGTAAAGATTAAAAAATTAAACCAAACCTTCAGTCATGTTAAACTCCAACCATTTTGGCATAGAATATGCAAACAACGCTATAGTCCAAATCATTCTATCCTCTGCTATTTATTTCCCTCGTTCTGCTATACTCTGGAAGTTCTTCAGACAGCGTATTCAATACTCTGGGAACTTTATTACCGCCGCGTATTGATCGTTTTCATGACAATCAAAAGATGCTATGCAAAGAAACGCCAGAAGTTTTTATCAGTTATGGTGCGGTTGTTATTGGTCGTTATAAGCTTGAAGGCAATAGAAGCAGCTTTACAATTGAGCCGGGCCACAGCATTTCCTACAAGAGTGCTTGTGCGTCCAGCGAAGACTCGGATCAGCCTGCGCATTTGCGCAGGCAGACCCGAATCTTCGCTGTCTGCTTGATGACGCTTTTGATCCTTGACTTCCCACAGTCCCTTCGAAGACTGTGATCGGACTGCGCTGATATGAGACATCGTTGGGCGCATATGCAGTCTTGTAGGAATGCTGTGACCCGGCTCATCAGTGATTATTAATAACATAATTCGAGAGAAGATTAACGGAAACCAGGAAGGAACCTGCTAGTGTTTATAGCACGTTTTGTGTTTGTTATGATAGATTCGAGTTTTGTCATATGTAAAGACTTTTCCATAACAAAAACTACCGCTAATTCGTTATCTAAGATACATATGGGGCGGATTCGCCATCTGAATTGACACAATCAAAGCACTGACAGCACTGGTGAGTTGATTGTCTCTGAGAGTAGGCTGAGAAAATGGTCCTGAACGGGGACCTATGACCTTTAACCCTAAACTTTCTGTAATTAAAGCAAACAGTGCTTCTGCGGCGTCTGATCAGGGCCTGCACTGTTAGCCAGTGTCCCAGCCTAGGTTTTTACAGACAACCTTCTTTACACGGCACTGTGACGTCACAGTAATAGAAATAGCGCGGCTATAAAACAATCGTTACCTGGATTTCGTACAAACGCGCGGTTTAATTGCAATGATCAATGATAATCACAAGGACTTCAGGAAATTTTGGCGTCTGTATACTATGGCTTGATTGTAAACAATCGATCCAAAAACAATATATGCATCCATTACGTGACCGTATTTAATTTTTACCCCGTCCAACGCACCTTCCCCACGACTCTCCTGTTCTATCATATATTGGTGGTAGGGAGAGGGGGTAGGTTACATATGCATAGCTGAATTCTGAAAACAAGATGAAGCATTTATTGATTGTTGTATCTAAAATATCATATTTGTTTATGGGCGGGGGTGGGTGTGTGTGTGTGTGTGTGTGTGGGGGGGGGGGGGGGTATATTCACATACTAAACGAAGTACAATAGATGAGGGCTCAGTCACATCTAAATGGAGTGGCAAGACAAAGGGGCATAAGCACATACTAGACGGAATGCAAAATGAATGGGTACAGTCACATCCTAAACGGAGCGCAAGAAAGATGGAAACATTCACATCATAAACTGTGTGCAAGACTGATGGGTACAGTCACATCATAAAGGGAGTGCAAGACTGATGGGCACAGTTACATCATAAAGGGGGTGTAACTGATGGGCACAGTCACATCATAAAGGGGGTGTAAGACTGATGGGCACAGTCACATCATAAAGTGGATGTAAGACTGATGGGCACAGTCACATCATAAAGGGGGTGTAAGACTGATGGGCACAGTCATATCATAAAGGGGGTGTAAGACTGATGGACACAGTCACATCATAAAGGGGGTGTAAGACTGATGGGCACAGTCACATCATAAAGTGGATGTAAGACTGATGGGCACAGTCACATAATAAAGTGGATGTAAGACTGATGGGCACAGTCACATCATAAGGGGGGTTTAAGACTGATGGGCACAGTCATATCATAAAGGGGGTGTAAGACTGATGGGCACAGTCACATCATAAAGGGGGTGTAAGACTGATGGGCACAGTCACATCATAAAGGGGGTGTAAGACTGATGGGCACAGTCACATCATAAAGGGGGTGTAAGACTGATGGGCACAGTCACATCATAAAGTGGATGTAAGACTGATGGGCACAGTCACATCATAAAGGGGGTGTAAGACTGATGGGCACAGTCACATCATAAAGGGGGTGTAAGACTGATGGGCACAGTCATATCATAAAGGGGGTGTAAGACTGATGGGCACAGTCACATCATAAAGGGGGTGTAAGACTGATGGACACAGTCACATCATAAAGGGGGTGTAAGACTGATGGACACAGTCACATCATAAAGGGGGTGTAAGACTGACGGGCACAGTCACATCATAAAGGGGGTGTAAGACTGATGGGCACAGTCACATCATAAAGGGGGTGTAAGACTGATGGGCACAGTCATATCATAAAGGGGGTGTAAGACTGATGGGCACAGTCACATCATAAAGGGGGTGTAAGACTGATGGACACAGTCACATCATAAAGGGGGTGTAAGACTGATGGACACAGTCACATCATAAAGGCGGTGTAAGACTGATGGACACAGTCACATCATAAAGGGGGTGTAAGACTGACGGGCACAGTCATATCATAAAGGGGGTGTAAGACTGATGGGCACAGTCACATCATAAAGGGGGTGTAAGACTGATGGGCACAGTCACATCATAAAGGGGGTGTAAGACTGATGGGCACAGTCATATCATAAAGGGGGTGTAAGACTGATGGGCACAGTCACATCATAAAGGGGGTGTAAGACTGATGGACACAGTCACATCATAAAGGGGGTGTAAGACTGATGGGCACAGTCATATCATAAAGGGGGTGTAAGACTGATGGGCACAGTCACATCATAAAGGGGGTGTAAGACTGATGGACACAGTCACATCATAAAGGGGGTGTAAGACTGATGGACACAGTCACATCATAAAGGGGGTGTAAGACTGATGGACACAGTCACATCATAAAGGGGGTGTAAGACTGACGGGCACAGTCACATCATAAAGGGGGTGTAAGACTGATGGGCACAGTCACATCTAAATGCAGTATAAGACTAATGGGCACAGTCACATCATAAAATGAGTGTAAGACTGATGGGCACAGTCACATCTAAATGGGGTGCAAGAGATGTGGGCACAGTCACATATAAATGGAGTGCAAGACTGATGCGCATAGTCAGTCTAAATAAAGTGTAAGACTGATGAGCACAGCCACATCTAAACGGGGTGCTATAGTTGTGGGCACAGTCACGTCCTTAAGGGAGTTCAATTGTCGCTACCAATGTCTAACTGGAGTGCAAGACTAATGGGCACAGTCACATTCTATATGAAATGCAAGATACTTAGGCGCAGTTACAGCTAAATGGAGTGCAAGACAGACACACACATTTATCCTAAACGGAGTGCAAGACTTATGGGCATATTCTTTTTTATTTTTTATTTTTTATTTATTTTTTTTTTTTGACTCTAGAATTGTTTTTATTAAACAATAATTAAAAGTGTTACTCATCCTGTATGATTCATAAGCCGTACTTGTATCGACAAAATCCTTATTAAGGGGAAAAGATTCTTTCAAAAGAGACTCAGCTTCTGTGATTTCTCGTTTGCCCTCCTTTACACCTAGCCCCTTCTGAATGGACTTAAATTCTTCCCTTTAAAGAAGATTCTTTTACAGAATGGATGCAATATAAGCAAAGATATCCAGGAAAGGTCACGTACAGTCACGAAGTTCAACCGATTTTAACCATGGCCTCTCCTGCAAGTTAATCATTCGATTCAATAGTATGCTACTCATTTCAATTCAGCAACAATCTCCAAAGTTCAGTGGTTTGTTATAACAAATGTAAATAAAACATAAGAAGTACACCATCACTATACCACTAAAGATATAAAGGATGCTACCAAGAAGCACTAGCTTCGCAAGGCATTAAATAAGGGGATAAATGAGGAACTAGCAATCACAAAATACAAGAGCAAAGTTGCCGACATACTGAAAGGAAGAACTGCAAAAGAGGAACCGCCTTGGAAAAGTCAGCAAAACAAAAAAGCTACTTGGTGGCTTAAACAAGCTCTACTCGATCAAACCACGCCCGTAATTCTTTTATTTTTTATTTATTTATTTATTTATTTATTTTTTTTTTTTTTTTGTTGTTTTTTTTTTTTTTTTATTATTATTATTATTCAACTGACAATCTCAATTAAATACATGTACAGACAGAATATTTGTTACATAAGTATATGTGGTAAACTGACAAACGTAAGATTAAAATCAAGCACTAATGATCCATTCGCCTGTGTGACATACATGTTTATAATACTATAAATTGATATTCATTTCTGTTTACAACAATTACATGTACAAACATATTGGGTTCCTTTAAAAGTACACGTCAGTACTTATGGGCATATTCTTATCCTAAATTGTGTACAAGACAGAGTGATACAAATATGTCCTAAATGGAGTGCAAGATTGACGGGCACAGTCACATCCTATATGGAATGCAAGATACATAGGTACAGTCACATCTAAATGGAGTGCAAGACAGGTGGACATAGTCACATCCTAAACTGAGTGCAAGACAGGACACAGTCATATCCTATATGGAGAGCAAGACTGATGGACATATTCTTATCCTAAAAGGAGTACAAGACAGATAGACACAGTCATGCCCTAAACGGGGTGCAAGCCAGACGGGCACAGTTAAATCCTAATTAAAATGCAAGGCATACGGACGCAGCCATATCCTAAACGGAGTGCAAAACAGATGGGCACAGTCATACCCTAAACGGAGTGCAAGGCAGATGGACACAGTCTCATCCGTTACGGAGTGCAAAACAGATTGACACAGTCATATCCTAAATGGAGTGCAAGACAGACGGACATAGTCATATCGTAAATGAGGTACAAGACAGATAGGCACAATCATATCCTAAACGGGGTTTAAGACAGATGGGTACAGCCCCGTCCTAAATGGAATACCAGACAGACGGACACAGTCCTATCCTCAACGGAGTGCAAGACAAATGGGACAATCATATCCTAAACGGGGTGCAAGCCAGAAAGGCACAGTTACATCTTAATTAAAATGCAAGGTATACGGACGCAGTCATATCCTAAACGGAGTGCAAAACAGATGGGCACAGTCATACCCCTAAACGGAGTGCAAGACTGACGGACACAGGCATATCCTAAATGGAGTGCAAGTCAAATGGATACCGTCTCAGCCTGAACGAAGGACAAGATAGAGACCTAAACAGAGTGCAAGGCAGATTGGTACAATCACATCCGAAACGAAGTACAAGAAAAGATGGGCGCATTTATGCTCAAAATGCAATGAATGACAAACGGACCCCCCCCCCCCACACACACACACACATAAACGCACGCACAGACACATCCTAAATGAAGTGCAAGTCAGTCACATCCTAAACGGAGTGCAAGACAGACATAGTCACACTTAGTTTTCTGCTTGATCCAAAGTATAAAGTAAATAGAGCCATGTCTCAGAATAACACGTTATGCGCAACTCGCATAAACGGCCCGTATACCATATTTGCACAGCGAAGGACCAAATGAGCAGCTGCGCATGCGCGGAGCCTTATCAGAGCATTCCCTGGTCGTCTATATATTCTATAATATCCTATTATTATGTGTGCGCATGCGTAGTCTGATCTGGACCTTCATTTCCCATATTTGTCGCAAAGGTCCTATTCTTGCGTTTGTCATTAGTTGTGACAAGGTGGAATATTGTTTCATACTGATATGGTTTATCATAAAATTCTGGTACGTCATTTGGAGCTATCTGTATATCTCCTTCAAGAGACGACGAAGAAACATCCGGCTGATGTCCGTATAGACAATCTTCCGGCTTAACACTTTGCATGCTGGGTTAAAAATTTCAGCAGAAAACGTTTTAAAATATCATTTTTTATTTTACCAAGAAAATAGTCTTTGATACTTCAAGCAAATTTCTCCCTAGGAGACAATTTGCATGAAATGTCAGAACCTGTTTTCTGGGAAATATAAGCAAATTTTCAGGAGTTTGTTTGTCGTGTGTTGAATTTGCTCAGGGAGTGGTAAAGGTTAAGATAACGCATTCTTTCTTGGAATGATAGAAACAGTGTATAAGTTGTTCGGGCTGTTAACCGCCCTTCGTGTCCATACCAACAATACAGACACATATCAACTTTTCCATCCAGGCAGTATCATCACACCCTTTTCTGTTCGCAAGGAAAGTTCTATACTACGCTGGCGTCCTTCCACACTAGAAGTGAAGACAGTTACCAGAATGCGCACATGCACAGGCTAATAAGAGCTCTTCCTGTTCGCAAAGTCGCAGAAGCCTTTTTTAGCATGACGTGACCCATATCAATTTGTATCCTTAACATGCTGGAAGCTTACTTGAATAATGCATAATCTTTGTATGCAAATGGGCGTCTGATATACCATGTTTACCCTATGTTACCACCAGGAAACACAGGCCTGAAAAAAACAGTGTTGACCCTGGTCAGACGCCGCATGCGGCCTCTGATCAGGGTCTACACTGTTTGCGACTCATCCAACAGTCTTAAGACAAATCAATAGCTGGTGGATAAACCTGTACAAATGTTAGGATAAATATGGTAAGGTATTAAGGTGTCGAGGTATTAAGGGGAAATACAGTAAAAGACATTAAAATTTGTCGTGCTGCTGGCGACAATTAACAGACGCGTGTTTATTGTTCGCTCACAAGCGCCCTGGCATTCAATAAGAAATGTCTAGATTTTATGACGCCCTGTAACTATAGCTTGCTACGTCATTAAAGTCTCTTCTATCACTCACAAATAAAAAATTCAAGTCACCCAGGACAAACAAAAAACACGAAGAATTTAAGTCTTTCAGGGGCATCGAAAGAAAAGATAGACAAATGTGCCACACCATGAGACGTGTATTCGGAATACGCGGGCAGCGAAGGCCAAGATCAGACAGCGCATCCGCGCAGTCTGATCAGGGCCTTCACTGTCCGCTTACAGTATCTGGATAATACAGAATGCATAAAGGAAGAGCAAAGGTCCGGATGATACTTTGCGCATGCGCAGGATGATCTGAATCTGCGCATTTTGTATGTGTTCGAAGGCACTTTTGCGCTCGACTCGGCCCAAATAATGACAAATATAAACAAAAAACAACAAAAAAAAACAAAACAAAAAAAAAACAAAAAAAAAAAAAAAAAAAACAAAAAAAACAGCACTGCGACAATAATCGACATACGACGGAGACGAACTTCAAATAGTGGAAGCGCCCTGGACGGTCAGTACAAAATCCATTTGGATTCTAAACTGGTTTTACTAGCTGGAAACCTTGCCTTAATTCTGATGCAGCTCCAAATATCGGTCGGTCTGCGTAGGTGAATCACCGTCGGGCGTTTAGATAGAAACATCACGTTACAAGCTATAAATGGGTTAGCAACCTTGCATGCATTTGTCGTAGAATATTTAAATAATATTTTCAAGGAATAAAAGAATTAGAATTTCCGTCTAACATAGTAGCTAAAATACTAAATAACAAGAAACAAGTAAGAAGGAATCAGGAACAATGAATACGTATTAAGGAACTAGTAACAGGGAATAAGTAACAAAGGACAAAAATATAAGGAATATGCAATAAGTAACAAGGAACATTTTATAAATAGCATGGAACAAAGAATAAGGAACAAAGAATTAGCAATAAGGATAAGTAGCAATGAATCAGTAACAAGGAATAAGGAACAAGGAATAATTAAGAAGAAACTACATGTATTAACAAGGAATAAGTTACAAAGATTAGATAATAAAGAATAAGTGACGAGAAATAAGGAATAAATATAAAGGCATAAGGCAAAATAACAAGGAACAAGGGAAAAATAACAGGGAATAAGGAATAAGTTAGAAAGAGCTAAATAAGAAGGAAGGAATTTCACACAGGTCACTAACGTTACTCAGCAGGATCCTTACAGTCACGACTATTGTCGTCTGCTTTGTCTTTTGCCCGTTACTTTAAAAGTCATTTCTGCAAACAGTGTGGACCCATATCAGACTGCTCCTTTAGGAGCAGTCTGATCTGGGTCCACACTGTTTGCCTGTATGCAAAAATAAGTTTGAAAAGTTTTCAAGAATATTCAGCAGACGACATAAACAGACGACATTTTCAGATGCAGGTTTTCTTGGCGCTTTAAGGGTTAAATTAGAAAGCAGGCTATTTGTGTATCTTCAGATTATGCAAAATTCACAGCCATGAGCAACGGGACAATTATGCTGTCTTACTTCTGTCAACCTACCGAACTGTTTGTCTTTCAGCTGCCTAACTTTGAGTGTATGTATCCACCTACTTATACTTTTCTTCATTTAATTCCAGTCTTGATGAAACAATGTTATAACCTAGCCCTGCCCTCATCCATCTGTTAAGTACGCCTCGACTGACTCTAAGACGATCATCATGATGGATTGTGTATAATGGAAATTGTTTATCTTTACAGTCATTTGGCATCGTTGTTGAGACAGATATTCTGCCATGCTCCTCAGCGATATATACCCAGTAAACACACAACCCAGCAAACATGTATATGTTGGCCCCATATGGGCAGAATCTGGGCATTTATCCCATTCAAGTCCTACATGGGCCCCATATAGGCTTTTTTGCCCATATAAGACCCATATATGTCCCATATTGGTAAAATTTGGCCAACAAACATGTATATATGGGAACCATATGAGCAGATTCTGGGTATTTATCCCATTAGGGTCCTAAATGGGCCCTATATAGGCTTTTTTGCCCATATTAGACCCATACAGGTCGCATATTGATAAAATTCGATAACTATAAAAATAAATTCTAATCTGTGGAACCCCGAGATAAAACTGAAATAATCATGGAAAAATGATAATTTCAAGATACATAATTAGGGCCCAAATGGCTCTTATGGACCTCTATGGTTCCAATGTTGACCTCCCATTACTATATGGGACCCATATGGGGTCAATATGGACATTAAGGGGAACAACTGTACCACTATTTAAACAAAATATTAAAAAAAAATAGTAAATTTTCTGATATAAATGCAAATAATAATGATAATAAGAAAATAAAAATAATAGTTTGTTCATTACAAAATGAATGCATTTACTAAATTTATCTTGACAATTTTTCCGACATGGACGTCGATTCATGGTCATATTTTTATTTTAACTTGTATGTCTCTATTACTTTTAAAATTGAGGTATATATAAATATGCATGAGGCCACCATGTCCAACTATTAAAAAGGACGCCTATATCTTTAAGGCCTCTTGATTCTACGCATGTGCAATAACTTGCACATGTGCGAAGGTCTCTCTCTGTTGGGACCTTACCAGTCCATCATATGGGCTGGGACTGGGGACTTATAATCATTTGTGTAAAAATGTCTAAAAGTTTGTTTTTTTTTTTCTGGAAGATAAATGTGGGTTGATTTTCCCATACTGAACCGATATAGTTCCCATATGGCTTTGCCCATGTGGGTCCAACGTGGAACCATGTTGCAAATCCCTCATGAGTCCCTTATGGGTTGCCCATATAGGACCCATATAAATAGCCATTTGTGGCCCATGTGGGTCCTATATCTTTTGCTTGCTGGGAACGTCGTAACAACGTCATTCCGACGACGCCGATGACATCGCGGCACCGTCGGAATGACGTTGTTCAGAATCAGAATATTTTACTGGTGATACATCAATAGACAATCATTCACTAGGGCCAACGATTGCAAAGACTAGTCTCTAGATCTCACAAGTGATGTGCATCTAGCAACAGGGCCCTCAGAACTTTCAACAGAGGATATAGAGCAGGGGGTGCATTCCAATCCCTAATGGTGTCTGGGAAGAAACAGTACTTGTGAATGTCAGTTCCAGCATATGACACTTGAAATGCCATTGGATGCTGATTCCTATTGCGCCTATTTGGTGGTTGAAGGTCGTTCTCAAGGTTGGAGTCTACCTTTCAGACCTTTGAATAGCAATATGAGTTTAGTACCTTTGCGTCGTTACGACGTTGTGTGTTAGTAAGGTAGAGATGAGGTGTGCAGAGGTATACATAGACTGGCTCCAGTCTCCAGTGTTTAAATATTTATTTTGTAATCCTGTTTGATAATCCACTAAATCAAAACCAAAGTAATATCATGATTATAAAAGCTGGTCATTAGTCTAGGGTGTATATTATGTAGCAAATTCAGAATCTTTCGGTTTTCTAGTGATTTCAGTTGGTTTCCTCACACACACACACACACACACACACACACACACACACACACACACACACACACACACAAACACGCACGTACACACGCACGCGCGCATGCACGCTGTGCAAACAGTGTAGACGCAGGTCAATACTTGGAATCTGATCTGGCTATACACAGTTTGCCAGTCATCCAGTCGTTTTTTACCCTTGTCCTGCTGAACCCGGATATACCCTGCCTTTGCAAACAGTGTAGATCCAGATCAGTTGGCTTCTTCAGAAGCCAACTGATCTGGATCTACACTGTTTGTCTTTAGGTATTTGAATTCGTATGAACAACTTGGATAATGTTATCTGATTGGCTGAAAATTAGAAGTGGGCGTAGCATCTTAATTTATTCAGCATGACAAGGGTTAAGAGACATCTCCAGGCAGGAAAAAATAGCAAAATTTATACATTTTATATGTTAAAGCAGGACTGAGGGAATTCGCAGGCTGATCTGCGTTTACACTGATCACATATGTCATAATGGGGTTTTTGTTCGGAAGGCTTCACATATTGATTTCGGGACTTCCAAATTCAGATGTCAAACTGTCTGTTATAAACGCTACACACCAATTAAAAAAAAACACATAAAACTCATTATTCAATGCCAGAAAATTTAAGATATAAAACGGATTCCAGCAGGCAACATTGTAATATATACTGTCAACAAAAGAGTAGGTGATATGCATCTTTGATTTGTCATAATAAGTGAACGTGAGAATATATGTAGTATATTTTTGTATGATTAAATAGAAAGGAAGGCAATGATTAGGAATCGGTACAATTACCTAACTGATTCCGTTCCAAGACACCAAAGAGAAAGAAGGGCGCACTTAAAGTAACGGCACCACAGTCAAAACACTACAAGCAGAAAACAAAATAAGGACAATTTCTTCCCAAAAAATGGCCAAACGGCTATCCAAAATAAAAATTGCACCAAGACAAACATGCAAAGACATACAATGACAAATAAAGTAAACCAATGCAGAAGCACCGCCTTGGAATGGTCAATAAAAATATCACTGGGGGTGGGAAGGGGGAGTGGGAGGGGGATAAATCGATTTTACTTGGCCACAACCCTCGCCTTTAAGCAGTTTTTTATTAGGATGTCCAAGTTCACCGTGACAGAAAAGGTGACAGAACTATAAATTTAGGAGAAGACGTTTATAAGCCAAGTAGCTTACTGTCAGATCCTTATGCCAGGTCATATTTTGTTTGTTTGTTTGATTTGGGCTTAACGTCGCTTTCAACCTTTTTCAGTCATATCGCGACGGTGTCTGGATGTGGCAGGGAGCTCAATGCTCACTTTTAGAGTGCTGCCTCACTGAAATATCACGCCCCAGACACTTTGACATGATATTCCACCCAGTCACATTATACTGACACTGAGCTGACCAGTTCTAGCTCTACTTTCTTAATGCTGAGCGCCAAGCGAAAGAGCAGCTAGTACCATTTTTAAAGTCTTTGGTATGACCCGGCCGGGGATCGAACCCGCAACCTCCCGGTCACAAAGCGGACGCTCTACCACTGAGCCACTGTGCCGGTATACCAGGTCATATTTATCATCACGAAAACACACCTATATAATTTTGAACTCCTTAAACCCCACTTTTATATAGTAAAACTGGGGTTTACAAGGTATACATTATTTTTCTTATTTCTGCTCAAAACATTGATTGTGGGTACTCGTTAGAACCGCCTCGCCGAGGCGGTTCTAACGAGTACCCACAATCTATGTTTTGAGCAGAAATAAGAAAAAAAAATCCGAATTTTTATCTGAAAATTTTCATTTTTTTTTTTTGTGGTAAACTTTTCAGTATATTTGAATAGGCTTGTTTTCATAATGTGTTGTAAATGTATACTAGTTAGAAATAAACTATTGTTTAAACCAACTATAAATTGCTTTTGCTTCCCCCGTCTTCCCTTCTGAAAAGGGGTCTACTCTAAAAGGAAAGAATTTGCTCCCCAAATTCTTTCCTTTTAGAGTGGACCTCTTTTCAGAAGGGAACGTATTTGTTGTCTTCCTTATAAGATAAGGCGCAAAACTTGAACAATCAAATGTGTAATCAAGTGTCCCCAGGCCTCTTTTGGTACTGTTGAAGCGGCCACATGTTTTTGTTCTTTTTCTTTAATTATTTTATTTATTTATTTATTTATTTTTCGCTTCAAGTGGACATATAGTAAATGAAACCATTGTTAGTTAGTTCTAATGTTTCTAACGGATTCTTAGATTGTGGCATGTGGTAAGGAGTATCTTTTCTTCAAAGTTTCTATCGCACTGGTAGAAAGTAGCATGGAGCAAAGGACATGGTTCAGTGTTTCTATCGCATTTCTAGAAAGTGGCATGGAGTAAAGGACATGGTTCAGTGTTTCTATCGCATTCCTAGAAAGTAGCATGGAGTAAAGGACATGGTTCAGTGTTTCTATCACATTCCTAGAAAGTGGCATGAAGTAAAGGACATGATGTAGTGTTTCTAGCGCACTGGTAGAAAGTGGCATGGAGTGAAAGTAGCATGGAGTAAAATAACAGTTTCAATGTTTCTATCGTATTCCCAGAAAGTGGAACAGAGTAAGGAAATGTTTTAATGTATGTATCGCATTCTTAGAAAGTGTTATGGAGCAAAAGAGGTTTCAATGTATCATATTCCTAGAAAGCGGCATGGAGTAAAGATGTTTTTTATGTATGTATCGCATTCCTAGAAAGTGACATGGAGAAAAAATGGGATGTTTTAATGCATATATCGCATTTCTAGAAAGTAGCATGGAGTAAAATGAGATGTCAATATTTGTGTCGTATTCCTAGAAAGTGGCATGGAGGAAAATGGTTCAGTGTTTCTATCACATTCCTAGAATGGTGCGGAGAAAAAGAGATTTTCAATGTATGTATCGCACTCCCAGAGAGTGGTATTAAGTAAAGGAAATGTTTCAAGTTCTGCATCGTATTCCAAGAAAGTGACACGAAGTATAGGAAACGTTTCGATGTTTGTATCGTATTCCTAGGAAGGGGTCTGGAGTAAAGCAGATGTATCAATATTTGTATCGTATTCCTAGAAAGTGTCATGGCGTAAAGGAGATGTTTCAATGTTTGTATAGTATTCCTAGAAAGTATCATGGAGTAAATGAGATATTTCAATATTTGTATCGTATTCCAAGAAAGTATCATGGAGTAAATGAGATGTTTCAATATTTGTATCGTATTCTAAGAAATATTTTTATCGCACTCCTAGAAAGTGGCATGGAGAAAAGGAGATGTTTCAATGTTTGTATCACATTCCTAGAAAGTGGCATGTTTCAACGTTTATATCGTATTCCTAGAAAGTGGCACGGTGTAACGGAGATGTTTCAATGTTTGTATCGCATTCCAAACAAAAGTGGCATGGAGTAAAAGAGATGTTTCGGTGTTTGTGTGTCGCATTCCTAGAAAGTGGCATGGAGAAAAGGAGATGTTTCATTGTTTATATCGAATTTCTAGAAAGTGGCACGGTGTAAAGGAGATGTTTCAATGTTTGTATCGCATTCCTAGAAAATGGCATGGAGAAAAGAAGATGTTTCAATGTTTATATCGTATTCCTAGAAAGTGGCAAGGTATAAAGGAGATGTTTCAATGTTATCGCATTTCTAGAAAGTGGCCTGGAGTAAGGGAGATGTTTAAATGTTTGTATCGTACTCCTAGGAAGTGATCTGGAGTAAAGGAGACAATTCAGTGTTTCTATCGTTTCTTAGAAAGTGTCATTGAGTAAAGAAGATGTTTTACTGTTTGTATCGTACTTCTAGAAAGTAGCATGAAGTAAAAGAAATGATTCAGTGTTTTCTATCGCACAATTAGAAAGTGGCATTGAGTAAAGGAGATGTTTTAATGTTTGTATCGCATTTCTAGAAAGTGGCATGGAGATATTCTAGTGTTTGTATCGTTTTCCTATAAAGTTGCTCGGAGTAAAGGAGATGGTTCAATGTATGTATCGCATTCCTAGAAAGTAGTATTGAGTAAAGGATGTATGTATCGCATTTATAGAACGTGGCATGGGGTACAAAATTTATCAGCGTTTGTATAGCATTCCATGAAAGTGAACTGGAGTAAAGGATATTCTTCACTGTTTAATCGCACTATTAGAAAGTCACATGGAGTAAAGACGATGCTTCAATGTTTAATCGCACTACTAGAAAGTGACATGGAGTAAAGGAGATGCTTCAATGTTTAATCGCACTATTAGAAAATGACATGAAGTAAAGGAGATGCTTCAATGTTTAATCGCACTATTAGAAAGTTAAATGGGGTTTAGGGGATGTTTCAATGTTTAATCGCATCCCTATACGTAAAGTGGCATGGAGTAAAGGAGATGCTTCAATGTTTGTGTCACATCCCAAGAAAGTGGCATGGAGTAAAGGGGATGTTTCAACGTTTGTATCACATTCCTAGAAAGTGGCATTGAATAAACGAGATTTCAACGTTTGTATCACACCCCTAGAAAGCGGCATGGAATAAAGGAGATATTTCAAAGCTTGTTTGCGTTTGTAGAAAGTGGCATGAAGTGAAGGAGATGTTTCAATTTTTGCATCGCATTTCTATAAAGTGACATGTAGTTAATGAGATATTTCAATGGGATTCCTAGAAAATGACATGGAGTAAAGGAGATGGTATGTCAGAACAATAACCTTCAGACATGCGTGCTCAGCGTACACTCTCATTAGACTGTCTGGATGCGCAAGCTAATGATCTTAGTCTTCGCCAGGCACATATGTCCGACAGTAGTGTTACCGAAAAGTACCGATGCAAAACGAGAAGGCCTAAATCAGCATGTGCCTCCACACATTCTGATCAGACCATTTCTGCTTCCCAAGATTTCATCAATGCCAACAGCTAAGATCATTATCAAACAGTGTGTCTGAACACGCTGATCTATAATCTCGTTGCGCATGCGCTAGGGTCCGTTTTACTCGACGTACATTAATTAAAGTTATAACGAAACACATTCCAGCCATTCCTCATGCCAACATGGAGCTCTCTAATTAGGCAAACTCACAATCGATTTTCTGTTTTGTTAACCTTTACCCCTCTCTGGGCAGACTCAGCAGACGACAAATTGATGATACTTGTTTTTTTTTTTTTTTATTTTTTTCCCAGAAAACAGACTTAGACAGTTCATGCAAATTATCTCATAAGGAGGTAATTTGCATGAAATGTCAAAGCCGATTTTTCTGGTAAAAAAGAAAATAATTTAAAATGTCATCTGCTGATTTTGTTACCAAGCATGCTAAGCATTAAGACAAAGGCGACAAGGCTTCACTCTATCTTTGACTGCAGAAATTCGATTGGAATGTTTATCCCTAACTTGAAATTTTAAACACATCTAAAAGGCGATATAACGCCAAATGGAGATCTGAGACGCAATTCGACAAAACGTACCTTTTCACATGTACTCTCAACGAAGGCTCAAATCAACCGGCACATCAGCCCAGTCTGATTAGAATCTTCGTTGTGCGCACTAATAAACATTGCATCTTCGGCTATCCCAAACTGCGCCCAGTGAAGATTCTGATTAAACTGCACAAATGCGCAGGATACTTCGCGAAAACATACATTACGAAAACACGCCTATTCAAATATATTGAAAATTTTACCACCATAAAGATTGAAAATTTTCGGATAAAAAACCCTGATATTTTTCATATTTCTGCTCAAAATATAGATTGTGGGTACTCGTTAGAACCGCCTCGTCGAGGCGGTTCTAACGAGTACCCACAATCTATGTTTTGAACAGAAATAATAAAAATAATGTATACCCCTGTAAACCCCAGTTTTACTATATAAAAGTGGGGTTTAAGGGGGTCAAAATTATATAGGCGTGTTTTCTTGATGCCTATATAATTTTGACCCCTTTAAACCCCACTTTTATACAGTAAAACTGGGGTTAACAGGGGTAAACATTATTTTTCTTAGTTCTGCTCAAAAACATATATTGTGGGTACGAGTACCCATAATCTATGTTTTGAGCAGAAATATGGAAATATTATATTTTTTATTTGAGAACTTTCAGTTTTTGGTGGTGAAATTTTCAATATATTTGAATAGGCGTGTTTTCGTAATAGCCAAAAACCATAACTGGGAGCACATGGCCAAAAGTACGTTATCTGACATTGTGGCTCAGTTTGTTTTTAATCTGGTACATGGAAGTTGTTCTGGAGAAGTGAATTCATTTCAATTTAGTGAAAACATTTGATTAGAATCTATAAACATCTAATGCAACATGCAAGAGACATTGGCAAACTGTTATGACACAGATCAGACGCCGCAGACCGCGGCATCTGATCAGGACATTACGAAAACATACCTATTCAAATATTTAGAGAATTTAACAACCCAAAACTGAAAATTTTCAGATAAAAAAATCTGATAATTTTCATATTTCAGCTCAAAACATAGATTGTGGGTACTCGTTAGAACCGCCTCGGCGAGGCGGTTCTAACGAGTACCCACAATCTATGTTTTGAGCAGAAATAAGAAAAATAATGTATACCCCTGTAAACCCCAGTTTTACTATATAAAAGTGGGGTTTAAGGGGGTCAAAATTATATAGGTATGTTTTCGTAATGAAACACAGTCGACTCTTGTTATCTCGAAGTCCAATGGACTGGATTACGTCGATATCCGTAACTCGACATATCAGATTTGCAGAATTGAGAACAAAATAAATCGAACAAACCACATTTCACAAATGAATAAGTGAGTTGATCCCTGGAGAGATATATTGAAAATATTGTGGAAAAGAGGAGAAATGAGCGCGCTCCTTAGGAACAATTTTTCCTCTTTTTCACAATATTTTATTACCTGTTGTTAGACTTCAATATTAAGACAGGGACCAGATTTTCACTTTGAGATAAGCTGTTATTCGAGATACATGTAAGCGAAGCCGAAATAACGAGAGTCGACTGTATAGGAATTTCTGTTAAAAGCAATCATTATAAAACACATCAGACACCACTTTAAACTGGAAATAGAAGTGTTTAAAAAAAATGAGGTAGAAGGCTCCACCAGGCAGTAATAGCTTAACTTTATATGGTTATCAGTTGCATCAGTCGTGTATCTGATGGATTTAGTTGCACTATTGCCATAACAGTCGTAGACTGGCATTCGTCCATTGTATTGAACGATGACTGCATACAAATGCATTATCAGTAACTACAGAATCAAATGAAAGCAAACGTTTCTGTTCTAATTTCTGTTCATATAATGAGATGAATATCTAGTGACCAGCCTATGACCCTGATATTACATGTATATTGATTTTATTTAAGTTGATGTATCGAGGACGATTATAAGAATAGATATTTAATCATTGAGACTGTACCCAGCAGGCACACAACATCAAAATGACGTCGTATCAACGTCGATGCGACGTGATCACGTCGCATCGACGTTGATACGACGTCATTTTAACGTTGTGTGCCTGCTGGGCAGCCAGTATATAACATTATAACATACGGTTTAGTCGACTGACCGGTTTTCAAAATGGCCTAGGAAGAGTTTAGAAATGCAAAGTGATCAAGAACGTTTTACTTTGGACCCCTATACCTAATGACGAGCGTCAATAGGAACAAAGACCTGGGGCAATACATTCGTGAGATACTGCACTTCTAAACGAAACCCAGCCCCATTATCAATGATTGTTTACAATCGAGCCATACCCAGTAGGCACACAACATCAAAATGACGTCGTATCAATGTCGATGCGACATGATCACGTCGCATCGACGTTGATATGACGTCATTTTAACGTTGTGTGCCTACTGGGTAGTATACAAATGCCAAAATACCCATAAGGTAGTTGTCCACGTGATTAAACTATAATAAAAGTAAAGGTAGCTTACTACTCAGCACTGTTTGGACAGACAGGCCTGAGCAAACAGTGTAGACACAGATCAGACCCTGTCTACACTGTTATCCTATTTTTAGACACATCATCAGGTAGTTGAATGAGCCTGATCAAATTTGTTTTAAAATGCATATCCCCTGTTTTTATACGGAAGCCTATTTGCATACAGAAACGGCGGGTCTTTGAAGTATGCTTTCAATATGTCACGGAAAACCAATAAATGCAATATTTCTGTCACGTCAAAGACAACGGCTTGTCGTTGCATGGCAAGTCTGAAGCCTTTCTAAACAATAGCTTCCAATGAGATAAGATTGGTCTATTGATAAACTGCTAAAACAGGGGAATCAAATTTCAAGTTAAGTGCTAAAAGCCATTATAGGGTCTGCTGGTTGTGTTTAAAAATGAGTCGGGACACAGCATTGCTTACAAGATTGCTTGGGCGCGCAGCGAGAGACTAAGCTCAGTCTGCACACCCACAAGTTCTAAGCAGAACCTCTGCTGCCCGTCTCAAGAAAGCTTGGCTGCGCATAGAATGCCAAGCCATGACTCTGATCAGCCTGCGCATTTGCGCAGGCTGATCTGTCGTTGCTTGGTGGACATGCGGTCTTATAGTAAATGCTGTGCCGTGGCACAAATAGTATTTGCAGTCTTTCGCAATCCTTCGTATTTAAGCTCTACTGATCTCAACACCTACGTACAAATATAATGCGTTTCAAATACATGTACATAGCTGAGGACATCATCTGGTGTCTGTTGAGGTAACCGTCCGGTTTTTATTTTTATTTTTTTTATTTTTTTATTTTTTTTTATTTTTTTTTTTTATTATTATTATTTTTACTGGAAATTACACCTTCTCTGATAATACTGACACAAGATGGTACTATTTTAAATACGCATCCCCTAATTTCTTTTTGGTTGTATATATGCTATAAAGAAAGACATGTAGCTAGCTAGTCCAGTGGTGAAAAGCCCGTACAAATATTCCAAATGCTTACAAAGTTATTGAGAGTTTAAGTTTTAGCTCATTTGCATCTCGTTAATATTCATGAGGATTTTGCTCGCCTGAACATAAGTTTTGGAAAAGCTAGAGCCACCATTCCGATGACGGCGTCGGCGCTGACGTAGGCGTTTGTTTTTACGTCCGCGTCACGTTCAATATTAAATGTTTGAGGTACTCATCTATCCTTAAGGTGACGCTATTCACTTGTCTTGTTTTGCCATTAAACATAAGGGAGATAACTCTTGAGATTCCTATTTATTTTTCTGCAACAAAGACGCTACGGAAAAAAGTCTACGTTAACAGAAACGAGTTTGCGACCATAGGGCGCAAATTCGTTTCTTTAAGAGTAGACCCTTTTTTCAGAAGGGAGCCAAATCCTTTTTGACAGAGTTGCATCCCTTTGAAAGTGTATTCTTTTCTCCTAATTATAGGTGACGCCGGAAATGGTGTGAGATAATAGTCTATGTAGTATTAAACAAACCCAGCTATTAATAGACACTGAAGTAAAGGTCACAGACACAGAAAAATAATGACGTTAAATTGTAGCTAAACTCGTTAGATACTCACATCTCCTTAATACTGTATGGATAGATAGATCCAATTTAACACCGTTGCCTTCCTTGAACATGTCTGCTCGACTGCAAAACTTGATAAGGGTCTTCCCTGTTTATTAATCCATTGAAGAATGGACACCCCTAAACGGGTAACTGGCAAACAGTGCAGACCAAGATCAGACGCCGCAGAACGCGGCATCTGATCAGGGTCTCCACTATTTGCAAAATAGTTCAACATTTTTTCTTTAGGAATATCTATATCATATAGCCTGACATACCTAAAATCGAAATTGGACTCTTCCAATATATAGTGTGGGAGAGTTTATTCAGTCTTTAATGGGTTAATGGCATAAGGACCAGTTCATAACGTAGCGCAGTACATGTATATTCTATGTCCAGATGATTGTGTGTCCATGGGGAACTGATGCATTTTCAAGGGAGATAACTCTGTCAAAACTGTTTTTTCTCCCTTCTGAAAAGGGACCTTAACATTTACCTCTGCTCATTGGTTTGATTCTAATGCATGTACAATTCTATATGCCCAGACAGAACCACACTCATAGAACAGTAAATAGGAATATAAAACACACTACTTTGCTCATGCCCTTCGAGCGGGTTTGGTGGCTCTCTTCGAGTGTGGGATATTCTGTTCTGTTCTGATATACCTGTAATCCGCCTGTATGATTCGGATTAGCTCTGCCCTGACTGCCTAAATATTTAGCGTGCACACGGTACATGAGCAGAAAATGGACATTTTTCCAGGATTGGTTTATTTCATATCATTAACCCACTGAGAGCTTGTAAATTGCTCATTAGCAATTTCTGGATCAGTCGGCAATCATCAAAATTGCATTCACTGTATACCAATTTACATAACACATTTGGACATGATACAATAAAAAGGTTTGGTTATTTTATGTCCAAAATCCTTACATATACAACACATACAAAGTTACAACAGTATGATTAGAACGAAAATATAAGAGCTTATTTATTTCTAAATAAAAAGGTTTTTTTTATTGCATGTGCGGACAAGAAATGCCCAGATTGGACTGCGTATATTCTAATCAGGACCGTCTCTGTCCCATTATACGGTCAGTGCATACTGCAAAGATATCGGCAACATTACGAAAACACCCTTTTCAAATAAATAGAAAATTTCACCTCCAAAAAGTGAAAATTTTCAAATAAAAAACTCTAATATTTATCATATTTCTGCTCAAAACATAAATTGCGGGTACTCGTTAGAACCGCCTCGGCGAGGCGGTTCTAACGGGTACACACACTATGTTTTTGAACAGAAATAAGAAAATTAATGTATACCCCTGTAAACCCCAGTTTTACTATATAAAAGTGGGGTTTAAGGGGGTCAAAATTATATAGGCATGTTTTCGTGATGTATCGGCAAACAGCAACTTTTTGATTGGACTCAAATATAAGCAGTCTGATAGAAGTTGTTTTTTTTCTTTTGATGTAAACCCCACTCCTCCCGAAGATCCGCTTTTACGTGTCTAGATGCACGTGAATTTGTTAGAAACTTGTCAGAAACACGCCGATAAATCGCAATGATAAGCATTAGCATATGTACATATAATGAGCTAGAGGACCGTTGGTTATAGCCACTTAATTCCTAATCATTATCATAGTTATTTAGGGGTAATATATACACTTTCAAGGGAAGAAACTCTGTCAAACTTGTTTTGCCTTCCTAGGGAGCAAATCTTTCCTTTTAGAGTAGACCGATTTACAGAAGGGGTTTGGTGTACGGAAAAGCAAACAGGAAGTCACGAAAACTTGTCGCCCTTGTAAAAATGGCGGAAAATCTATCAAAAGTACCAAGTCCTCGTACATTCACATCATTCTGCACATGCGCAAAGTCTCAGCCGGGCATCTGCTGTCCATTGAAACATTCTTTAGTATCCAATGATTCAGTTTACGGACAGCGAAGGCCCTGATCAGACTGCGCGCACGCGCAGTCTGATCAGGGCCTTCGGTGTCCGCATATGCCAGAATACATGATTTCGTATGGCGCTGTCCATTATACTGACTAAAAAGAAATGTCGCCTTGTAACAATTATAAATTTCTGACAATTTGGATTTGTAGTGAATTCAAATATGTTTTAGCTTTCTCCTGTAACATTATCAACAAACAACCGCTTCATATTTGCGCACAAGATTGTAAAGGAAGTGTCCGTGCAAGTCGTTACTTTAAACCTATAAACAATCTAAATTTCAGGACGAAGACGACGTTTTTTTTTTTTTTTTGTTTTTTTTTTGTATTTTACGGGAATAGAATACATAGACTATATAGTCTGGTTCAGAGGCTGATGGATCATGCATATTACATGTACACCGACATTCGCCCGCAACATTAGTCACCTTGTTTCGATATTCAGTCAGGCAATTATTTCACAATCATAGTCGAACGCCACATTCTATACCTATGACCATATGCTATTATGTTTATTATATCGTTCAATATCAGGTCAGAGAACAGTACGTCGTTTTCAAGCCCCTATCACACAGTCTTGACATACGGCGACAAATGGCGAGTCGCAATAGCACTAATCAGCACTGACATCACAGAGTAGGACAAACAAGTTCTTTCTTTGTCATGCTTTTTCCAATGACCATCACTTTTACACATGAGCAGTTCATTCACTAGCAATCTTGTGAGTGCTACAGTGTAAAGGTTTATTTGTCCTCATTACGAAAACATACCTATTCAAATATACTGAAAAATGAAAATTTTCAGATAAAAAAATCTGATATTTTTCATATTTCTGCTCAAAACATAGATTGTGGGTACTCGTTAGAACCGCCTCGATGAGGCGGTTCTAACAAGTACCCACAATCTATGATTTGAGCAAAAATTAGAAAAATAATGTATACCCCTGTAAACCCCAGTTTTACTATATTAAAGTGGGGTTGAAGGGGGTCAAAATTATATAGGCATGTTTTCCTGATGTACTAGTGTATATCATTAATCTTTTTATAGCCGTTTTGTAGATGTATTGATGAGGGCTAATACGCGCTACGAACGACAACGAGCTTTAGTAGAATGTTCCACCAAAGTATTTGTACGAAACACTTGCCATTTCCTACGGGTTTCTACGATATTCCGTCGGAAGGCTTTCGACAATTCAACTTTACTACGAATTTTAACCGGTTTATAGGAGTTTTGTTCGATTACATACGAATTTACTGGTATTCGATATAGTGCAATATATAACAACATTAGAACGACTGACGTTAGAACGACTGTTAAACGATATGATATGACCTTGTAACCACTGTAGCTGTTCCGCCATGGAAGAAAAGTTATTCCGCCATAGAAGAAAGAGAAGGGCTCCATGGTCGCTATTGCTTTCTCCAATTTCTTCTTTGGAGCCATAATTAAGACGATCTGCCTTTTCTCTGAAAAATGAAAGAAAAAAAATCAGAAATAAAATATGTTTGCCAGTTCATGTGAATCGTCTGCTAGGCAGACGATTCACATGAAATGGCAAACATTTTCTCCGAATGCTGCACAGCGATACAACTCCTATTTGTACGACAGTGTCGTGACCCCGCCTCAGACCGAAAGAGTCGTAAAAAGCCCGTACACTTTCGAAGAGATGTCGCTTTTAATCACATAATATCGCAGTGAGCTCACCATATCTCGGTATAGAATATCGTTGCCAGTCGAACATTACCCGCCGCCTTATTTCGTATTATGTCGCCATGACTCAGCAATTGTTCTGAAACGGCGAGAACACACGAGAACGCGCGACAATATGCGGCAATGTATATGATAGTTGTTTGACAATGCACGGATGAGTTGTGAGATTGCTATAAGAACACCTCGGACGTCAAGACGTTTAAACAGTTAAACATTCGCGAGACACTTCTTGACTATATTCGCGGTATGAAGACATGTTTGACTTCGGACGACATGCGCCGCCATTCCACATTTCCTTGACATGTGGCGATTTGCCAACTCTCCGAATGTCGTAACAAAACTCGTGACAGTGAGATAATGAATCCGTATTGTATTGTCGGCTTATCGGAAAAAATGTTTTGGCGATTGTCTAGATACAGTGAACACGCACGCACACACGCACAGAGAGAGAGAGAGAGAGAGAGAGAGAGAGAGAGAGAGAGAGACTTTCTTTCTTCTTTTCGATATGAACCACTGGGAAGTTTCATACTTCCTTATAATATAGTAAGCAAGCTTTCAACAGTTTTCTATTTTATTCTTTATCATTATGTTTTGACATCCTGACATCGAAATGTAGAACCTAGTTTTTCTTCATAAATTACGGTTCCTAGTTCCTAAAGACCCACTCTTAAAGCGACGATTTGCATAAAATGTCAAAGCCTATTTCGGGGGAACAATACGAAAACATATTTCAAAATGTCGTCTGCTTAGTTTTTTACCCAGCATGCTCAGCTTCAATACAATGCACGACTGATTGGATATGAAAGCGTTACCAGATAACAGAAAATGAGACTGCCCAATCTCGAAAAATCCCAACGGTGCAGCTTCTGTCTGCCACTGACAGCCTTGCAATTAAGTAATGAAATGCAGGCTTTGCGGTTTGTTTAACCCTTGTCCTGCTGAATAAATTAAGATACCACGCCCATTTCTAATTTTCAGCCAATCAGATTACTTGATCTTGATTGTTCTATAAATTCACATACTTAATAGCAAACAGTGCAGATCAGAAGCCAACTGATCTGGATCTACACTGTTTGCAAATTCAGGGTATATCCGGGTTCAGCAGGACAAGGGTGAAGAAAAAACAACCGAGAGTTCAAACACTGATTTACAGCAAAATTGGATTGACCAATAAGAGACACGTGTCAAAATCGACATGTTCACATGGAAGTCCATCTTATGAGTGTGCCCAAAGCGAATAACATCAGCAGATACTCAGACGTGAGCATTTCCAGATTGACACCGACCGTGTAATATATGCGACCAGCGTAGATTCAGATCACATACGTAATGACTAAAATTACAATTAACAAACCCGTAGAACTCTGATCAAACTGTGCGGATGCACAGGTTGATCTGGGTTAACGTAGGTCGCAATCATATTTGATTTCTAATTTGAAGGAATTACATCTTTGGATGTGCACATAGACTGGCTCCAGTCTCCAGTGACTAAATAATTAATTCTTATAATCCTGCTTGATAATGCACTAACAATAAAACCAAAATAATATCATGACTATAAAGGCTGGTCACTAGTCATGCTTTTAGTTTGTCTTTTTATTTTAGTGGATCACATAGGATTATCAGAATAAATATTTAGTCACTGGAGCCAGTCTAGTGTGTGCATTGCGTGCTAAGATAAGGCAGATTTTTGTATTCTGCAGGAACAACGTCAGACAGTTTCCAATAATAAGCCAAGGTATTTATCCTAAATAATGGGGCTTCTGAACTCCTCCCCAAACTTGCCCTCAAATTTGATCAACGCTGTTTTACGACCTGTTGATGTGTTTAAACACCGTAAAATGTCTGGCAAAAAGTGTAGACTCAAGACAGGCACCACAAAACGCGGCGTCTGATCCGAGTCTACACTATTTGCTCAGGTTTATCTGTTGACATAATTAGGGCAAACACGGCATGCTCCTTGTAACATTATTATTTACAAGTATTGATCCTTGCATGACAATCAAATGATGTCCTCGTAAGAAACTACAGAAGTCTCGCTTTTCTTGCGAAATACCATGTAGAGAACTACAAGAATAGATTTACCTTATTAGAATTAGTCGGGTTTCTCAATTCCTGTACCTTGCAAAAAAACGTAACCCTAGCATCGGAAAGATATACGGCTGGATTTATGTATATACATAAAGCTTGGATATTGGTTCATACAAAACCGCTGTATAGCATTGCGAAACCAATTGCATTTTGGAGAATACTGGTTTAGAGGTTTGCCAAGCAACTGTAAGTTCTATTAAGCGTAGGTTACATATTATGTGCAGGTAAAATACACCCAATATACACCCAACTCGAGATAAATTAATCTGTACAGTTGATGTCTGAATTTAAATTAGCACTGATTGTTTAACATTCTTATCGCATTTTGTAAAACGGCGTGTACTTTATAGAATTTTGATAATCATTTTAGTTTGCGGAAACTACGTCAAATATTATGTTTGGTCTTCATACATTTTTACAAAGTATACTTCATCAAGAAAGGTTTTTAAATTCTGGATATGAAGAAATGAGCGGCGATTCCCCTCAATATTCATGTGTAAGACTTACGTAAGTGCAATACAGGGTTCTATACGAATATTTTTTTAATAAGCACGAACGCTGATAGATGTCTGGTGAAATTTAAAATGTATCATTCAAAATGGTATCATAAAATCTGCAATCAAACGTTCCAAGTGGGCAAACAACGTTAAATTGACGTCGTATCAACGTCGATGCGACGTGATAACGTCGCATCGACGTTGATACGACGTCATTTTGATGTTGTGTGCCTGTTGGGTTTTCTTACAGGTTTATTGTAGTGGCCATATTGGATGAAAGATCGAACAATTTTTGGTGTAAACCTATTTCTGTGTACCTTCTAATATAGGCTATAGGAAATGGTAGAATGTTTATTTGAAACGCAGTTTGCATCCGAAATTTAAAATTTCATGTCAGACAGGAAAATGCGGAAAACAACCGGGTTATCACTAATGACGTAATGTTTCCGTAATCGCACGAGAAAATAAACATTCTGCGTTCAGTTTTGAGCATTTTTTTCTTTCTTGTTTATAATTTAACCTGAATACACTGAATACACAATTTATTAAGTATCAACTGGGCCTCCATAGAAACGTGCGAATTCTCGCGAAGTGCAATGTATGCATATCTGCTATACAGTTGTTTTATATACAAACATGTCCAGGATTTCTTCTTATAGCAAAATAAATCGTATGTCTTTCCGCTGCTAGGGTTAGCAAAAAATGAGTACTAGAGTCCGTACTAAGTAGAAGTTGAATAAGGGAGAACTAATAAAATATGAGTACGCTACACTTGACACGAATAAGCTTTTTGTTTTCATAAATTATGCAGATTTGACAAGATCTAACCCAGTATTTACAAGAACGAGAACGGGGCTTGTAATCGAAAACGAGGCACGGGAATATCAAACTGGCTGTAAACAGTGTCTGTAACTGCGACTTATCAACATTCACTCCAAAACTACGTAAAATCCACCATTAGTAGAAGTGCACAAAATAAATGTTATAAAGATGACAGCTGTCCGAAAACAGTGATATTTATTCATTTCCTATAGTCGAACTAAGCCATAACTATTCTACTTGTCAACGCAAAACGTAACATTACCTACATTTCTAGAATTAACGTTGTAACGATGCTATGGTACAAGCGGAAAAGAAAACCATTACGAAAACATGCCTATTCAAACATACTGAAAATTTTACCACCAAAAAATGAAAATTTTCAGACAAAAAAAATCTGATAACCGAGGCGGTTCTAACGAGTACCCACAATCTATGTTTTGAGCAGAAATGTGAAAAATATCAGAACTTTTCATCTGAAAATTTTCATTTTTTGGTGGTAAAATGTTCAGTTTATTTGAATAGGCATGTTTTCGTAATGTACCGTGGCTGATTCGAACTCGTTTTTGAGTCCGAAGGATTTTTTTTTCGATAGCTCAAGAAAGTAAATATTTAAGGATATTTTTAGGACATTTTCTCATTTATAATGAAAACGTATTTTGTGTGTAATCATTAGGATCGTCTCATAGAGGCGATTCTAATAAGCTTTCTAAACATACCATTATTCTCAGATCAGAAAATCAGGGCCCAGTTGTTCAAAGCTAACGATGTCGTTAGTTAACGATTCGTTAAAATTTTAATCGAGTGATAAGCAAATATGCTGATTTTTTTTTGCTGAAAAAATGTGAGTAGCTTTTGCAGTGCAAAAGCTACTCACATTTTTTCAGCAAAAAATATCAGAATATTGTGTATTGAATCCGCTAGAACAGTTAACGAAATGACCCTTAACGAGCTCGTTAAGCTAACGACGCTTTGAACAACTGGGCCCAGAATGACATCCTTAAATTATCCTCATTTACCTCCTGACTTGGCGCTATGATTAACCCTCAGTGGCTCGAACTACCCATGTCTAGAACTAAATGTCCATGGTCCCCATTGAAGTTAAACTGCATAAGCTTTGC
The DNA here is from genome assembly GCA_964016985.1 of Anodontia alba. NCBI lineage: Eukaryota > Metazoa > Mollusca > Bivalvia > Lucinida > Lucinidae > Anodontia > Anodontia alba. The sequence continues at coordinate 1,651,357 of OZ024824.1, forward strand.
AAATACAGTCGACTCTCGTTATCTCGAACTCCAAGGGACTCTATGAAACACTTCGAGATATCCGTACTTCGACATATCATATTTGCAGAACTGAGAGAAAACATTAATCGAACAATCACCTTAAACAAGATGAATATGTAATTTGACTCCTAAGTTAAAGATATATTGAAAATATTGTGGAAGAGAGGAGAAATTGCTCCTTAGGAGCAATTTCTCCTCTTTTCCAAAATATTTTGTTGCCTTTTGGCAGATCTCTGTGTTAAAACAGGGACCAGATTTTCACTTCGAGATAAGCGGTTATTCGAGATAAGCGAGTTCGAGATAACGAGAGTCGACTGTATTTTTTTACCTAAAAGATAAGGTCGATCTTAACTTTAGGAATGATTGCAAACCTGGGTCTTGACCACACCAGATACAATGTATAAAGAATCGAGAACTGCCTAATTTACTAGTCTGTGACGTATCTCTAAACGTAATAATAAAAGGTCGCTGATGCCCCAAAGTCAACTCTTCGGACAGGAAAATGTCAAGATTATGTAGAATAATTGTATTAGTGAGTTCCCTAATCGGCGGGAAGTCAAACGACGTGTCGTTAATTGACCCACGTCATATATAAAGGGAACTTATTGCGCGTACTTAAACTTTCCAGATCTTTATATACTGCTACACGGATTGAATTTGCCTGCATAGTTTTGAGAAACTAAGAGGAGAAAAAGGCACCCATGTGTATCATCATACTGCACTGATAAGGGTCTTCGGTGTTGGTATCAGGTCACGTCGACATTTTGCATGACATACTTCAACTCGCTATGTTTTTTTTTTTTTTTTTTTTTGCGTTGGAGTTTTGCGGCCCAGTCAACACAGTTTAGGTCGTGTCGAGCCTTTCAATTATACGAATATTTTCCAGACAACTCTCTGCAAAAGTTTCCTCCCTTTTCACAGTGGCGGCAAAGTTTTTCAGCTGTGTCTTCCACATTAAGTGAAATTGTTACACTTTCAGAAGAGGCAACTCTGCCAAAAATTGTTTCGTCCCTTTCTGAAATAGGGGAACGAATCTTTCCATTTAAAATATTGTCACAAATTTGTCTCCCATGTTCAAAATCATGTAAAATCTAGCACTGTTTTTTTCCAGGCCCCTTAAGTTGGCTTGGATCGATTCTATTAACCCTTAAAGCGCCAAGCACAAATACAGCAGACGACATTTTGAAATATTTTTTTTATCATTTTTTTTACAGAAAATGTCTTAACATTTCATGTTGCAGACGATTCACATGAAATGTTAAGACATTTTCAAGACATTTTCTCTGAAAAAAAAAAAAAAAAAAAAAGAAAACAACAAAATGTCGTCTGCTACAAGTTCTGACTGGCGCTTTACGGGTTAATATAATATACTTTGTTAGTTCAAGTGACTTATTATGCGGGTTTTAGACAGTCTCCACCATTATAATCATTGACATGATGTTAACCCTTAAAGCGCCAATCACAACTATTGTCGTCTGCTTTGTCTTCTGCTGGTTACTTTAAAAGTCACTTCTGCAAACAGTGTGGACCCAGATCAGACTACTCCTTTAGGAGCAGTCTGATCTGGGTCCACACTGTTTGCCTGTATGCAAAAATAGGTTTGAAAAGTTTGCAAGAATATTCAGCAGACGACATAAACAGACGACATTTTCAGATGCAGTTTTTCTTGGCGCTTTAAGGGTTAAGAAGCAGCAATTTCTAATGAATAATCTAATTTTGGTTCGCTGCACGAGAAAACTTGTGTAGTTTGCAATTACAAAATCTACATTCCAATCATATCCGTGTGTCCAAGTTCAAAAAGGTCCGACATTTTTTAATTTTGCGAACAAAGGGTAGGTCTATATGAGTTTGCAAATTTGTCCGGAAGGGTCACGTGATTAGTAATTCTCGGCAGACCGGGTGGCAGTTCTGTATAGCGTTGTTACAATCGGTAGATTTCTACATGAATAGCCTAATTTATGACTAGTCTTATTTGTCTAGCATTTCTAGATTAGATCGATATAAACGCAGTTAGGAACAAACAGTGCTGAATTGGATTTGTCCTGAAGGACAGGGAAATCTTGGAAAAGGTCAATTTCTGTTGATTTTTTGGCTCGCGTCATGGTGGGACACCTCTACATGTACATATGAGCATCAACGTAAAAATACCTCAAATGTGCGCCCAACGAAGAGTCCAATCAGCCTGCGCATCCGCGCAGTCTGATCAGTGTCTTCGTTGTCCGCATGATGAAACTTTGCATCCTTGGCTATCCCAAATGCGCACAGTGGAGATTCTGATCAGACCGTGCGAACGCACAGGCTGCTCTGGGAGTAGTTTCAACAAAGCATTTACGACGTATTTTCGTCTTACAAACATCGTACGAAGTTCTTAAGACTTAAAAATCGTGTTTCTCAAACAATAGAGATTTGTGAAGTTCTCAATTTTTATCGTAAATTTAAGACATTTATTTCATTTTCCTCTTAAATTTTGTATATGTAATAACCATGACTGCTGCCAGTTTCTTTTGGAGCAGGCCTGGTACTTGCTTACCTTGGCCTGCCCCTAGCCCGCCCCTTCTTTTGGAAAAAAAAAAATGACAAAGAAAGACCCAACAACACAGCATAATGCATCATTATAGGAGTGATACCCTTCCACACATATATACATATTGTCATACAATTCTAATAGATGTTCCAGTCTTTTCAGCAGGTAGGAGTCGGAATCATACTGTGCCGGGTTAATGTTTTTATGACATTACGAAAACATGCCTATTCAAATATATTGAAAATCTTACCATCCAAAAAATGAAAATTTTCAGATAAAAATTCTGATATTTTTCATATTTCTGCTAAAAAACATAGATTGTGGGTATTCGTTAGAACCGCCTCAGCGAGGCGGTTCTAACGAGTAACCACAATCTATGATTTTGAGCAGAAACAAGAAAAATAATGTATACCCCTGTAAACCCCAGTTTTACTATATAAAAGTGGGGTTTAAGGGGGTCAAAATTATATAGGTATGTTTTCGTAATGATACACTGTATTCTAGACATTGTATTCTAGAAAGTTCTGAAATCAATGTCTCCTTTGTAAGATTTTCAAGACATAGCAGCTGTCTCATTGTTCTGTCGATTGGCATAATAACAATGTGGTTGCATTTTGGTGGTTCTTTAAGGTAGAATGATTAGGTACATGTATAACTTTTATTTTAACGAACAGAAAGTTAGTTTTTTTTTATGTGAAAAATGTTTTCGCAATAGATACAGCTAAAACATCACGAAAACACGCCTATATAATTTTGACCCCCTTAAACTCCATTTTTATATAGTAAAACTGGGGTTTACAGGGGTATACATTTTTTTTGTTTTCTTATTTGTGCTCAAAAACATAGCTTGTGGGTACTCGTTGGAACCGCCTTGCTTAGGCGGTTCTAACGAGTACCCATATCTATGTTTTGAGCAGAAATATGAAAAATAGCAGAATTTTTTTATCTGAAAACTTTCAGCTGTTGGTGGTTCAATTTTCAATATATTTGAATAGGCATGTTTTCGTATTTTTTTTTTTTTTTTTTTTTGTGGCAAATGCTTTCGCAATGGGTACGGTTAAAATATCCATAGATATATGGATATAAAGGATACAGCTTGTTATAATTTTAAGGCAGGTGAACTGCTATTTATTAACTACAAATATTGAAGGGGTAAAGTACGTTTAGCTAAACGATTATTCTAACACGTGGCCCTCTGTAAGCCATTAAACTTTTGTATATGTATTTCTTAATGTTAATTATAATTAATTAGGAGATAACCGTCTTCAAAATGGTCATTTGGAGAGGTAAATCGTCGTTCTTTTATAGTCGCAAATTTCGGTTTACCACGACGCGTTAGCGGAGCCGTTCCAAAGGTCAATTTTGAAGACAGTTATGCCCATTCTAACCCCCATTCTTATTCTAGTGCCTGCTTTCCCTTCACAACTGCATTATTTTGCACTATTAGTGACTACTGCCAGCGACGCAAACCAGACGTCAGCAATGAAAAATTTGTCCACTCCTCCAGTAAAATGTCAATTTCTTCAACTTTTCACATTTCTTTTTTGCCTTTTGTTGACATCTTGAAGTCGTGTAATCTACGTTACGTGACTATTTAGATTACATTACACGACTATAATAAGCCCGAAGGTGATCTAGCATGTGATATTTGTGGCCTTGTTTGGAGCTTAGTAAAAATACGACGTTTTTTGATGTAACGCAAATTTATGCTCGTACGATCTTCTCGCGACTTTTTTATGAAACCGACTTACACACTTCTCAAAAAAGAACGAACGAACATATAACGAATAATCGTACGAATTTTGTTGATGAAAGTTGCCCTGTAGCTTCGCTGGGCGCACATGTTCAAAGGTACGTTTTCTGACGTTTCGGCTCGTCTATCATTTTTACGTCGCCTGCGTAGCATGGCAGACACACAGGGATCATGTTGTCCGTCCGCGTCGTCGTCGTCGGCGGCGTCGGCGTCGTCGTCTTCGTCGTCACACTTTTTGTTTCCGTTCAATAACGTTTGAAGGGATACATTGATTTCATTCAAATTTTGCAGAACTTTATATCACTATAAAATACAGGTCAAGTTCGATATTGGTAATAATCCGCCAAATTTTGGCTGAGTTATGGCCTTTTTCGACTTAGTTTTTGTTGTTCGTTTCCACTCAATAACTTTTGTAGGGATGCATTGATTTCATTCAAACTTTGCAGAATTTTATATCACCAAAATACAGGTTAAGTTCGATATCGGTAATCGTCCGCCAAATCTTGGCTGAGTTACGTCCATTTTTCGACTTAGTTTTTGTTGGTGTGTTGATATTGGTTTCCGATCATAACTTTTGCGGGGATGCATTTATTTTATTGGGATTCATGTAGAAATCTGCATCACCCGCCAAATTTTTGCTGAGTTATGGCCCTTTTTCGACTTAGTTTTTATTGTTCGTTTCCGCTCAATAACTTTTGAAGGGATGCATTGATTTCATTCAAACTTTGCAGAATTTCATATCACCATAAAATACAGGTTACTTTCGATATTGGTAATCGTCAGCAAATCTTGGCTGAGTTACGTCCATTTTTCGACTTAGTTTTTGTTGGTGTGTTGATATTGGTTTCCGATCAATAACTTTTGCAGGGATGCATTATTTTATTGAAAGATCCAGAAGGATATATCATTGTAAAATACAGGTCAAGTTCGATATGAGTAATCATCCGCAAAATTGTGGCTGAGTTATGGCCCTTTTTCTTAGTTTTTGTTCGTGTGTTGATATTGGTTTCCGCCCAATAACATTTGCATGGATGCATTGATTTTATTGAAAGTTTGCAGAAGGATATATCATTCTAAAATACAGGTCAATATCGATATTGGTAATCATCCGCAAAATTTTGGCCAAGTTATGGCCCTTCTTAGACTTAGTTTGTGTAATTGGGGTAAAATACAAGGTAAAGATATTGTTTCCCCTCAATAACTTTTGAAGGGATGCATTGATTTCATTCGAAGTCTATAGTGACGTGTTGCCTTTAGGGATAGGAGCGATTATAAGGACAGTGTTCCCCCCGCCCCCCCCCCCCCACCCCCACCTCCTTTTTTCATATCAAATGATTGGCGCTTTAAGCAGGCGACACATCCGATTCTCGGAATTCTACTTGAATTAAAAGACGTTGCGGTCAAAGGTCACACTAGTAGAGCCACAACACTGACTTTGTAGTGCGAGGATTACTCTAGAAAGGCATATTTAATTTAACCCAATAAAGCCTGGTGTCCCATAAAAGGGACATTTGCAAACAGTGTAGACCCAGATCAGACGCCGCAGAACGCGGCGTCTGATCTGGGTCTACACTGTTTGCATAAATACATAAATTTCTATAAAAATGGTATTAAGAAAATCTAATCAGACACCCCTTATATTGGAAATGGACAGATCCAAAGAGTTATAGTAGAAGAATCCACTAGGCATAAATTGGTTGAAGCAAATCAGCAAGTTTAGGGTGTCAGAACAATTCGAGGGTTGAGCGCAAGACTATAGTAACTCAAACATATTTTTGAAACCCTTGTTTAGGGGCAACTTGGACCCCTTTGTAAACAATGCAAATTTAGGTGCCATTGCTCATACGAGCAATGGCACCTAAATTTTCATTGTTTACAGAAAGAAATGTTGTAATCTTCATAACGCCTTTATGGTGAGGAGATTAGGTTTGGGGAAAAACAACCATCTGACTTACGCCAGTCTTGCGCTCAACCCTCGATTTGCTTGTATAGAGAGTAGCTAGCTTCTACTGAGAGGTCACACAGGCATATCTGACCCCAAAGTTATAAAACTTTTTTATGTTCAACTCAGCTAAACATGAAATTTTCTCTGCTAATAAATATGAAAATGCCAACACTGCATGAAATTTTCTCTGCTAATAAATATGAAATAGATATAGCACTGAATAGAATAGAATAATCTAAATATATTCTAAAAGGTAACATTGCAGCACTTTACGCTCAACTCATTTTCATATCTATTAGGAAAGAAATTTTCATGCTCAGCAATGTTTAGCAAGAAAGAATTGGCAATTGTCAGTAATTTTGAGATTCATTAGCAGGACAAATTTTAAGCTGAGTTGAGTGTAAAGTGCTGCAATGGTTACCTTTTAGAATAGGTTTAGATTATTCTATTCTATCCAGTACTATATCTAGTCCCGGGTTTTACTTGTAAACAACACGCATAAGGTCAATGGTGCATTGTGGGTCACAAATTGAATCACTTCCGTGTCCTAACCAAACCGTTTATAGTCTACGCCATTGTGCTTAGACATGGGCGTAGACAACAAAAAATAAAATCAAAAGGCCAAAAAAGTGGTTGCATAAGACAGGTGTCAGTATAATGTGATTGGAAGTGTATGTGTGGATATATGTCTGGGGCGTGATATTTCAGTGAGACAGCAATCGAAAATAAAGCATTGAGCTCCCTGCCACATCCAGACACCGTCCCGATAGGACTGAAAGAGTGTTGAAGGCGACGTAAAACCCGACAAAAACAAACTCTAAGTAAACTCAGAAACGAAAAGTTGATATATCAAAATGTATTTTATTCTTCTGTTTCAAGTAGCAGTTTGTCACACTTTACACAATTTATAACAAGATATATATATTTTTTTTCTTATTTTCATAAATACACATTCGAACCATCTAATACATACACAAACCTAGAAAATTTACTAACATCACGAAAACATACCTATATAATTTTGACCCCCTTAAACCCCACTTTTATATAGTAAAACTGGGGTTTACAGGGGTATATATTATTTTTCTTATTTATGCCTAAAAACATAGATTGTGGGTACTCGTTAGAACCGCCTCGGCGAGGCGGTTCTAACGAGTACCCACAATCTATGTTTTGAGCAGAAATATGAAAAATATCAAAGTTTTTTGTCTGAAAATTTTCAGTTTTTTGGAGGTTAAATTTTCTATATATTTGAATAGGCATGTTTTCGAAATGACTAACAAATGATACGATAAAATATTGCTCAAGTTTCATTTCTGTTCAGTGTTACATTATGTTCTAAATATAGGGCGAAAATATTGACCTGTCGATCTGACCTTTTGATTATAATATTTATGAGTATACGTTAATTTCGTAAACAGGTAAAACAGACATAACCTGTAAAGGTTAGCTGCTAGAGGCCGCATGTGCATCACGAAAACATGCCTATATGATACTGACCCCCTTAAACCTCACTTTTATATAGTAAAACTGGGGTTTACAGGGGTATATTTTTCTCATTTCTGCTCAAAAACATAGATTGTGGGTACTCGTTAGAACCGCCTCGGTGAGGCGGTTCTAACGAATACCCACATTCTATGTTTTGAGCAGAAATATGAAAAACATCAGAGTTTTTTATCTGAAAATTTTCAGTTTTTGGAGGAAATTTTCTATATATTTTAATAGGCATGTTTTCGTAATGTGGATCGCAGGATTTTCTTACTATCATACATATAGTATTCAGTGGACGTATAATTATTAATTTTAAAAGTAAAGATCAAAGCAAAATGTCAATTTGGTCGATCTATAGACTAAATTATAGGAAAACAAAACAGGTATTTTGCTCTAAAACTTTCCAGTCCAACAATACCTTTCTCAAATTTTTAGGTATTGCGTATGGGAAAGTGGTACATTTTCAGGGGAGGCAACGCTGTCGATTTTATTGTCCCCTTCTGAAAAGCACTCTACTCTAACAGGAAGACTTTGCTCGCTTCGCGCTTTGCGAGCAATTTTTTTCCTGTTAAGTTGGACCCTGTTTAGAAGGATCTTAGTGAACAAAAAGTCAACCGGAAGTCGCACAACATGTGTGACGTATAATATGACCGTATTTTTTCCATTTCGAGTAGATCCCCTTCAGTTGAAAAGGAGAGAGTAGGTGGGTGGGAGGGGGCAAACATTTTTGGAAATAGTTGCCTCCCCTTAAAATGTATCAATTCACCTTGAAATATCTGGATATTCAGGAAAGTTATGGCATCACGAAAATATGCCTATATAATTTTGACCCCCTTGAACCCCACTTTTATATAGAAAAACTGGGGTTTACAGGCGTATACATTATTTTTTCTTATTTTTGCTCAAAACATAGATTGTGGGTACTCGTTAGAACCGCCTCACCGAGGCGGTTCTAATGAGTACCCACAATCTATGTTTTGAGCAGAAATATGAAAAAAATATCAGATTTTCTGTCTAAAAATTTTCTGTTTTTGGAGGTGAAAATTTCAATATATTTGAATAGGCGTGTTTTCATAATGGTAAAACTGATCCAAGTGGGTCTGATTTGATCACCTTTAACGCTATTTTATACCAATGCTAACATGAATTGTAAACGTTCTCGGGTCAAGCACAGACAACCGGCGCTTCTGAAATTCTGAACAGTAACTTTCAACTTCGATTTTAAGTGGTCTTTTCATGTTTCTATACATGTATGTAGCCCCTGGATAGGGATCCAGGGACAAATAAGATCCAGACAACAAGATAAGCCGTTTGATATATGTGTGAGAGAGAGAGAGAGAGAGAGAGAGAGAGAGAGAGAGACGAACAGACAGACAGACAGAGAAAGACAGAGAAACAGAGAAAGACAGAGAAACAGAGTGAGTGAGAATTTATGAGCGCTTCTCGCACACTGACCGAAGGAGTCGCTTTAACATTTTATAGAACCGCAAAATTATAGGACAAAGAGGAAGCATGTGCAACGCCACTCAATGAAAATAACAACTGAGCAGTTTTCTCCCTTGAACTGTACATATGCATTCATGAATGAACAGTGGAATGGATAACCTTAATAATAATGTTTACAAAACGACCACCGACCTTTCCACAAACAACTCACAGCACTTGGACACTTGGGACTATTTTAACCCAGTGTAGTCGAGAGACCCATAAAAGGGTAACTAGCAAACATTACAGACCCAGATCAGACGCCGCAGAACGCGGCGTCTGATCAGGGTCTCCACTGTTTGCAAATAGTTTTGCCATTTTTTCTCTAGGAACATGTAAATCCCATAGCCGGACGTACCTTAAATTGAAATTGGACTCTTCCAATATATAGTGTGGGAGAGTCTATTCAGTCTACAATGGGTTAAGGGATCTGAATATGCTTGGTACATTTTCCGCCATGTTTTATAAGGCACATAACTTTTTTGACTGCTTGTTCGCTCTGAAAACCCCGTCTGAAAAGCAACCTACTCCCTTAAGGAGCAAATTCTTTCTTTTAGCGAAATCCAAATGGTCCAGTGTTACTGTAAACGCCCTAAAACGAGACTAAACAGCACTTTGGTATGAATGCACAAATACGCGTGCTGATCTGATTACATTGCCTTTTGCTTACGAGTCGCAACACGAGAAAACGGATGCGCAGGCTGATCTGAGTCTTCGCCGGGCGCACCTGCAACCTTGTAGGAAATGCTGTGACCCAGTTTATTTAGTAACAGATACACTGATATTGCAATTAAGTTATACAAGATATGATCAGCGATGTAAAAAAAAAACAAAACACTGTACCTTATGACATGGACACATAGCAAAGACTTAAATCAGCCTGTGTGATCTACTGAGTCTCACCAGTTCATTTTCTAGTGATCCTGATATTTTACATTATTATATAGCTATAAATATTGACTGATTAAAATATGCGATAAAATCCGAGGAGAAAGCGTGCTGATATAACATGCTTACTTGATATTACACGCTTATTCGGATGCCTTTAAATGTTACCGTTATATGACATATGATATTGCACTAGTGCAAAAATGATATCGCCTTTGTCATATCACTTTCAAACTGTTATTAGAATTGCTTTCAGACAAAATATTTTCGCAGAATGTTGTCTATAAAGCATTTACTCGAGCAAAACTATTTATAGCGGTATAATAAAAGGTTATTGCACTGATATTGGTGAATATTGTCCCGAGTTGGGATATCGAAAGACACGAGCTTGCTCGTGTCCTTCGATATCCCAACTCGGGACAATATTCACCAGTATCAGTGCGATAACCCTGCAGTATCCATTGATTCTTAAAGTTGGCAGTGCGGGCATGTATAGGTCTCGGGAAGCGCAGGATGATCTCTCTCCACGTCATGATATTTTCTCATTTAGCGGCTCATTTTTACCTCATCTTACAGCCACAACTGGCCTTTATGGGAATTCATACATTTTCAGGGGCGGTAATTATCTACATGTAATTGTCTCACTGTTTTTGTCTCCCTTTTGAAAAGGCATTTTCTGTAAAGGGGTTGGGGGCAGTTCTTTCCTTTTACTGAAGGGGCTTCGTGGGCAGACAAGCAAACTAAACTGATGTGGGCAGACAAGCAAACTAAACTGATGCTCTTTCAGGGAAGGCAACTCTGTCAAAATGTTCTGTTTCACATTCTGGAAAAGGACTTCTCTGAAAGGAAGTAAACATTACGAAAACACGCCTATTCAAATATATTGAAAATTTCACCACCAAAAACTGAAAATTTTCAGATAAAAATTCTGATATTTTCATATTACTGCTCAAAACATAGATTGTGGATACTCGT